>VYXD01013647.1:0-22969 GCA_013397195.1 Hylia prasina | reverse complement strand
CAAATAGTGCGGACCCTGACAAGCAGCAACATGAAAAGGAGCATATTTGCAATGCTGCTGTGACCTTTCAGCTCTCTTGGTCATCTTGTTCATGTATCAACTTCCAGTCACTTGCAGCAGTGTGGGAAGGACTTACATCAGCTGGGGACCTTTGGGAAAGTTATATTAACTGTAATTATTACCACAGTATACAAAATGAAACTCTCTCCTCTTATCACCAGATGCCAGACTAGGTTATTGGTTAAATCATAGAGTCTGTCAGGATGGCTGCATAGCAGACCGTAGGGAGTGAGAAAAAAGCTTTATGGGCTGCTTCTTACCTTCCTTCCCCTGATTTGCTATACACTTACACAGGCAGTCCAGGTGGTTTAGCTGTCAAAGACAAGGATTGCCTGCGGCATCAGAGAGGAGCACAAGTTAGGACTATCTAAATTTTGCAAGGATTTTCTTCAGTGTCTACAATCTAAACCGCAGCTTTTCTAATAATGAAGGTTAAGTCTGCCCATGTGATAACATTTGTGGGTTTTATCTGTGAACAAATTAGAACAACAGCAGGAATAGCAATTCCTTCTATATCTGCAAATGCTAGCATGAGGATGACTTTTATAAGCCAACTTAGTGAAATGTAGAGCACTTACTCATTCTAACTTCCAGTATCAGTTAGGTAATGGCAACTATTTTATGCTTTTAAATTCTTTTTTCCTTTTTGAAGGAGGACAACTGTGATACATAAGCACAGACTGAGTTTTACCAACACTTTCTAATAATGAGATAATAATGAGATAAAAATGCATCTACAACTTGCGAGATTGTGAAGCTGCCTGTGAATTTAAGCGTTAAGTGAAGATACCACTACAGATCTGTTGATCAAGAACAAAACCTTTGAGTGAATCTCAAGTTAACAGATACTTTTGTTAAGATCTGCCAAGGGAAACAAGCATCTTTGTTGTACTATATCTAGACAAATGTTGTCTCCCTCCATAAGATCTCCATTGGAGACTACAGAAGTTTCAGTATCCGCTTATTACTGTAAGCATGTTTACTTACACCAATTCAGAGCAGATAAAGAGAAGATGGGCAACAGCACACAGCAGAGCAAGAAAAAAACTTTAGCAGAATATCTGGGGTCCAAGAGTAGTGACTGACATTTATTCTACATGAAAAAGACACCAGTATGATCAACACTGGGTATTTAGAATTAACAGCCAGCACAGGGTTTTGTTAATATCATTTCAGACTGTATGTTGAGAGCTTCTATAGAGGATTAGGCGGTAAAAAAAGCCTTGTTCACTTCTTGAACAGTCCCTCAAAACTGCTCTCTGCTTCAGCTGGCCTGTGTTACCATGTCACAGCTGAGATGGGTGACCTGTATGTTTCTATTTCTGCCCTTAACGGCTGCTCAAACATTTGCACTTCTACACACACTCAGTTCTGGTGAGATATATAGGCCGCATGACTTCATCTAAACAACCCTCTCAGCCCTCCTGAATTTTCCGTTCTACATAGATGTCCATGGCTACATTTTTCTTTTTGTTTGGTTCCTATTCATAAGTAGTATCAGCTGCTTTTAATAGGGAAATAGTTACTTATCTAAGTATAGATTTTTGTTTGAAAAAAATTCAGAGCTTATGCTCTAAGCTCATGGCTGAGAGTGGATCAGGAATTTTCAAGAACACACTCATGAAGAAATTGCATAAAGAATGTGCAATTTACCTGTAGTACGTTTTGAGAGATAATAATGTAATATAAATACTTACAATTGTTCATTGTTCTTGCATTTTTGTTCATTGTTCTTGTATTCCTTTTTTGCTCTTGAACAGTTGTAAGAGCAGTTTGAAAGAAAAGTGATCTGGTGAATCTGGAGCTGAATTAAATTTACAGTTGAGGAAAATGGATTACTATATGAAATGCACAATATCTCCTGGAGAAGTAATGTTAGTGTGAATGCAAACCTGTTGTTTTAAGTTTCACATTGCTAGCAGCAAACCTTGCAGCCACTTGCTTGAAACAGTCCAGAAAGATTCTTTCCCTTCCTGAGGCAGGGTCAGAAAGTAAGGTCTACTTCCAAAACTCTAGGATTGTACAAAATAGGGGGTTATGATATTACTGAGCATTCTGCTGCACCAAATGAAAAGTCAATTGACATTCACTACCTAGTCAGAAAATAGTTCAGAGCAGACTGACCAAGTAACAACAACAAACACGAAAGAGAAACACAGCATTTCATTGCACAAGAAGACATTTGAAATTCCACACACTGTTCTCATCTTTAACTTGGAAGGTCATGGCAAAGAACAGGTTATTAAAAATAAGTGTATATTGTTAGGGGTTTATATTGAATTAAAAACCCTGAAAAAGGACACTCAGATTTTGATTTTCACAGTACTGTGCTCATATCCGTGGAAATGCTTCAAACATGTAGGATCTCCAAACATGAACAATCAATTCACATTTACAAGTTATACATTTTTGAGGCTTCTAGCTCCTGTATTCGAATGAATTTAGATGAAGGCCAGTATTAGGAACATTTCAATAATTCTAGCAATTAGCAATAATCCTAATTTATTAGAAGATTCTTATTGTCTTATTGTCTTACGTCTTATATGTAACAGGATACTCTGCCCTGGATTGTGGGCAAGCAAGTTGGACAATGCCCTATTTACAAGGCTATCAGAGGTGGACTGACAGGGGCATCATGCTGGTCCTGGTGTTGAATTATGCTAAAACCAGTCAGGCACATCACCCCAAATTAACATCCTGATAGTGAGGCAAAGATTTGGCAGATAAGCTGCTAAACTGATCTGGAGACATATGACTGGCAGTCAATGATTTTACAGTCTACTTTCATATGGTTGGGTTCTTCTAACATATCCCTTCTTGGAGTGTGTATGAAGAGTCCTGCTTTGGGTAAAGACACCTCAAAGTTTCTCCTCAAGGCTGAGCAAAAGAGATGTATTTTGCTGGCCCCAGACATTGGGATGGGTGAGTTACATCAATCCCTACTTTAATAATTGTTTCTTTTTGCTAGCTCTATTACAATTGCTGTGATATAATTGCTTTGATAATGTGCACTATCCTGTCATACTTTACTAGTAGTTTTAGCATCTATAGAGGAATGCAAATTTTCAGTTTCATGTTTTATTTTAAAAATCAGGACCATTTCATTTTCATCTCACCTTCAGTGACCTCCGTATCTTCTCATCATCCATCACCGCAAATTTCTTAGCTACACTTCTAGTAAAATAAAGACTAGAATGAGCCGGGTTTTATAAGCCATGCTGAGACATGCAGGAAACCTCTTCCAGACAATAAGAAGTATTTCATAACACCAAAAACCAGCTGGAGGTAACAAGCTGGAACAACAGCTTCTCACTAGATAAAATGTCAAGCCATAGAAGAGACCAGAAAGTCTGTATAACAAAAAAAAAATTGTCTTCTTGTGTAAATATGCAGCTCCAGTTAAATCCAATTTAAAGATACTTGCAGTCTGGCTGACTCTAGGCACTGAGCTGATTATATCTTCAGTACTTATTGTGCAGAAGAAAACATCAATTTTTCAGTTACAAAGGAATGTATCTTCAGCTGTGAAAAACAATTCAATGATGTGCAGAGTGCCTATGTGTTCAGGGAATAAATGCACACATTGGCACATTCCTGCTCCCTATTGTCACTAGAGCCTTGGACTGACCGTTCCACATGTAACCATGATGCACAGGATACATCCCTGTGGGTGCCAGCAGCTTCACCAATTCCACACCAGTGCATGCTGGAGGAATTTATCTCCACCAGAGTACGGATTATTTCAGACTCCTTTCTGTGTCCCGCTCAAATCCATAGGCACAAATGAGGCATCACATACCATGTCTGTATTTTAAACAGTTGAAATGGAGGAATATGGCTTTTTTTTCACTGCCATTTATTGTCAAGACCCTGAAATGTTAGTTTCCATTATATTTTAAGAATGGAACCTACGTGAGAGGAAGTAGCATGGAAACTGTGGGCTCTGACTGAAACTTGGCTGCAATGATTTAGATTGTAGGTGTCTTGCTATGTAGCATGACCTTTATCTTCATGTTTTCTTGAAAGTCATTTGTAGCACATTTCTTCCACAGAACACATGCAATCTGTAAGCAGTCCAATGAGTCTGTTGGTACTATTAAGTATCTGTGAGTAACTGAAACAATGCATTTAATTTTTACTTTCTAGAATCACTTCAGTGATTCATCTCACCTTCCTTGACCTTAACATTTTTGAGATTATTTCTTTGACTTGCCTTGATACCTGCCGAAGTAAAATTCATTACAATCTACAGCACGTCAGTAATTTTGGGTGGGACAAGATTATCAGAGACAGCTGTTAACACTAAGGAGAAGCTCACATTCCTCAAAAAGATGTGTATGGGTGTACAGGAGCTACTAAAATGTAGCAAACTTGTTCTCAAACAGCCCCAGTTGGGTTAGCTCACAGTAAGTACCTTGTCATTCTAGTTACAAAGTTGTGCCTGTGACCATTGTACCACTGACTTTGCCTGAAAGTACAAAGCAGATTGTACTGACAGAGCTCTAGCAGCAGCATTGGACCTACTTTTGTGCAAGGTGTGTGTCTATCTAGACAAAAGTAGAGCACACAGCAGTTCAGCTATGCACATGTACTGAGCAGAAAACACTGCCTCAGCATTGCTACAGTGTCTGATTTTAGTCTCAATACAAGACATTTTTTGGGAGAATTAAAAGCATCTCACTGAAGATCAAGAACCACCCTCTGTTATCCTCTGTCATTCCCACACAAGTAGATTTCTGCTCTCTTGCCTATTAGAACAACAAAAAAAAGAGCTAAGTAAAGATTACATGCTTCTGAAATATTTGACCTGATAATAGAAATGAATGCACACCCATTCAAGTATTATAAACAGGGTGCCAAACATGTTTGACCCAGCCTGTGCTGTTAATAGAGTTGACGTAGGTTTTGTATTATTTAAAGCATGATATAAGACTGTAAGACATAAAACTGAAGAGCTTTATCTGCTATTGTTACAAATGAAATCCAAGATGACTGAGAGGGAAAGTGATCAGAGAAAGTGTTCCTTTTTTCAGCTTATTTACTCAGTACACTTGACAATACTTTCTGTACACTCAGATTCTTCATGCTGGAAAAGATGAGCTTGTACAGATGCACAATCATTATGATAAAGTTTCAGCCAATACAGCTTAGGCTCTGTGGATAACTCCTGCTCTCTTTATTTGCCTCCAACCTCATTTAAGGACATTATAGCAAGTAGTCTGTATTCACATTAACTTGGTCATGCTCTAGTCCTGAACGCTGAACTGGTGGAATTCATGCAAATTTGCTACATGGCCGAGGTTAAAACATGACAGCTGTTCCTCACTAGATGTCCATCAAGCTATTTCACTCCACTTTAAAGCCATGGCTGAACAGGGCTCCTCAAGCCAAAAGTTTGCCTGTAAGAGCCTTTGGACCGCCAGAAAACCCTCAAGAAAAAGCCCAACTTCACCTCATCACCCAAATTACTCCAGAAGCACTTACCACAGAAACCACATGTCTCAGGGCAGAACACATTGCTCTCATTTTGGGAATTCTCCTGATTTTGGGAGTTCTCCTGATGTGACCAGACCAATGGCTTTTCAAAGGCTTCCCCACTCCTCTCTGGGTGGCCAGAATCCCCTCTGTGCTCGGCCACTGCCTTAATTTCTAGCTCCACTCTCTGCATACAGGTGCCAAAAAGCAACTTGTCCTGACTTCACACCCAGAATTCTCTTGTTGCACTCACACCTGCCACCTTACTAGCCCACACTGATTTGCTGTATCTAGTTCCAGGGTTTAAAAAATAGCTTTTTGGTAACAAGGAACTGTCATAGCACCTATCCAACCTAAATTCAGTTCACAAATAATTTAGGTGAAAACTTGTTTCCATTTCATATTAATTTCCCTTGAAATCTGTATTATGCCACTTTATTCCTTGGCAATACACCAGGAAAGATGCCCAGTACCCGTGGGAGTAAAGGCAGCCAAGTAGCTGCTGTTTGAAACCACAAGTTTTTCTCAGTAACACAGCAACCCACACTTGCTCATCTAATAAAAATCTCATTAACTGTCATCTCTGACAGTTAAATTATCAATAGGTCTGAGCAGATCTGTCTGCAATAAAGGGTTTGAATATTTTCCATTTAAATCAAAATATTAAGACTTAGAACCATAGGAAGGAAAAAATACAGAATTCAAATCATTACCTTTAAAATGAAGGGGCAAGAAGAACCAGTTCTTGTGTTTTTAACTAAAATCTAAAAAAACCTAGACGTATTTCTATAACATGACCTCATGGAGGAAAAGATCCATGAGAATGTGCCATTTTGAATCTCCCAGCCTTCAGTTTGTTTTTTAAGAAAAATAAAATTAAATTATTATATGTGAATTTGCTAATGTCACTATTCTTTCATGAAAATGTGTTCCAATAGTCAAAAGGGCTAAATCACTGTCTTACATCCATTTTCAGAAACATATTTTACTGCTCTGCTACTGTTGTATTCATGCACCTTTTCCACCTATTTATATCCACACTTGCACCATTAAACATTATATTCTCTCAAGAGAGAAAAAGCACAGTTCACTTTCTTGAGTCATTAATAACAGGTTTTTACCAGTTACTCTCTTCAAAAAGACAGGGTTTATATTAGTTTCAAGTAATTAATTACTGCTATACCTAATAGCAGGTGACCCTGGTTTCTCTTCTCAAAGACAAATCCTGACTGTAGAAGGAATAATGAAAATCACAGAAGTCACTATTTGCAAGCAAGAAACTTCTCTGAGTAAAATACTTTACCCTACATGAACTTGGAAATGAAGCATGGAATAATAATGTGATTATGATAGAACACTGACTCAGTTGCTTCACAATCACTAAGACATTCCCCAGAGAACATTTAAGAAAAACATTGTTAATAAACCACCCCCAAAAAGCAACTAGAAATCTTCATTACCCTGCTAGAAGAAAAATATTTCACTTTGGAATATATTTGGAACTTCTAATTGTTCTTGTTAAACTTGGTAGAAGAGGACAGGAGAAAGGTAGGTAACTTTCCCCTTTGAAAGCTTCAGAGGTTGCCATAGTGTTTGTGACTCTGTATTTTACTAATATTAGAAATACTGAGAGAAGGCATAGGGTAACTCATTAGTATGAGCAGGTATCTAGGAGGTTTTATAGATGCACCTCCACTGGGAAGCAAAAAAAATTCTTCTGTTAATTTTCCAAGCACAATCAATAAGCCTGTCAACTGTAACGCAATCCTTGAAGATACTTACATTCAGTGCAGCTACTTACACACTCTTAGTGGCTCTGGAAGATAGCATGGTGATCCCACAGTTATTTAAACAACTGCTCACCTGTCACATTGCCAATAGTTCAACTGCCCGAGCAGTTTGATCCTGTAATTCTATAACGTTTCCTAAAAGCAGTCTGTGGCCAAATTTTTCAGCTTTGGTACCATTAAAAATGTTTGAATCACCAGTAGATACCAAAAGTACCTACATAGGTGAAAGAGCTTAAGATTTGGCACTGGGATTTTCTAGGAAGGTACTCAGGTTTTAAACCTGTCCTGTTCAGCTGAAGCCCAGCACAGTGTTGCACTTGGTAACATCAGCTGGGACTCTAACCAGCTTTAGTCAATACCTACACTTCTAGTTAGAATTGTTATGCCATAGTGATTGGGCCTTCATTAAAGGTCAAATTTGGTGTTGGCTAGTCTTAAAAAGGAAAGGAATCTGATGAGCCAGTGCTGGCTTTGCAATAAGAGTCCTGCTATCACGCACATCTGATGACTTCATCAAGAAAGCAAATTCCTCAGAAATACTTTTCCAATTCTAGCTACCATTTTGGTATATTGCTGAAAATATTTTCATCAGTGTTCTCTGTGGATGCTTCATTTCTATCTGAACTTGCTCATGACAAAACCAAGGTTTGCTTTCTGTTCTTTTATGGGGGGAATTCAGTACAAATACAGGGCAAAGGATGACAAATGGCAGTGGGTAGCCAACACCCAGCATTCGAAGAGCAGGATCAGACAGACCACTGACCCTTAGTGCCCACATAAACACAATAAGAATACAGAGTCATCAACAAATCAAAAGGCTAAAATAGCTGAACATACGTTATTGAGTGTGTCCCTTAAACTGGTGGTTACTCTTAGACTATCCGAGAAGAAGTACACTGTAGATTGCTTGAAAAGGAATTCCTCACAGTTTTGTTCTATTCACTAACATGTGGAAATCTCAGGCTAGGATGATTGTTTTGTTTCCTTACTTTGCACTTTNTTTTTTTTTTTTTAATGCAAATTACATAAAACAGTTGTCTGTGTTCACAGGTGAAAAACAGTATATTAACAAATATATACATCCAAAAGGCTTAATCAGATAAATCTGAGCAGCAGTATCTTTCTATTGTTCACATCATATTAAGGGAAAGAGCAATTTAAGCAGCTTGTGATGTTGATACAGTCTAGATTCAGAGAATATATTCCTAATATTCTACTGAACAATTTAATTTATTAACACCCTTCGACACGAGTCAGTTATTGAGTGAATATATGTTATAGCACTTGAATGTATGACATTGTGCCACTCCTCACTCAGTAGAAATCTTCCTACCACTTTGGGCTGCCTGATTCACCTTCCTTGCACCCCTTAGAAAATTTTTCAAAATGAAAGACTTAGTATTAGATACAGACAATCATAACTGCAGAGAAAATGTTGGTAAGTCACCAACTCCCTGACCCTCTCTCTCCAAAACAGCTGATGTCTATGCTTTGAAAAACTATTTATTACTTAAAGAGTGAGCTATTACTTCATTGCATTAGTCATTGGACACAGGGTAGGATGCAGGAATGTGGCACCTCTGGATCAGAAGGTATTTAGAAACCTACAGAGATTTCTTCAGTTTTTCATAATGACCCAGTTTTTCTACAAAAGTAGAGCATAGAGATTTAGTATTACTGAGGACTGAGCAACACAATCACCTTAAGCAAAGTGTTTGATCTTGATACAGTAAATATATATTTTGAAAGGAGAAGAAGTTTGCTTAAATATTCAAAGTGATTTGTGTACAACTGTTGGGATTTAAGCTTTCAAGCAGGCATTGTCAGAAATAAGGTCTCGTAATTATATCCCTTTCTAGCACTAACTCCCTTTTTGTACTTGATTCTTAAAATGTTTTATCTATATTTAGGTCCATTGTTTTCAGCTTGCTTCCAGTTTCTCTCCATTTTCCTAGGGAACAAATTAGTGGACCTAGCACACAACTTGTCCACATAATTAGATAACATTTCTACATATTTTACTATGGAAAACACCTCATAGAAATTGTAATGGCAGAAATAGAAACCACAATATTAGTTAACGTATCAACTGGCCCTGAGGGAGAATTATCATCCCTAAACTTAGTCATAGAATCACAGAATATTCTGATTTGGAAGGGACCCATTAGCAGCATCAAAGCCCAACTCTGGGCCCTGCACAGGAGAGCCCCAAGAATCACACTATGTGCCTATTCCTCAAGTCTGTTTTTAAACAAACCTCCCAGACTGAAACGCCCTAATCTCACAATTGCCCATCCAATATCAGTGCCAGAGTACTTTTGTTACTTCTTCTAATGACTTGCTTAAGTCTGCTTGCTGTCATTTTAGTCCATTACTACTTGCCCTAACTGCAGCATGAGGCAGAGAATTTAATTTTATTACACTGTTTGATGTAACTAAAGACTTTGATCTCCTCAGTATTCTCATCACCAAATTTGAAGTTACTGTTCCCTCACCATTTTGGATCCTGACGCTTGATGTACATCCCTCCTGACCTGCAGAATTCTGTGCTAAAAAGGGTTGGATACTCCTATTTCAAGACTCCATTTTTGATGATGCATCCACTCCGGTGTGTGTCACTCCAGCAGCATGACACGTTGAGTCATATTTTGTTTGCAATCCTCTATAATGCTTAAATCCTTTCCTGCAATTCTGCTGTCCAAGCAGTCTTGCCCCTCTAAAGTTGGCATTCATTTCAAATGAACTGCTAGATAATTCCTCAAGAGCCTGATAACGAGATCATGTCTTCCAGTGTGTTTACAGCCTTTTGAATAAATACCTTCTTCATAGGTAAAACATTATTCTTTCACTCAAATTATCGATGAAAGTAATGAATAGTGCTAGACTCAAGAAAGGTCTTTGAATCATGTTTGATAAACTTTTTTTGGCCTTTGATTTGATATTAAAGCACTAATTTTCTATTCTAGAGTAGATTTTTATTACTAATTCTGCATTTCTTGATAGTCTCACCTACTACATATTTTCCTAATTTTTAGATAGAGTTAAGGACCATAAAAATCTGCAAAAGTCAAATTATTTGACTTCTCTTGCTTCTCCCTTATTCACTCTGTCAGAGAAAAAATTAAATCAGCTTGATATGACTTGCTCGTGGTACATCAATGCTGGTTGTTACTCATCTTATCATTTCCCAGGCACCTACAAATTGCTTTTTTTGAGTTTATTCTGGTATTTTTTTCAGGCTCTAAGTTGCAGTGACATCTGCATAATTCTTTGGCTGTTATTTTTTGCTGTCCTGGCACAAGTGCCACCACAGCAGCACTGGCCACCACTGCACTGGACTCCCTGAGTCAGCACAGACCCATGCTGGAAGCGATGATAGTCACAGGGCAGGTCAGTGTGTGAGGGAATGGTGCCTCCAAAATGGGGCTGAGCAGGGAGGCTCCTGGGAGAGGTGAGGGAAAGGAACCAGGGACTAGACACGGTGACGCACAGCCCAGCTCAGGCAAAGCTCACCTACCAAACAGCAGGTGATGGATGGATCCAACAGATCCTGATGGCTGTTGGTCCTGGTGTTGAGAGCAGAACTTTTCACATTCCATCCCCCTTTGTGAGAGCCAGCAGAAGGATTCTCAGACTTTTAGAATTCAGGATTGCAACAGTTAAGGTGTGATTAAGGAGTAGATCTGAAAAAAATAATCAATTCTCTATTTCACCTTTCCCTGAGGCAAATAAACTTCTGTGGTAAGAAAGTAATTAGTATGCAGGTAACCACAAACATCCTCTTAGATTTTACTCTTGCCTTCCTAGAAGCCACATTTACCATATTCATCTTTATTAATGTTGTCAACAACTGATTTACCTACATTTTGCTTGCAGAAGAAAAATGTAAGAATTTAGCTCAGAGAGGTGCTGCAGCAGCAGGTTCTATCATAGATGCACAGACAAACTTTACAGATAATAAACGTCATCTTTCATTGACTCTTCCAACTTTACTTCTTTAGCAAGTTTTTTGAAACTCCAAATCCAAATACATAACACTCTGCAGTCTTTCCAAGTCTGCAAAGATGGAATCAACTTCACTTGATTATTTACTACAAAAATCTTGTTACCCTCTTGCTTGAAGCAACTGGTCTCAAATCAACAAAATATCTTACTTCATACAGTCTTACTTGCAGACTGCAGAGATCTTGTCATGCTATTTGCATTTTTATTAGTGTGTTGTGTAATAAAGGAATGAGGCAGAAATGTATGTCATCTCTGACTTACTTTCCTAACTATGGTTGAGTGTAAAACAACAAATCTGGACTGTTCCAAACATCTGACAGTTCTGCTGAATCTCTGTTTGATGGAGCAACAGTCACTGTATGTCTCTAGCAATGAATGTAAAATTGGAATTTTAATGTTATTCCAGACATCAAGAGACAACATTATGTCATCTGCTCCATCAAAGCTTTAAAAGCTCTGCTGGAGAAATTAAGGGATACATCCTATTTAATTTAATACCTCCTATGATCACACAGCTGTGCGATATGATACCACCAAAATAACTTTTCAAGCAATGAAAACACTTCACCATGGTAGAACTCAGCAATAATAAATGTTAATGATTCAACTTGCTACATATGTTGGATATTACAGCAACTTAGAACGTAATGTCATAATGTCAGAAAAAGAGGACACGTGACAAAAATGCAATTTGTAGTTTCTAAACGGTTCTGATTAACTTTCTTTAAAAGGTGAAAAGCTACATCTGGCAGTAGACGGGTTCTATTTAATCCTAAAATTTCTCTCTAGTAAGACCCCTCTAGATCTTTTTTTCAGATCATGCTTCAGGCTGCAATAAATCTGATTGCTATTACAAATCCAGCAAATAATTTGGAGGGCACACTTCATCTAGCTGCCATAATCAGTCCCCTTTCATATTTCTCTGTCACATCAGGTACTAGCCACCAGGGCAAGTGGAATACAGCTCCTTACACTCATTGTACTATGAAAGATCCTTTCTTTAGGATTATCCCTCAAAACAGATCTGAGCAACCAGATAATAGAACTGCATTCTTGTCACAGAACATATGCTTACCAACAGCTACTGATGCCTCCCCTGCATCATCCTTCTGCATTTAGGAAGTGTGGTGCTAGATTTGTATATAAATAAAACAAAGGTGTCTGGCATGTATAAAGAATTAGTGTAAACAAAAAATGGATTGATGGTTGAGTGCCAACTGAACCATCTGAACGAGAATATTTTCCTTACATTAAGGTAATTACATGTTTATAAGCTATTAGGTATCAAAGAAAGCTCTGTTTTCCATCTTGAAAGAAGGTAGTTATGGCTGCATCTGTCAAATAGCATAATATTTCCTAAAGTCTTTTTAATCATTGTTTCTGGAGTTAAGAGTTAAAATCACAGGTGATTAAATTATGAAAATTCAGGCCATGTGGTGAACAAAAAGAAGGCAAGCAAAAAGAAGAGGTTAAGAGGCCAGATACCTAACTTTGTGTTTTTAAAATATATTAATGGCAAAGGACAGACCAGAAAAAACATTGCCCTTTTACTTGATGAGGATGGTCATCTCACAAACAGGGACACAGAGCAGAGATATCAAATTCTTTCTCTCAGTCATCAACACTGATGTCAGGCTCAGGGGGTCCTCAAGCAGCAGGACCATGACTGCAAGAATGGTAAACACCCAGTCAATGCTGAATTTGTGGGATTTGCTGCTCCAGCTGGATCTCTGTGAGTTTATGGGGCCTGATTGGATTCATCCCAGGGTACTCAAAGACCTGTCTGAGTCATTGCCAGATCTCTGCCAATGATTTTTGGACAGTTTTGGGAATCTGGAAAGGTCCCTGTTGAGTGGAAGCTGGCAAACGTCACAATTTTCAAGAAGGGCAAGAAAGTTGAGCCTGGTAACTGCAGGCCTGTCAGTCTCTCTTCAGTGTCTTGTAAAATCATGGAGAAGATCATTCTGGGGGTATTGAAAAACACCTGGAAGACAACACAGTCATTGGTCAAAGTCAGCACACAGTGTGATTCTTGAGGCTGTCCTGTGCAAGGCCAAATGTTGACCTGATGATCTTGTGATCTTGTGGGACCCTTCCGACTCAGGATATTTCATAATTCTATGATTCATCAAATAAAGCTCTAACCAGAATAGGAGTGTTGCTTAAGTACCTAATGTTCTGCAGATCTCTGTATATATCTGGATAAAGGAGGATAGACATTTCTTGGAACTGATATGAAATATACACAGATTTAGACAAGCTGATATTTTTATATCCTCCTATAAACCTAGGGAATGTGTTGCTCTGCTGCTAAAATAAGAAGATTTGGTTAAGTATACAAAACTCATTTCAACTGAATGAAAGAAGATGTATCTATAATGTGGATATGCACTTATAATGGATTGTCTTAATATAGATTATGCATGTTATGCATAATGGATTATGCATAATATAGATCATATATAACTATTTATTACATATTATGCATAATATAGAGTATGCATGTTCTGCTTTGTTACTGAAGGCTGAATGTAGAATATTCATTTAATGTTGTACAGCCAATTAAGCAAGAAATCACTTAACAGTAGCTTTAAATGATGCATATAATTTCAATCCTAATTTCTTGGGAATAAATATTATCTTTCCAGAGTTCTATTTAAAAACTTCAAAGAATTTGATTTTATATTAATGGATAGTTCAATCTTTTTATATTTGTGACTGTGAAATATGACAAACATGGCATATGACTAATTGTTCACATTGCTACATAAAACACACAGTAATAATGGTTTAAAACCACTTCTCCTGCTCACTCCAATATATACCCAGAAGCATTAAGTTTTATGTGAACACAGAATTTTAGTAACTCATGTCCAACTATGGTAGCAGAGAAGAGAATTTGTCTGGGTGGGAAAAGTTCAGTCTCAGTGCACAGTCAGGGTTTCAGCCCTTTACCAAAAATACAGTAAGACCACACAGCCATCACAATAAACACCCCACTAAGCATCTGGAAACCTCTCTGCAAGATACAAGACTGAGGAAAACAAAACTGACCATGCATATACCACTGAATGTTGAAGAAATGTATGAAGAAATATAGCCAGAAAGAATATGGGCACCTAGGAGTTAGTCACTATAATATCTAATGTTCAGGCTCACAATTAAGGCAGTGGGGTTTGCAAGCTGTATTAGAAGCCTAGGTCAACATATGATACCCAATGGCAAGCTGGTGTGCCATCACCCAGGGACTTTATACAGACATCATGCTGAGCAAATTGTCATCTGGATACATGGAAATCCACAGGTTATAGGAAATAACGACTTTGCAACCACTCTAGCATATCCTAATGTTCAACAACAGTTCTGGAAGGTTGTGTCTGCTTGTTTAACAGTAAGTAAACACAGCTGAGGGATGGGATGCTGATAGGGAAAACCTGGCTCGTATTTAGCCTACTCCCACCACACTCCCAACACCCAGCACTCTGAGGCACATTGCTGCCTGTGGTTCCACAGAACCAGCAACTTCAGCATCACCTCGTGGAGCTGCAACTGCCAGTTTTGAGCTCAGCATCCCACACACAGAGATTATTTTTTCTCGAGAGGCACTTCACTTTAACAGAGTAATCTATATTGATGACTGTGGGTTTGAGTGGTTTTTTTTCATTCCCTCACTTATACCTGTGAGGTCTTTCTCGAGCCTCCTGCCTCTAGTACAGAATTTAGCTACCCAAAGGAGCCAAAAGAGTCATTAACTAGAAAGAAAGTTTTAGGCAGCATAACAGAAAAATGTTGATGCTTAGTAGTTAGGACACGTACTAGGGTAAGACCTGGTTTCTGTCTGGAATTTGTTTAAAGTCCTTTGGTATCTGGCTGAATGCAGCCTGTTTCAGTTTCAACAGAATTTGTAATAAAAATGTAGTCACATTATCACCGAGCCATTTACTTACTCCCCCACACAAGTCAGATGCATGGCAAATCAGTTTACAGAGATCATTTAATCACTCATAAGTGTACCTTGGGCAATATATCCTAATTCTCATAAATTATCTACAGTTTCTAATGTTTATTCAGAAGAGAGACATTTCAGAAGGTCAGAAAGGATCATTCATCAGAGGCTTAGCAATTGCTCCTCTGCCAGTTTTACATGCAGTAAAGGAATACATAGTCATTTTCAGACTTGCATCAGGTTTTACTATTTTTCTGATAATGGGCTTTTTTTTCCCACAGAAAGAATAAATTTGTGATCTAGTATTTTCTTTCATATTTAATCTAGTACCAGACATCATTTTGTGCTACCAGATACCATTTTCCTATCATCCTAGGACTATGAATATTTTTTACCTATCCTGACACTCAGAATTTGATTGCTTTTGTATGGCCATATTTTATTGCAATGTACATAATGCGTCTCCCCCTAAACATGAAAATAAGAAAGAAAAATAAGCCACATTAAATTTTGGATGCTCATGAAGTATCATGCAATTACCCTGAATATAAAAAGAATCTAATTTTTAGCATTTTACTACAGAAAATTTAGAATGCTTCTATTTACAGGGATAGAGATGTTTCCATTTGAAGGAGAGAGGTGAGGTAGAGCTCTTTGCCTTGCCTGTCCACCCAGGTATGCCACGCAGGAGGGAAAGCCATGTGTGTTGGTGTGTTGGGGAGCAGCCCCACAACTTGGGGCCCGTTGACACAGGGCAGCCCGTCACCCCAGCAGACATGGATGAGGAGCAGCACTGCAGCCACAGGGAAACCCTTGAGATCCTGCCCTTCTACCACCTCCTCTTTATCCTTTCACTTGCCTGCTACAGCTCTGCAAAGCCCCAGGGAATACACGAAGCTCCCTGCCAGAAAGAGAAGGAAGAGGGGGAGAGGTAGGAGCTGTGGCTTCCCCAGCATGGTTTGCAGGAGAAAATTAGACTCTGCTACAGCTTACACCTCACAGAGGGCAAGGTCTGCCCAAAGGCTTCCTTTGTATAACTGGTAGGCATTGATTTCAATGTCATGACTCACTTATTGTGTCTCCCTCTGTAACTAAAAGATGCAGTAATAATGATTGCAGTCCATTCAGCAGCCAAATTCAGAGCTGTGGTGTTCTAAAAGGCTGTCATAGACAGTCAAAGACTCTTTGGCCTGCAATATGTTTCAAATCTTCCCATCACCCACGAAACATTTATGACCTGCTTAACACACACTAGTGAAAATGCAAGTATTTCTAAAGTCAAAATTATAGATACAGATAGGGTATAACTTACTATATCTCTATTTTGCTACAAATAGGTTGAAAATGACTGCGGTTAAAATCTTCTTGCTTAGTCAAAAAAAAATATATTTTGAAGCCCAAGACAAACATGAATGTGAGCATCAACTATTCAGATTCCTGGCATTTTAGTGGCTGATAACTGAAAAAAAAGAAGATGAAATATGAACTCCTGACAATAAAAAAAATTTGGAAAAGAGACAATGAAGGTGAATAAAAATTGAAATGGGAGCACCAAAACCAGGACAGAAATCTTTGTGGCTCTTCCCAACCACAGCACTAACAAGAGTGAGGGCAGTCTGAATATCTGCATATCGCCATAATTCTGCGCCACATGAAAAGCTTGGAGAAGCTTCCTGCTCTATGGATTGCTTGTCAGAGCTGATCAGTACTGCTGAGTGCGTATCTGCAGGTGCCAAGGATATCAAATGACCTGAACCTAACAGCGATGGACTCTAATCTGCAGATAAAGACCCAAATTCCCTGCTGACTTAAAAGGGGATTCAAGAATCTCTCCAACTTCAGATATTCACTAGTAAGAAACATCAAGGCAGAGGACTTAGGGAATATTCCTTGCAGGAAGCACAAGCTCACTGTAACCTTCAGTCAGAAGATCCTGGGTAGCCTCAAACACCCTGCAGAAATGCACAGCTTTGTGGTACAATGGCATTTGTATTTGAACAAAACATACTTAAGCAGCTAGACCCCAGCATCTCAGTTTCTGATTCATTCTTCTCTTCAAATCACCCTTATAATATAGATACTATTTTCAAGAGTAAAAAAATTTAAAGTTGCCCTGTAGAAAGTTCTTCCCTATTTTTTTATATTCTTACTCCTTTCTCAAGACTCACATCCTTTATAATTTCTACTACTAAAGTTTGAACAGCTTTCCACAGAATTAATGACTGTACCCCAAGCCTTTAATTGTCTTTTTTTGACTGATTAGAAACAAATACAGCATGAGATACAAAGGTAGTACTTTTCTTCTTCAGCTGACAGAAGGCAAGTTACTCTCAAATTCCCAAATATGAACCTGCTGTTATAAATAACTTTCAGACAGTCAGTCAGTTACATCTAAGTCTCCCTAAAAGTGAACTGAGAGGAAGAAATATGTTTGGACAAAATTCCTGTTCTGGATCATTTAATCATTAAATTGAGCTAGGAAAACAATTATTCGGCTACACTGTATAGAAATACTTGGGCTTTACATAAAATACGGTATCTTTTCTGTCAGGAAACTGGACACAATTACCCCTCTCACATATTTTTAATCACAGAATCACAGAATTGCTTCTATTGGAAGGGATCTTAGAGAAGATCATCTAGTTCCACGCCCTACCTCCTTACCTGGGATGCCAAGCACTATATCAGGTTGCTCAGGATCCTATACAACCTGATCTTGAACATTTCCAGGGATGGAGCATCCCTTGGCATTGCCTCCAGTTCACCTAGATTGAAAATAATTTTAGTATTTTACTCGCACACTCCTGGTGCCTTTAATATCAAACAAGCAGCGTAACAGGTAGGAAGGTGTGAGGAACATACCTTGGTGCCCTTGGAGGGTGACATCAAGTATCCACCTGTGCTGCACTGAGGATTGAGACTTGCATTAATTTAGCTTCCTGCTAACATAGAAAATGCAAGCACCAAGAAGTTGTTGTGCAGTGATATTCAAAGAGATAGGTGTTATTTCACGCTAAGCATCAGGGCCAGTGACCTTACCAGCCTGTAATTGTGCTAAGCAGGAGGGTGATGGGCAGGGATGATAACAAATCATCTTTTATATAGCTAACTGAAGGTGCTGGCAGAGACTGGGAGAAAATTTACCTGAATTGCTCTAAATGAAAAGCATGACTTGAATTGGCACCTTGAACATCAGAAAGAAATGTGCTAAGGTGCACTAAGCCTTAGTAATTTCCACCTGAAAACCAGCCTGCTCAGCTTTTTGTCACTGAATAACTCCAATAACATCGGACAGGAGGGAGAGGGGCACCTCAAAAAGTGCAGATTCTCAGTTTGGATCCCCATGCCCACACAGCATCATTTCTAAACTTGCTCCCATCCCAAAGTGTGTTTACATGCAGGAGCCACACAGCAGAAGATGCCCATACAATTATGACTGATGTGATTACACATTTAAAGATCAGTGTGCAGCTTCCAAGTTGCTTTGAAGAGCTGAAGGAAAAGGGAGAGCAGATATGCTTGTTTCCACAAAGCTCTGCTCAGGCCTCTTCACTGATGTCACCAGAACTAACCCCTCAATATGAAGGTCCATTTTAGAACTTAGGTCCAGGGCACATCTCCAGCAAAGATCTTGAGACTTCCCATTTTCTCACAGGATATCCCTGTTTTGTAAGGTACCTAGTGGAGTAAAAAAAAATCACTTCAAAAGACTACACTGTCTTTTGGGCCATGTTTTACAAAATACTTACACAGATGCACATAACTTCCCCTGACTGTGAAATTTTTTTAACCTTTATGATATTAAAGATTTCTGTTAAACAACACTTCAATGAGTGAGAATCTATTTTCAAGCGCCAGTGCCAGTTTCTAGGGTGCCATGTTGTAATTTTGCAGTGCCAAGTACTAGCTTGAATTTTAAAGCATGCTTTTAGCAGTCTGAACTGCATTTTCCACAAGACTATTTCACCACAGATGCTCTGAGTTTGCTGTTACACAGTTGAAGAGCCATGCTTTTGAAAACATTTAAACATCACAATCAAATCAGGACTGCCTGATATCATCACAGTTACTGTACCATGTCTAGCAAAAACAGATTATGGAATGTCATATGATTAGCAAAATAATCTTACAATAACACTGTTTCTGGAGAGCAGGCATAAACATACAGAGCCACTATCTCCAGCTCCTCCAGCAAGCATAAACAAGCCAAATGTTCCCCAAGACTTTTTGTTCTTGAGTGGATAACTCCAACCAACCTTTTCTTAGCTGTGTTTAGTCCCTTTCCTGTCACCTTTTAATTACAGTGATGTTTTTATCTCAAATTTTTCTTCATGCATTTGTTAAGGTGCCAAAATTCAGCTTTTCGCTTACTTGCTCTGTATTTTCATTTAATTAAATTTGCCTTTGTTGCTACATATTTGTTTTTAACTTTTGTATTTTCATGGCAAGTACTCCCTCTGGCAAGGCTTACTGCAACAGTGCCTGCACCATATTTCTTTCCCAGCACTTGCCAGGTATTTACCATGGATTGTCTGCTCCTTTCCCACCTGTGTGCTTCCTTTTTTGAAATATAGGAATTACACTGAAAGTGCACTTTATAGATAAAAAATAATAACAACAACAGTAATAATAATGATTATATTTGTCCAGGGGGGATCTGAGTCTCACTGCTTTTCTGCAATAATATATAAACAATCACTTCCCATCAGGGAAACCCATGTAGAAATACAAGGCTGCTGCTAATTACAATGGCCAAATAAATAGCCCTAATGCTGGCAAAAGCATCCAGAAGGAAAGAATACAGATGGGAGGGGATAGAAAGGACTTGTGCCTGCCACTCCACTCTTTTCACTGATGCTGCCTATCCCACTCCTTAGCAGCCTGTCCTGTTAACCTCCATTTCTCATCCCCTGTGTGAAGACCGGCATCACCCACACTTCCCTGGGCATTGTCCATTCAGATTTCCTCCTCTCCCAGTGCCTTCCACATCAGGCAACATCCCAGAGGCAAGTCAGGAGTGATCAGGATCTGCACCACAAAACTCCAAGCATGAGGAGTGGAACTCAGGGTCACAGTGCTCCGGAAAATACAGGTGAAAAGTTCTTGTTATTCCTCAGTTCCCACAGCTGGGATATTGGTCAGGAAGCTGCTACCAGTTCCCCATCTTCTGACTTTACTTTCTAGCGACACCCTCCTTCCCAACTTCCTGCTCCTCCTTTACATATGTGAATCCTCCAGCTACAGCTGAGTGCCCATGACCCCATAAAGCACATCTGGGAGATCTCCCCTCTCTGTGCTGTTGCCAGGTTGTGAGGGTCCCACGGGAGAGGCTGTGGGCAGAGCACGTGTGGGCTTGGCCCCAGGGATTTGCAAGGGTGATGCTGAGCATCAGCGTGCCAGCTGCTTCACCAGGGCTTCTCAGCAGCACACAGGGGGCAGCCCTAGAGCTCCCAAGTGCTGCTCTCTAAGTCACACATGAGCCTGGCTGACAACCCCTCCCTCCTGCTTAGAGAAGCACTTTCAACCAGCTTGATGCTTGCTAGCGTTTTAGCAAGGATACAGGGCACATTAATAGAGATGAGTTATACTACACCACAAGCCTTTAAGGTGTAGGAGTCAGCATTTTGGACACACATTTAGAATATTTTCAGTGCAGTAATAAAAGATCTGTCTCTAGTTTCCCTACTGTTTTCAGCAGGTTTCTTTGCTGTAAGTCTACAGCAATGCCTATTTTTTCAATGAATCAATATAAAGCATGAATGAAGAAAAGTAAGCAGTTCCTGATGCCTTACACAAACTCAGTGACAAATATATTGTGTGCAGTTGTCCTCGAGAGAGATTAGATTTCCAAGGTCTACCCATACCAAAGCTCCTTTGGTAAAACATTCATGGCAACTTCTCTGTGTGCTACTGCTGTCAAGAATGAGAGCTGAATATAAGTGAGCAGGGTGTCCCTGCGGGATCATGCTGGTAAAAGGAGACCCTCAGGGCAAAGAGCAATTCTCTGCTCGCTGGGTGCAGAGGAGGCTGAGTGGGATCCCTCCTGCCTGCTCTCCAGGGGCTTGGTGATGCACCATCTGTGTCCTGTCGCTGCTACTGCCATTTAGTGCAGCCTCCTTCATTAGCTGGCAAAGTGAATCTCAGCTGAAAATCAGCTTCCCATGGGCAGGGAAGGGAGGAGAGCATAATTTATCCCAGGTTTTAAGGCAAAAAACCCCCACATTTCCAAAGCTTTCTCACTTAGAAAAGTAAACAAAACTATTTTGAGAGTTTCAGCCGAAACACACATTCTCTACCCATAACTGAATGTGGGATTTGGGTTTACTGAGCTGCCCAAAGTGCTTTGTTCCTGCTGCCTGAGCACCAGCTGGCAGCAGCACTTAGCCCTGTTTGAGCAGTCACCTGGAAGAGCTGCCGGCCCTATCTGCCCTGTCAGCCCTGGTCCCTGGTCACGCAAGGTTTTGTGTAATGGACCACATGCCATACAACTGAAATATTCATCATAATCATATTCACCAGAGGCTTGGCGCCCAGGAGGGACTGAAGGCCTGAATACCATACCAGAAGTGAAATAATGTGTAGTGTAGTTTGTCGGAGCTTTTTTTTTTTTTTTTCAGTTGCATTCAAAAAGTTTGGAGCCAGACAAAAAATCTGGGTTTTGGGTTCAGTGGCCACAAGAAATACTTGAGCGTGTCTGAAGGTAGTCCTAAAAAAAGTAACTGAGCAGAACTAATGCTTATCAGCAGAAAGCCTCTCTGCTGGCAACCGGCTCCATGAAGCCCCGTGCCACCTCTCCCTGCTGCAATATTGTTTGCTCTATCCCCAACCATCCCACAGCTACAGCCACACCAGCAGCTGCAGCAGGGTTATAAATGTGTGATGAATGCTTTTAAGGCTCCCCAGCAGGTGTGCAGCTTTTGAGTCCGTGCTGGGATCTCATGTGGCTGGTAGGCTACAGGGGAGACAAAAGGGCTATGGAGAGTGGGAGTGGGGAGATGTAGGGAGCAGGGCCAGGCAGGAACACCGCTGGTGGCACAGCTGTGGCAGGGCATCCAGCAGCCTGAACTCCAAAAGAAGGTAGACAAAAGTTCCTTCTCTATCTGGAACTTAAAGGCTATAGAAAAGGTGAAAAGGTAATGTTTTTTGCTACAGTTTTTGCCCATGTGCAGCACTGGGGGCAGGCCAGGTGCTGATCACAGGAGGCACCCTGATGTCCACCCTGCAATTGGGGTAAGGGATTCTACTTGTTGGCTTCATGCCTCACCATCTGTAAAAGGCAATGTGATCTCACGTGATTAGGTGGAGGAAACTTCAGGCTATGACTTTGTGGTATAGCTTGTTGCCTCTTCCCCTAAAAACATTTTAATACTTTACTCAAACACAGTCTGTATTCCTGGTGGTTCAACAGTCTCCTCTCCTTATGTCCAGGTGCTTTCTATTTCTCAACTTTTCCCTCAAGTCTCAGTGCGTGTCTGTCTAGCCAGTCACACTGGCAACAGTCCATTGGAATGAACAGTTTGGGGGTTTCTGTACTTGCTCTGTTTGAGGTTTGTCTCCACACTTCTTTTCCATGAAAACCCCCATGTGCTGGTATTGTGAGCCATAGTAGATAGAGCATGACACTGTATCACCTTCATCCAACCTGGTGGATCTGCAACACACTAAGCGCTAAAGTAGCAAGCAGCAGGCAAGG
>VYXD01013646.1:214005-239463 GCA_013397195.1 Hylia prasina | reverse complement strand
AGTGACTACATCATAATTCCACTTTTGCACCCTGGCTCCAAGCTCTTCCTGCTTATTACACATGCACCTCAGTTGGGTTAATGACTTCACCCCTGACTTAGGTTTATCACCCACAGGCCTGCCCCCAGATAGTCCAGCTGCATCCCCTTCCCCCTTCAACCCTAGTTTAAAGCCCTCTCCATGAGTTCTGCCAGTTCATAAGCTAAAAAACTACTACCCTTTGCAGAGAGATGAAGCCCATCCAGTTCCAACAGGAACTGGAAAAGTTGCCCCATAAATCAAAGAACCCAAAATCCTGCTGATGACACCAACCCTTGAGCCACTTGTTGATAGTGTGAGTTCTCCAGTTCCTTTCCTCATACTTCTCTGCCACTAAAGGGACTGAGCAGAACTCCTGCCCTGTCAACCACTCGACCCAATGCCCTAAAGTCCCTTTTTATTGCCCTAACACTTCTCTTTTCAATCTCATCACTGCCAGCCTGGAGTATCAGCAGTGGGTAGTAATCAGAGGGCCGAATCAGCCCAGGAAGTCTCTCAGTAATATCCCATACCTGAGCCCCAGGAAGGCAGCAGACCTCCCTGTGGGTTGGGTCAGGTTGACGTATAGGTTGTTGTTTAGGCATCTCTCTGGGGCAGGGAGCTAAAGCACTAGAAAGACAGACGACCAACTTCAGGAGTCCTTGGTGGAGAATTCGGATATAAACCTGTTAACAAGGCGTGTTTGGAGGAAAACTGCAGATGGAAGATGACTGTTAAGCATTTTGAGGTAAAATGATACGTTAGGAATACTCCAGATGATAAAAGTAACCAACACACTGAGGTCTGACTGCTTCAGAAGTCAGGGGAGTCACAAGGCAGTGGCAGGATTACAGCTTGGACAGATGGGGATGGAGCCAGACTTCAGGGGATGGAGTAGTGCTGTGAGCAGCTTCCTTGAGACAGAAAGGATTACTCACAGTACACAGTCAAGGACTTAGGGGGGCTAGAAAGAGTAAGGGATAGGTAAAAGGTAAAGTTGAACGAGGAAGACCTTGTGCACAGGGCAGCCCCATCACACACATGACTGTGCTGTGCTGGAAGGACCATGTGCCATTTGTTTTGGGCTCCCACCAAGGCAAGGAATTGTTAATCTAGACATCTGTAGATCACATTGACTGTGAATAGCAAGGAGCAGAACCTTGCTGCTTGTAATTAGTGCTACTTAACATGTAAATTTATTCACAGACCCAAAAAAAGTTGTGAATATATTTTAAACTGATACTTCAAATATGGGCAGAATGAAGTAAGGAAGAGGTGATGTCATCATATTTATGGGGGCTCGTTATAGAAACATATATTTTCATAAAGCATACATTAGAGGCACAGGGAGAAGGCAGTATGTTAAAAAGATAAACATACCTTAAAAAGACAAACATACCTTCAGCATGGTGTTCTATCCATGCTTGTACTTCTTTCCCCTCAGCTACTTAAAGCCCACTAGAAACTGTCCTCATTAAATGAGTATCACTTGACAACACAAATCAAGTGGTTTGCTTACAACAATGGGATTTTAAAAGGAAGCTAAAGTGTAAGCCTTCCGGCAGCAGACCTCCCTGTGGTTTATTAATTTTATTAATAAATATTATTTATTTTATTTTATGAATACACCTCAGTGAAAGGAGAACACAGCTAGGAGGTGGAAATCTTAACATGTAAGTGTTAGTGTCTAGAAACTGTACAGAATTATTTAGACTATTAGCTTGTTAAGCAGGTGCTCCTTGTACTTAACCTTATTTTCTAAACTTAGGCTGTGCCTAATATTTACCTGCAGGTAATGAGGTAATGTTGTTAGATGTGGAGGACACCTACTTCTTTCTTGGACTTCTTCCATTTTCAGGCTTTGGCATTCTAACAGCTTGTCAGAGAGAGACATCTGGAATGTGATTGTTATTGGAGATGGCTGAAAACGTCTGTTACAGCATTTTTTTTGCCCAGAAGATGGGGGATTTGTTCAAAATTTGTAGAAAGTGTCTTATTTTCTTAGTTAAAGCAGAATTCCTTGGAAGATGCAGCCTCCATTTCTCTTCGGTCCGTTTATGCTCCTGGTTTGGGGGCAGAGAGTAGTTTTTGGGCTGAGAAATTTTACCTTGAGATTTATAGTGATTTATAGGATGAACCTTTCTGAAAAGAGGCAACACTTTACAAGAGGACACTGGTTAAATATCTGCCTGCCCACAGCATCCATTTGCTTTCTTTACTATATGTAAACATCTAGGAAACTTTCACTTGTAGCCTGAACTCGTTTCATTTTATTTCACCATTTGTAAAATACATCTTACTCTCATTTATTCATCTTTTCCAGTCTGTATTTGGGCTCTTTTTAGTCAGGGCTGACAGAAGTCTCAGCGCAAAATCATAGCTGTTCTTTTCATCAGTCCAGGCCTTCTTCTGGCACATTGTGCTGCCTTTCCAAAAATACAGCTCTCTTCTGCTCCCCTTATGTGTCTGGAATAGTTTTTCCCTTTGCATGCAGCCTGAGCCCTGTAAACATGGCCACGGCAGGAGTCCTTTAATAAATTAGCTGTTAGCACATTCAGAACTTCTAAACGATGGGGTGTTTTGCTGCAGTGAGGGAGGAATTTTCATCAGATCAGAAGTTGTTATCACACTGGGAGTTACAGCTCAGGAAACTGCCACCAGTGTTATTAGCAGCAGATCCCTGGCATGCCAGGGGAGCCCGGAGATCAATGCTGAACCTTTCCACTGCCCTCGTCCACTTAATTGGTCATCCAAAAGAGCATGAGAGAAATCCATCCGTAGGCACTGTGCAGAGAATCAAAGAGTTTTCTCTAATAACAGAGGTCTCCGTGCTGGAAATGCAAGCAATCAGAAGCTTTCTTTTAGTGCAATAACCTTTGGTACTGAGTCAGACCCAGCAGCAGGAGGTCAGCATGGATACCCCATATCTGGTTTTATTTCCTTCCCTATATCACAGGCTTTGCAGAGCAGCTCTAAACAGTATGCCAGTTGCATTGGAGATGTTGTAGTTGTTGGAAATAGATTCCTGCGGGATTGTAGGTGTGACCACAGTGCCTGACTCTTGAGACCTGTCTCAGTAACAAGTCCTCTCATTGATTTCCCTTTATGTCGAGAAGTGAGGTGATCAGAGGAGATGGATACAGATAAGCACATTTCCACTTCCGTGAGGACTGGTTAGAGTCTGCTGAAAATCCCATTGCTTTGGAAGAGAAAAGTCCTCTGTTGCCTTCCAAGCTATTAATCTGTTTGTGATTACTTTATTAAAAATACCTCTGACTGTTCTAATAGCATTGTCATTTATAGGTTTAACCACATAACCATCTCCTGATATTTGCTAGCTATTTTTGTTCCCTCTTACTTATTTAAACATTTTGCCATCAAACACTTGAGATGCATTCAGATAATGGCCACAGGTAGTTGCTTTAACAAGAGAGTCACCAGAGAAATTGCTGTTTTTATACAGCCTGGGATGACCATTCCCTGTCAGACTATAAAAAAAGCAGTGTCACATTAGGGTAAACCTCACCACTTTCAGGGGAAAATCATATAAATACCAAGCAGACAGGAGTTTAGCAGCAGAAGACAGGAAAAAAACCCACAACTATTTCTTTGTAGACTATCCAGCTGTGTATTAGGTATAATATTCCTAGGAGTGGTTGCCTCTGTAAATGGAAACAGAAGGGGAAACGCTGCATGCCTGCCTAACCTCTGCTCATGCTAATGAGAAAATCCTTGGCCTGGCTTCAGTCAGTGTTGCTCTTTTTCTTGGAAGGTTGGCTGGGCATCTTACGTGGTATATAATGCACAATGTCTGCCTGAATATGCTTTATGAAGTGTTTTGTGTATATCTGTTCTTGGAGATTTGGCATTGTCTGCAGGGCTTTCATAGTACTGGCCTTGAAAAACAGCCATCCTCCAAAAAAAAGAAAAAGAAAAACCACCAGAAAGCAGAGACCCAAACAGCCTCCCAACACACCAGCTTCTGTAATTCAATACCACCACCCATTCCTTTGCTGTTAAATTGATGCCTTTTGGCCCCTAAAATCATGAGCCAGACAAAAGAAGTAGAAAGGACCCCACAGCTTGAAAATTGAAGCTATTTTGGCCTCTAACAAAAGCCTTTGTTTTGAAAAAGAAAAGATATTTGTTGAACTACTTAAGGAGTTAATTTTCAGGCACTGAAGGCAGCTGAGATACAAAAAATGAAAAATAATTTTAAAAAAACGTTAAAACAGGCATTACAAGACTTTTTTTTCCTGTCAGGAAATTAAAACAGTAGTTTGTGGATGCTGATTCTGATGCAGATTCAGCACTGAAGAATTCTCCACCCTGTACATCAGCAATGATCTCCCAGTTCAATGTGTGGTTCTGCCCTTTCCTGTTTTGAGGCTTATGTGAAGAGAATGGGGCAGGGGGCCGGGAGGAGGAGGAGGAGGAATGTGGGCTGTGTGTTCTGCTACCTTTTGTTATTGATTTCCCAAAATTAGAAGTCTCTTCCTAATAGAGAGGAGGCTTAGAAGCAATCAATAGTGTTTATCTTAGGAGGCGATAGTTCAAACTGCAGTGGAAAGTGCTGTAATTCACTCTTTCCTTTTTTACTGATCGTCTCAGTGCAGTGCTGCACAACAGCTCTGGGGTTAATGCTGTAAATCCCTTAATTATGCACTCCCCAAATACGTTAAAAATAATATAAAAGTGTTAGGCATTTCTGGCTTTATCTCCCTCTTCCAGTACTCATATTCTGTTTGCAACTCACTATGGCTTAACTATATGACTTGTATTGGAAAGATTATTATTTTTTTTTGGTTCATTTCCCATTATTTTATTTCAGCAGAGCTGTGACACCCACTTAGATATCTTTACTGCAATTGTTTAACGATGAGATCAGATTGCTGCTGTAGATACATCACAATAACAAGTAAGAGAAAATTCAGGCCACCTTGCTTTCTTTTGATGAGCTGCTGTAGCCTGGCTTCACAGGAGAGAAAAAAGAATAAAGGAGAAAGAAAAAAAAAAAAGAGAAAAGGAAAAAAAGAACAATAAAAAAAAATTAAATCAAAATAGCACTGATTTAAGACAGATTGAACTTTTTAAAACAAAAGCAACTTGAACATAAAGGAAGTAGATTGTTGTAAAAATTATGATGGGGTAAAAACCCTACTAAAAACTCCTAAAAACTGTGACTTGTATATTTGTCTTATTTCAGCAGAAGTCACATTTTGGTTCTTCTGATTGAAAAATATTTTTAATGGCTACTTTCTGTAGCTTTCAGGCTTCAAAACCTCTCCATGGCTGTACTATTTATTGAAAACAACATTTTCGTTTCAAGTACTGATGGGCACTGAAGGAATCCTACCTGCAACACCTCCAGACTCACCAGCTTGTATTGTGGACCCTCAGATCAACCAATTCACACTCACAGGAGCTGACAACAGACAATATGATTGAAGTAATTACCTGTCCAGATAAACCCTGATAAGAGGTCAGGTTGAAACCTTATATATATATATTTCTAGGAAGCCCCACAAAAGCTTCCAAGGCTACAAGAAAAATCCTCTCAAGATTGTTTCTGAGTTTTCTTGAGCCTTTTTTTTTTTTTCCCTTAGGGAAGGAAAAGTTAGGATAGTGATAGCTTTGTGGCTGGGAGCTCCAGCTGACTGCAGCTCCTTGGGCTTGCTCCATGCTTGGCAGCGTTGCAGCAGCAGGTTCTTCATTTCACTGGAATTATTCCCCAGTGCAGCATTCCAGGCTCCTGTGAAAGAGCTCTGCAGAGAAGGGAAGCCTAGAAACACAGATCCAAGTGGCACTACATCCTGCAGCACGTGGCAAGAAAAGTGCAGCAGAAAAAAAAAAGCTCGTTTCCAGAGCTGTTCCTTCTGCTGCTGCTTCAAATCATCAGAGCTGCTGGAGAAAGAAAAAAAGAGAAAATGAAATTCCAGGAGAAAATTCTACAAAAAAAGATGGTGCCTCCCTTTTCAGCGCAGTAAAGAGAAAATAACTATTTAAATAGAGACATTTATAATAGTTAATGGCAGGAGGGAAGTGGCCCAAGAGAAAATGAAACAGAAGTGTGCATGGTGATCACAGGTGAGCCTGGCCCAAGTCCCCTTCTTTCACAATTAAAGAAGCCCAACTGAGCTCAGTGTGAACAGGTCACAACCAGAGCAGGTTTTAAGCTGTTTTGAGTTTTGAAGGCTTACAAGACAAAGTGTTGTTTGGTTTTTTTTTTAAGGTATTTCACATGTGCTTTTATTATGTTCTAGTCTTTTGTGGTTGGAAAACACAGGTGAGAGCATGAGTTCCTAAAAGCTCAGAAATGACAAGGTAGAAGAGATGCCCACATTTATTAGTTTGTGAATTGCTGTGATTTTTTTAAGCTGTCACCATGATTAAGGCTGTAAATGTGGTGTTTACAGCCACAGTATGTTTTTAGTTCTGCAGGCAGCAAGAGTATGAACAGAATGCTGTGTTAGTCCCACAGAAGTTCAATCACTCCAACAGAATTTCTCTGTAGGCAGAGTTGCCTTCTAAGGAGGAGGATGCCATCTTCATCCTGCACAGTCACTGAAAAATAATAAAACTCTTCCTCCCCCAAGATAGTATCAGCTTGCCACTGATTGAGAGGCAGCTCAAACCTTCAGATGACATCTCTTGAAAACTGGCATTTTTAGAGATGGCACGTTTGAAATGTTATAGTTATAGGACTTCCCTTATCTGTATTATAAATCCACATTTTAGAGAGTTGTAATTTAACCATATACAGTCACTGTGCTTTGACACTTGGCATAAAAATCACAGCCCTGGAGGAGATATTTTTACAAGAGAAGATGTTTGAGAAAATTGATTTGACTTCTCAGAGATTTAGACATATTCAACTTATCTCTCAGCACATTAGTCTTACAGAAGTGAAATTTGAGTGACTTACTGGACACAAGAATGTGGAGCTCTGGGTGGGTATGACATGATCAACAGCAAGTAATGATTTGGTTTTGATGGTGATGAATGATGTAAAAGCAGGGACATGCTGTGTGGGTTTCAACATGGGACTACTGAGCATTGGAGCCAGAAGCTGAATCAGGTGGAGCTGTCTCCAGGATCAGCCTTGTGGATGCTCCACACGTGCTTGCAGGCAAAATCAGAAGTAACAAATCTGGAAGGAGCTGCTTGACTCTGTAGGTGTTACAGTCATGTCCTGGCTGTGTGATGGAAAAGGGCCACAAATTACCCTTTCTGTGAGAAAAGAAAGGGTAATTTTTTTTCTCTTGACCCACTAGTGAGTCAAGAACTCCCTGTCCTCTTGGTGCTCAAGGTTGCAAGGAATAGGTTGGAGTTAGTGTGGTTCTTGCAAGGTTGCAAGAAGCAAGGTTGCAAGGAATAGGTTGGAGTTATTAAAAAGAGGTGTCAGGTAGACTGACATCTCTTCTGGGAGTTGGTTGTTGGAATTTAAGTAATTTAAATGGTTTATTTACTGCATTTGCATGAGGTATGCTTTTATTTTTTCTTTTGTTTCCCCTCCACCTGCAGCAGGTATACAGCTAGCATAGAGTGTTATGTAAGTCTATAACTTATTATTATTGAATAATGTATATGTCTGGAATCCTGGCAGTGCCATATGGATTTTTTAACACCAGGCATTACTGAACCTTTGGAGGCTTTGCTGTGGGAAATTGCTGTAGCCCTCCAGGAGCCACACTGACTTGCACCAGCCCACTGTGTCACAGCAGCTGACTCTCCTCTGCCTTCCCTGCTCTTTCCTCGTTTCTGTCTAGCTAAAATGAGATAAAGGTGTTGCTTTCTGAGTGGGAAAGACTGAGAGCTCGCCACAGAGCCAAGCAGAATTAGAGCAGGAGCTGAGCAATGTTTTGACAGGCAAGCCTTCATTTTGAGCATGGATGCCTTCTTATGTAAGTCTAAGCTCCCTACTGCTGTTGCTGAGGCTCCTGAAGGGTGCACAATAGTTGAACTGCAGAAAAAGGGCAGGAGAAACAGAGCAGCCTTCATTTTGGGCATGGGGCCTCCCAAAGCTCAGCTTGGCCGTGCAAGTCCTGCACAGCCACGTGATGCTGGGAGCTGCTGTGGGATCTCTCTGTGTTTACCTTATGGATAAGATATGCAGTGTGGCTGTGCCCCAGAAAAGTTTGTAAGCTGACACAATAAGCCCTGTAAAAAAACCATCTGTTCAAAGCCAGTCAGTTCAAATAGCCTTCCTTTCTTTCTAAAAATCTCTGAATTAGTTTCTCTGTTTCAAGTGAGGCAAATCGGTCCTGACTTTACAGAGCAACATTGACCACATCACATATTTCCCACTCTTGTTTTTCTTTCTCCCTTAACTGGAGAATAAAAAATGATGCTGAATAAATATACTTATCAGTTATCTAGGCTGTAGTAGGGGAGTTGTTCATAGAGATGGGTGGAGTGTGTTGCAAACAAGGTTCTTGAAAACTCTTTAAATCTGAACATCCGGAAAGACTGTTACCAGAGAAATTCTTGGCTAGGTTAATCCCACACAGACTAATTTATATTATGGATAGGCACGTGTTTAAGCAAATATAAGGCATGCATAAAATGTCTCCTGATTTGAGAGCTATAACAAAGATAGAGTGTATTACCACAGGTCAGCCAGGAAGCTGGAAGCATGGGGCTGACCTGTTCACAGGTGGTACTCAGGCCAGCTGTAAGTCATCACTGTTCCTCTTAACTGACCAGGAGAATGATACAGTTTTTTTGGTTTCTGGTTATTTTAGACTTTCCCCCGTGAATGTGATCATGGAGAAGCAATTTTGTGCAAGGCAGGGATAGCCAGGCTTATTTTTTTTCAAGACAGATGCGACAGATGTGCTTGTAGGTACAAAACATGTTCCTTGTGAAAGCTTTCTGAGAGAAAGGAAGGGAGGGAAAACTCGTGGTCATAGCATCTCTTCAGTCACAAAGGATAGAGGGGGAGGAAAAACAAAGTCCAGTCAGAGAGGGATTAGAGGGAAGCAAATCACAGCAATTGTAGGGATAGATGATGATGATACCATCAAGTTCTTACATCATCACCTTTTCACATGATCTCCTTTTCACCAGGAGATCAGTAAATAATCTGGGATCTACAGCTCTCACAAAGGTGAAAGGGAATCCCAATCCTGTGTTACATCCATTACACCTGTTGCATCTTGTACAGGTCACAGGGAATGAGTTAAATCACAGCTAACACCAGTGAGCCACTCTTCTCAAATATTTTGTGCAAATGAGGAGAATGCAATAAAATGTTTACAATCTCTCTATACAAAGTTAATTACAGAGTTTTGAAGGAACTGTGTACCTGCTATATATTGTGAAGGACTCAGTAATGAATGTGTTGCAGAAAATTTCCAGCTGGAGTCCAAACAGGACCATTTAAAGATGTTTTACTGAACAGAAGTGCCAAATCTCTAGGTTAGGTTTTGGCAGTGTACCAAAAATACTTTCCACAAGAAGTGATTATTATGTATGATTCATACAGTGCGTCCACACAAGTGAAAATAATACTGCTTAGCTCTTAGTGCTCAAAGTGCTTTTACATTTTCAAAGTGCTGTGCACACATTACTTAATTAATGGAATAAAATAAGTTACAGTTTTATGCATTTAGCATTGACATTTTGACAGTAAATGGTTTTGGAGACTTTATATGCATCAGTGCATTTGAGCAGCTTGTATAAATTGTTCTGATGTTCTTAATTGTATTTGAGCAGTATCTTAGTAATCTAGATGCATTTTACCTTGTGATGAGCAGATAGAACAAAGGTTGTCTGTTGATAGCAATGTACCATAAAAAGGCAACTTCTTGTCCTTTGTAGTAAATCATAAACCTGCTCACTTGCTCGTGCTCTGCAATCCGCAGCAGAACTAAACACACTGGTGGCAGTCAGAACCAGTAAGAGCCATCGTTAGTATCCTAATTGCAGAAACAGAGCTCCATCCAGAAGATGGATTTTGTGGAGTCAGTACACCCAATGTTAGGCATAGGGAGCTGGTAAAGTGCTGGAACATCTGCTGGCTGTTTTCAGAGGACTGTCAGCCTATTACCATCTATTAAAATTAATTTAAAAGTGATTCCTTAGAGATGAATCTCATTTTTCCCCTATCGATCCTTACGAAAAGTGTTGGCACGCTGTGGACATTTATATCCCATTGTTTGGTTGTTTCTTTTCTCTGAACAACCTATCTTGGAGTTGCAATAACCTCTGTGGAAGGCATCTGTCAGTCGTATCAAGCTGCCTTAATGACCTTTTACATGAGGACGTTTTGGCTGGATTGCTGTCCAAGCTCACAATGCCAAACCTATAATCATATCTGCTCTCAAGCACAGATCTTCCTTTTTGGTCCCAGCCTCTCACAGCTAGAGACATCCCAAAAGCAGGCTCTTTCCTGCAGCCATTCCACAAGTTGAGCCAGTCACCAGCTCATGTTCTTGAGTGTTTGGGAATAAGTATTTTACATCCGATTTGCCTGACTTGCTGCTCATTGTTCCCCCTGACATCCCTTCTGATCAGCAAGAAAAATGCAGAGGTTGCATTTAGGTCGTGCAGACTCCTGGCATGGATTCTTTCAGGATGCTGGGAATCAAGCATTGCAAAATCTTGCAGAGATAACTCATCGTTCTACAGTCACTATTTAACAAAAATGGCATTATTTTGTTGATCCTCTCTGAGTGTTTCAGGTACAAATAAGGTGTACCTCTAGACATGCAGTAAGCAAATGCTCCTCAGTTCATCTCATTTTTGGAAGATACACTGGAGTGAGCATCCTGGGAATGGAATGGAAGTATTTTTCCTGGCAGTGGAAGTATTTTTTTCTAGCAGTACTGTAAATTTAACAGCATCCTTTTTTGTCTGGGTTCTGTCTTTTTCTGGTGGCAAAAACATTATCTCCAGCATTAGAATGAGACACAGTATTTAGGAAAATCAGCCTTTGTCCTTGGAAAATGGGCTTTAATAGCTTGCATTAATGAGATTAATTTGATCTCTAAATGACAACTTAATCATAAAACATTTTCTTCAAGGAGAGAGATTAGGTAATATTTACATAAATGAGATTCCGTACAGATTTGAGTAAGGGCAATGGTTTCAGAGCTGTTCCAAGTTATGCCATGTGGCATTGATTCTCGGGAAAGCAGGTCTGTTACCCCCTCACTTTGCTTCCACAACAGGAGTTTTAATCACCTCATTGGGTAGGAATTAATAACTTTCTATAGCAGTGTTACCTCTACCCATGCTCTTAACTGAGTCTATATTGAGGTGTTGGAGAGGAATTTACAGTACATTGCTGCATGTTAGGTGAGCACTTTTCATCCCTTAAAAGTGCAGCTTTTTTGACATCTGTTGAATTTTTGGAAACCTAGATGTAGTCAGACAAAATTGGTGTCCAAGTGCTGCTGTCATCTTTCCCAGCAGGGTGGGAAACATTTGGTTGCACTGACCCAAAACCCCTGTGAAATCATCAGCCTTTGGATAAAGAGTGACAAATGTGAACATTAATGGAGGATGAAGGTGAGACTGATAAAAGAAGTGATAGCAAACAAGGGAAATACTCAGTGGGAGTTTTCTGATAGACTGCTCTCATTTACATTAGGTTTGAGAGACTTCATCAAATCGTGTTTTGAAAAGCTTTCTGAGGTGAAACTTTCTCAGTTTTAGATGCTTATATAATTTTGTATGTGGGAGTCATCTGTCCTCTTTTGATGAAAACACTTTAAAAAGTTGAATTTTAAACCAACTTTGTGAGATGCAGGCTGATCTTGTTTTCCTTTGTCAATAATTTAGAAAATAACGTGAAAACAGCTGGAAAGTATCCCAGCCCCTGAGGTGGGCTGAAACCTTTGCTCAGCCTCAGTGAAAAAATTGTTGCTGAGTTTAGCATGACTGCCATTTTACCCTGCCTGTACCAGTGCACTTAAAAAGTTGTTTAAACCATCACCATCTTCCAGGAATTGTTTCTCCTGCCCTTTTTCTGCAGTTCAACTATTGTGCACCCTTCAGGAGCCTCAGCAGTAGGGAGCTTTGCTTTCCAGGACAAGGGATCCCCATTGCTTTTCCTGCTGGTTCCCAGCATCGTGCAGTGCTGCCTCCTCCTGCACTGGCTCTAGCGTCCAAACTTAAATTAGTCATAATTTAGCCACTGGAAGAGTTTGCCCAGAGAAATTGTGCATGTCCCATTCCTGGAAGTATTCAAGGAAAGGCTGGAGGGGGCCCTCATCAACCTGATGTAGTGGGAGACATCCCTGTCCATGGCAGGGGGATTGAAACTAGATGATCTTTAAGGTCTCTTCCAACCCAAAGCTGGGATTTTTTGATCCTCATACCTGTTTGAAGTGTAGGAGGTACCATTACTTGGTCTCTGCATGAGTTTAAGTCCTGAGGCTATTTTGTATTCAGAATCTTGCACCAGCCACAAGGATAATGGCAAGGAGGTGATCACATTTCTGTGTTCAAGCATATTTTGGTTTTAGAGTGGTGGCGTCCAAGCAAGTAGTGCTGATTGTCCTGCTGGCCCTGGGAAGGAGTGGGAATTTTATCAGTAGATACTATGTGGTACTGCAATAAAACTGGCAAAAAACATCAAAACCATGCGATTTTTCCAAAGTGACACCTCAATCCAGCAAAGAGCTGGAGCACAACAGTCTTGGGAATTAGTCTGCCACAGGTTCAGTGTCCAGACAGGTTTAGGGTGCTCATAATCATAGGGAACTTTGGGATATATAAGTTCAACTTGTACTAAAAACATAGTGAAAAACTGATGTTGTAAGGTAAAATGTGGTGCAAAAACTTGGCTTATGGGATCACAACACCCTGCTTGATTGTATGCCACAATTCCATCTTATTCAGCGGAGCTCCACAATGAGGATATAATGATAACTCTTAGTAAGCTGATGATTTATCTCCTCCATAAGGCATGGTTGTTGCAAAACTGCCTATCAGATATTTTCAGAGCACTATCCTTCACAAGCCCTTATTTAATGCAGTTATATTTGCATGCACACCCTCTCTTCCCATTTGCCATTTGTCACTGAGATAGCAAATTACATTCATCAGAATCCATTCATTCCCCTGGTTTCGCTGAATACAGGATTATCTTGGCTGTGTCAGCTGCCCTATGACTGGGAGCTGTGAAAAATGGAGGTCGCCTTCACATATTCCAAACCTGTATCTTCAAAGGACAGTAGGTATTAAGCTGGGAAAGATTAATGGGCTTTATGTCATCGTGTTTGTGTGGCATAGAAGTGAATTGTGCAGATTGATGGATATCTTGGTAAAAACAAATGCATTCTTAAACAACTCTCCTGGCTCTTCCCTGACAAGTTTTAGTGACCATCAAAAGAAATATACTGAGACGTTCCCTTAAATCCTAGGCTGGTTTTGAAGGTTTTTTCACCTTTAGGAAAATGAAAAAACTTTTTGTAGTTGAGAACAAAACCACATGTGGACTATTTAGGACGGGTTGTTTTATAGCCTGTGTGTGTTTATATTGCCACTACAGGACTGTCATATCTTATTTGTCATATAATCGTGCAGTAAGTAACTGGAATATACAAAAATGGCCGAGAACAAAATTGTGAATTCCTGTGAAAATGCTGTTATAATTTCTTGTTTGAGATCCAGGTTGGTTCTTCAGGACAGTCATTCTGCTTGTCAGGCAGATGCTTTGTTCACACACAAAAAAGTAACAGCTCAGCACAAAGAAGGCCAAAAGGGAAAGCTCTACCTGCCCTTGAATAATACACTGTGTTAAAAAAGTATTGAAGGTATTCACAGAGTGAATTCTCTCACAAAGAAAAAGTAACTTTTGAAAAACAATGTATAAGGGAAAATGAGTTATCAGTATTGATTCACAGAATATATGGATGCATTGAAAAGATATTTCCACCAGAGGAAAAGCAGTGGTGTGCAATGAAGCCTGTGAACTTTGCATGTGACCATTGATGGGATTTTTTTTTCATCTGTAGCATCTTTGGTCAAAAGAGAGCAGGAGAAAAAAACCCCAGGGTTCTACTCTACTTCTGCTGTTCTTGTTTCTCTGTGACCTTGGACACATCAAATCTTCACCTGGCAGCAGGGATCTGTCAGAGCTGTCACAAAACTGGCGTGCTGACCTGTGCTTGAGAACTGTGGGCTAAAATGGTTCTCCACTGGAAAGTTTTATGGGTTTTAATATGTTTCAGTTATGCAGAGATGGGCTTGGGCCATAGTGATAACTGCACTGGTGTGTCTGGTACCTGTGTGATGCTGGGAGCATCAGCAGCCCTCAGCTGTCAAATATGAGCAGACCTGTAGGACCAGGCTCAAAGGACAGGCAGAGACATTCTGGCCAGATTTTGAATTTTTATTGAGTTTCACTGTTAAATGTGTTGCTACTTCATTTTGGTTTAGAGGCAGAGATTGCTGCAAAGCCTTGTATACTAGGATGTTGTTTGTATTGATATTTTAAGGTGGTAGTAAATTTCTGGTGGGGTTTTTGTTGGTTTTGGTTTTGTTTTTTTTTAATTGCCCTTAGACTTTTCATTATCTTTCATTCCAAGCTAAGTATGTGTTCCATCATGAAGTAGGATATTAAAGCACTAATAATAACTTTCTAATTCTGTTTTTTAATTACAGTAGGACCACCATAGAAACCATTCCACTCTATGATAAGCATAAATAATTTTATAATTCATATAGTTTCTATTTTTTTTTTTTTTCTTCACTGGCTATCTAAGTAATATGGTGGTTTAAGTAGGAGTTGCTTCTTCACAGCTAGTCCTCCACAGGTGTTTGCTTTTGATGCAATATCATAACTCTCCATTAATACCATGACTTGCCAGGGGTTTGCAGTAATGTGATTTTTTTATTTAGGCTTTTGCTTTGGATTCTAAAGAATCTCAAAATTCAAATGCATGAAAACCATTGAGCAGTGTCCTGAGAGAGTGAGTGCCTTTCTCCCTGGACTGAAGGGTAATCCAGAGATGTCCTGTTTGCCTGAAGCCAGGCTCCTTTGCGTGATTGCAAGGTCAAGCAAACACAGGGTGTTTTGGCTCAGGTCTGCAGTGCACTTGAAGCTGTGCCAAGAGAAATGCTCTTAAGGCTAGGTGAATAGCTTTGTGAACATCATCACACAGTTCGTTGATTGTCAAATTCACCGTATCACCAGTCTGACACCTCTGCCCTGCTTAAATCTTGTTCCCAGGGGGAAGGCAGCACCAAAGCTTTCCACTTGCCATAAATAAGTGACTGGGGTTCTTTTTAGGAGTAATTCTGCAATTATAGACCATGATGTCATGCCAAAAGGAACAGACATTCAGCTAGGCTTTATGCTCTAATAGTTTCTGTGAAATTAGTAATATACCAGGAGGCTGAATTTTAATTTACAGCACTATGAAATTAGTATTTATAGGGCCTGAAGCATTCAACTTCAGAAAATGTGTGAAAACTTCTGGCCTCAACCCTGCTGGTCTCCAGGGGGAGATGCAGCCCTCTCTGCTCTGTTTGGACAGACAGGCTGCTATCTGGACAGCTGGCCAGATGTTCATGGTGCTGGGGAAAGGCAGCATCTCTGGCAAAGTGGATCACAGCTGCTGGGAGGTATATGGCAGATGGCTGTGTTATTCCACAAAGCTGGTATTTCCATCTGTTGGTTGCAATAGGATTACCAGAGGATCAGATCAGGCAGAGGCCAGGCCAAAGGGGAGACTCTCAGCATCAAGAGAGAATCATCCACCAGTTCTTCAGTGGGGCAGAACGAGATGTTGGCCTCTGTGTGTGGTCAGTTCAGGGCATCAGCCCAGTTACAGGCAGAGAGGAACTCTGTCAGAAAAACAGAGAAGAAAGAGATGGCAAACAGGGTGCCTGAAGATGAGCAAGAAGGAGATATGAACTTCAGAGCAGAAAACTGAGCCCTTGTCACAGGAACAGAAGAGATTTTACATCATGTGCAGGGACCAGCTAGAGCACTCATAGCCTGGTCCTGGAGTGCATTAAAAATCTCTTGCTCCTTATTCTGAGCTTCTCACAGCTGAGATTTGGATTCTGTGAGAGCATGCCTTGGAAACCTGGCTTAGGTTGCTTTGTTCTCACTGGTCTCTACAAGGGAAGTTTTGCCAGGCAGTGAAAGCTAACAGGGCTGCCCATGCAATCGTGGTCCAAACAAAGGAAAATGCTCAACATCAGTGAATCACAAGAAGGTTTGGGTTGGGAGGAGCCTTACAGACCATCTCATTCCAAACTCCTTGCCATGGGGGGGGTCTTTTACTAGACCAGGTTGCTCAAAGCCCCTTAAAACTTTGAAGGTTCAGAGCTCTTTTCTTACAGGTAATGTAGTTAAGGCATATTGATGGCTTCAGGCAGCTATGAGCTATGACTGTTAAGGATATCTTTGAGAAAGTATGTAACATTTAGGGTAATAAAATGTCTCTATCAGAAGAACTTAAATTCTTGAGGAGGCAGATGTTCTGTCTGGTGCTACAGAGCATAGGTGCCAATCCAAGCATGCTGAAGTCAATGAAAAAAAATCTCTGTTTTGCTTCACTGAGTCTTTAATTAAATCCATGGAATTTTGATAAACTCAAAATGTTTCCTCAAGCTTCTGGTGTTCACTGTTGCCTTATGACAGTAGGTCCTAATGGGATCAAGCAGGAGTGTTTCATGAAAGGGATTTGCTACAGAGAGCAAAAAGCTGCTTCCTTCTCTTTGTGCTGTATTATCACTCATTTGATTTGGGACTGGGGAACATTTTTTTGCAAGTTCTCATTGTTTTTCTATCGTGCATTTTCTGGTAAGATTTAAGTGATGATAAAACTTTCTGGTCACTTCCTGCTAGATAAATGTCTTGATGCTGGAGTCATGCATGAAATACTTGGGAGTGCTGAAATGCACTTGGGTTTGTTTTCATTGCAAGCTGTTATTTTGTTAGGACACAGGGTGGCAATGACATGGAAACACTCATTATATGAAATAGTCTAGAAAGCCTTTTGATCAGTGCTCTGCTTCAGATCTGTGTTTGATATATCCAGCTTGGCACTTGGGCATACAGACAGCTGCACCTGTGAAAGCATTTGGCACGTCCCGTGGATTGTGCTTGGCAATAACTCTTTGAAGCAATGCATAGGTGCACAGCCAGGTGTCCCCTAGGCACAGAGGGAAATGAAGCCAGGGGAATCACACAACCTGCCCAAGACCGCAGCAAAAGAGCTGAGATAAAAACATGGATATTTTTGATGCTAAAACATATAGAGAATCACAGACAGGCTTGGGTTGGAAGGGACCTTAAAGTTCATCTCATTCCAACCCCCCTGCCATGGCCAGGAACACCTTCCACTAGACCAAGTTCCTCAGAGCTCCATCCAGCCTGGCCTTAAACACTTCCAGGGATGGGATAGCCCCAAATTCTCTGGGCAACCTGTGCCAGTGCCTCACCACCCTCACTGTAAGGCATTTCTTCCTCACATCTAATCTTAATCTCTTGTCATTTAGTTTGAAACCATTTCCCCTTATCCTATCCCTGTATGTCCATGTAAGTAATATTTCTCTGTCTTTTTTTAATATAGATACAGCTGTAAATTCCTACTATAACAGCAGCTGCATGCAGAGGTGTGCATGTAAACATGCAGTGTGCTCCCACACACTGCAGTAGAGAGGGCAGGGTCCTTTAGGACCAGTTTAAGGCAGCTTTCCATTATTCCTGTGTGTGTCCCTGAGCACTCACCTGCCCGGCCTTCCATGGAGCTCTTTCTTGCCCATGATGGGAGAATTGGAACTAGATTATCTTTGAGGTCCCTTCCAACCCAAACCATTCCGTGATTCTAAAAAAATAGCCTGGGTCCTGTAAGCCCTGCAGAAGTTTACTAATTCTTATCAGATGCTGCAAAGAAAACCACCTGGAAGCTATCCCCATCAAAATTAAATAAAGCCTGGCAATGAAAACAGGGCCCAAGGTAAAAAAAACAAACCAAACCAAACAATCAAATGTACTCACAGCCTTGAGCTGTGAAGATGCCTAAGTGACCAGCTCATGCATTTAAACTCCCTTCTTCCTGTACTTCACTGCTCTTGATGTTGGGGTTCTTTGATCCACCTATTCATAGCTCCAAAGTGAGCAGAATTTAATCAGGCTCTGACAGGGCATGGTTGATTCTAATTCCAGCCTTCAAAAAAAGAGCTGTCAATCAGGGCTGAGCTTTAATACCTCCAGCCTGGAACTCCTTTAGAGTTCTGCTGCAGCTGAGTGGTGCTTGGTCGGCAGTGGAGGAGCAAAAGCACTGGGGGTTATCTGGGCACTTTCAGGGGAGTACACAGGGGCTGTTCCTCTCTGGAATACACTCTGGTGTGACACTTTAATGAAGCTGGCATTTCCAGGCCACATGGCAGGAGAGTTGTTGAGTAAGGAGTGGCTTTCCTAACTGTGCCTCCCAAAAATCCTGCTGGGCTTTTGTGGGCCAGCAGGCAAAGTAGGTTGGTAGTCACTCGGATTAAACCTTTCCCTGCTGTGGCTGGAATGGGAATAGTGAAGACTAGGGTTATTTTCCCTGCCTAATCTCAAGTAATTTTAGCTGGGGATGTTAGATAAAATAGTCAGGGACTGGCAGAATGATAGAATAGGGGTTAATTTCAGATTTACTATCTGCCAACACATGCCATTCAATCAGATAAACACAGGATTTCAGCTGTCAGCACAATATCTTATGCATGCTTGAAAATAGAGCAGTTTTTCTCACATCAAGAAGAAATGGAACAGGTTTATATATAGGATGTGTACGATCAGGAGGCTAGAAATTTTGAAATAGTCTGCCAATTCTAGAGAGATTCCCTATTTTTAAATTAAGGAATTATATTAGGAGTAGTAGAAATTTTCATAGAGAAGTTTTGTCATTGCCAGCTGTACTGAATAAATAAAAGTAAAGGGAACACCTTGAGAAGGTGGGCTATAGAGAATAAAGCAAATTTCTGTAGGATTTTCAGCAGAGAACATGACACTATGTAGAGACTCGGAAACTGTCTGTGTGGGAATATCCTTCCTCCTCTGCTTTATACATTTCTGTCCTTGCTCTTTTGTCTGTTCTGGTTCATTGGGCCTATCACTTTTAATGCTTGAAAGTCTGCAAGGCAGAGAGGGAAGATGACAATCTAGCAACACCCCAGCAATATCTTAATCCAGTTTTCACAAGAAATGTAATTTAACTTGCTGATTAAAGCCTCCCTCCCTCCTGAAAACACCCAACTCAGGCAGAATCATTGAATAGTTTGGATTGGTAGGGACCTTAAAGATCACGTCAAATCTCATGTAGATAAGATGTAACACTTCCCTGGCAATGCTGCTTTACGTTATGAATTTGTGAGTATGGAGATGAGTACGGCTTTTTGGCTTGAGCAAATGACTATTATTTGAGGTTTTTTTATTATATCTCTTTTGAAAAGTAGCTGATGCCATGGTCCAGAATATTTTTAACATCCATCCTGGTTTGTTTACGAGGGATTCACAGAACAGCTTGGCTCTGTAAGCATCATATGAACAGATAGCAGCAGGCAGTTTTCTTGCTGAAGAAATCTGCTGATAGGCTTCCCTGCTCTGCTCTGCTGCCTTCTCTTCTGCTCACAAGCCTCCTTCTTCCTTAACACTGATGTAGCCTGCAGCTTCAGTCTCATGCAGTGTCATAGAATCAGGAAGGCTGGAGATCTCCAAGGTCTTCACATTCAACCTTTGAGTGAATTTCACTTTTCCCACTAACCCGTATTGCAAAGTGCCACATGTATTCATTTTTTGGTCATTTCTAGGGATGGGAACTCCATCACATCCCTGGGGAACCTGTTCTAGTGCTTTGCCACTCTTATAATGAAGAAATTTTTCCACATATTGAACCTGATCCTCCCCTGGTGCAACTTGAGGCCATTACCCCTTGTACTATTGCTAGTTGTGATATTATGTACCTAGTCTGAGCATTCAGGTTTTATTCCTGAATTCACCTTTCATTCCAAGATGTCCCTGTTAGTAACTGCTGGTTTTTTCCAGCCTGCTCTCATCCCCTTCTGTATTCTACCAGGCTGTGCTGAAATGAGCTCAAAAATGATGTCCTGAGCTGTTCAGCACAACGGTGTCTTTGAAGCCAAGGCTTGGACTTCACTTCTAAGACCAGCTGCAGCAAAAGGACAGCATTTTCTACTGAAGATACGGGAAAGAATTCACGTCTTGAGAGCATTCCTCTCACTGTTTCCCTGCAGGGGGGAGGCTTTGCTAGGACATGCAAGGCACTCTTGGGGAGTTCTGCTCTGACAGATTGTCTTATTGCCCGTGGAGACACCATGGCAGCATAAGATGCCAAATTTCCAAATTGCTTGGGCTTCATCCCTTTGTGGTTAAGCTCTTGCACACTTCAGAGAAAGAAATCATTACTGGGTTGCAGGTCCCTCAGCTCAGCTGTAAGAGGGTCTTTTTGTTTTCCACAGCACCCCTCCAAGCTGGGTTTTGGCTACAGAGGCCTTTGTGCTGGACAATGCAAATAAATAACACAAAGGTATTGCAAGGCTGAAGTCCAGTGTGGGTGTTTTTCAGCCTTAAGGGCTTTAGATTTTCTGCATTTTGTTTTGTTAGCTTTCTTTTTTTTTTTTTTTTGTCTGTTTCAGAAAAGCTTTTCACATACAGTGATCTCCCAAAGAATTGATTTGAACTCATTGGTGGGTGGTGCATACATTATGGGCTGTGGTTTCATTGGTATGCTCAGCCTCACTAAGTAGATGGCATACTAAATGTTTTATTTGCCCTGTGTGCTACCTGTCATCTAATCAGCTTTTGTGTTTCTGCTGCATTCTGGTTGTATTATAGTGAGAATAAGTGGTTTCATGTAAATTAAAACCACATGAAACCTTTTAAAGCCATTTTAAAATACTAAATGGGTTTGCAAATAGGTTTGTCGGACAAGGACTGGAAAAAGAGCACTTTACTTACCCATTTACTCTTCTGTGTGCTTATTAGAAGTCCCCATGTGACTTTTTCATCAAACATTGCATCCCAGTTCTCATCTGGAATGCCAGAGTCATTTATACTGTGCTCGAGAACAGTTTGCATAAACAGGAGGCAGTTAACAAAGAATACAGTTGTGAGCTGTGATTGCAAAGGTTATATTATAAATTACCACACAGATGTACAATAAAGTCAAGACGTGTTTTCTTGTTTGCCTGGAGCATAAAAGCACGTTGGCTTAAAAGTTTCTTTGCCTTTATTGACTGTTGTTGCCAGTGCGGATGGTGGTGATGCTTTCACTGTGAACCATTCTGTTTCTTACAGGTGGATCGTATCATCTTCTGCGTCTTTTTGGAGGTTGACTACAAAATTTTCAAGAAGAAAATGGGCGAGTTTTTCCCTCTAGGTAGGTATAGTAATCAAATACCATCTGACTTTAAAAAAACATGCAACAGTTGGCATCTTTTCTTCTTTCCAAATCCAAATACTGAAATGTGAACTTTCTTTGAAGATCAGCTGCACATAGAGGCTCTGATCCTGGACAAATGCAGACATTTAAAATGTGTGAACCATTAAAGCTACTTCTAATACTGCTTTTGTATGCTCAGTACAGCTAATCTGTTCATTCCATGCTGCATGTGTATCTTTTCCCAGAACTTGGTGCATGGCACTGGCTTTCTTGACTCTTGAGAAGGAAATTATTTGCACTAATGCATATAGCTCCTAGTGTATATTGCTTTTCCATACACTTTGTACACACTTTGGTCTTTCATTAACAATCCTGGCAAGGTTTCTCTGGGTCTCAAAAGATACCTCAGGGGTTAGAGCCCAACTGTGTCTGAATGAGGACTTTAAACTTGAGCTGTCCCTGTGTAAGAATGAATGGGAGAAAGATGGCTCTCACTGGAGCACTTGGGAAATGTTAGCCATTCATCTTGGATTTCACACAGGAGGTTGCTTTCTAGATTTAAGGAAACCTGGTGGATAGTAAATTTGCTAATCCCCCTCCTCCTGTAAAGCTGCTATTTATTTTTATCATACATCATTAGAAATCTGCTCTCCGTAATTTTATCAGCCCTAAAACTCCTCCCATTTTATTTTGCTTCGTGCTTACCTCAGTCCAACTATGTGTGTGAAGAGATCCAGATTTTAGTGGTTTGTTTTATCTCCCAGTACTCCCCATGCTGTCTGTCTAGTGGAAATGGCCCTGGAGTAATAGGAAGCAAAGCTTTGGTGTCTTCAGAGTCCCATTAATTTCACAGGAATGTGTTGTCACTGTAGCCACGGTGGTTTTTTCCTTTTGCTTTGTCTGATAGCATGGAAATGGTGATATTTTTGTCTCATCTCACTAGAACAAAGCTTTTTTGCAGATGACTTTGTAATCGCCAGTTTGCAGTGATTGGCAGCTGAAACTTAAAAGACCTTTTGAATTATTCAGGTAGCATTGAATGATGTCTAACCACTTAATAATATTTTTGTCTGGAGCACACTGAACATGCATTTCAAGAAGCTGTATTCATGTCTAATCCATTCATTGACTGATGTTATTTCTTTGTCAGCATACCCAACCCAAAGGATAAAGTGGCAGTACCCTGCCTAGTGTTGCTGGCTGTGTTACTGCCCTTCAGATTAAGTGAGAGGAGAATATCGCATCATTTTGTCATCAAATTAAGAGTATTAATGCTCACTTTCATCTTTAAGGCCTTGGAAATCATGGTGTAAAGCCTGGTATTGTTTCTATGAATGTAAAACCCACTTGGGTTTGAAAGTTTGAGAGGCAAGAAGATGCCTCAGAGCTGTTATCATGACAAGCCCAAAATCAGAAAGACAGCAAAGTGGAAGATTCATTTCATCTGGATTATTTTTTTTTTTAAACCTGACATTGTTGAACTCCTGTCTAGAAAGAACCTGTGCAGCTGGGTGTCATGTTAGAGAAAAACTTTGCATTGCATTACACCACACTATGTAGATGATCTGCCATAGCATAGTTTAAAAAGTATGTTTATTCTCATGTATGTAAAGGTTTTATGATTTTGTTGTTGTTGTTAAAACTAGAATTGGTGTTCTGATATGTGACCATAGACAGGTGGTCATGGTAGGGACCCTCTAAATCCAGTGTTTTTACCATATCTGGCTATACAAGAGGTTCATCCAAAATTTACAACTGTCCAGAGAGAGTTTAGTTCTCAGTATCCGAAATTTAGATAGATTATTATAGGATTAGGTATAGATTATTAAAATACCTTAGGACGCATTTTCATAGACTTCTGGTTGCAATTTTCCCATAACTAATGATTCTGGTTTTGATATGCCTCAACGTTTCTGGGCATCTGCTCTCTGATTAGCCAGAGCTTTAAAATGAACCAGTTTAGCTCTAAAACTTTATTCTGGAGGCAGTGAAGGATTTTCTGTGGATGGGTCACTGGCCAGGGATTCAGGAAGTTTTTATTTTAGTGTTTTATTTTTAGTGTCTTTAGATCTTCAGCTTGTGAGGAGACAGGGGGAGGCAGGACTTTCTTCCCAAGTGGCTCTCCTGCAGTGTGGCTGGAGAACTGGCCAGTATCTGGATCTCTCTTCTGGAGTGCCCTAACCATCAGTGTACAGTCCTGGGCTTTCTTTGCCAGCTTTTTAAAACCTGACAGTCTATTAATTTAGTGAAATTAAAGTCTTTAAGGATAGACTTGCCCTAAATTTAAATTGGTAGGACACTATCTAAACACTCACAGGAGAGAAGAACACTGAGGTATTGCTTTAAGCTTAGAGAAAAAACATCAAGGCATTTTAAAAGTGCATCTTGCATTCTGAAACATTGTGAAATATACCTACTTTAATAGATGTGGACAAAAATGCTTAGAAAGGAGAATATATTCATGGAGTTATATACATAAATAGTTATTACTTTAAACCCACTGCATTAATAAATCCAAAAATACATGCAAGTGCTTGAGCTAGTCAAGTGATAATGAAATGAAGCTAGAATTACACCTCAGTGCATTAGAGTAAGTGGAATATAGATATAGGGAAATTGTTCCATTAGTTGAACATATCATTAGGCCTATTTTGCAAGTGGAATGCCAGGGAAATTAGTCTAGTAATAATATTGATATCAAGACAACTGCCAAGAGCCTTGTCATTTTCAAACTTTAAATATATAGGGGGAAGAGACAGACCTCGAAGTAATGTCATGTCTTAGCAGTGTAGCAAAGTTGTGCAGTGACTGAGCAATTGTAACTGTCTCAGCATTTCTGATTCAATCTCAGAGATTGCACAACCCAAGCCAGAGCCAGCATGCTCCAAGGGGGAACAGAGCACCACTTACCTTTAATTCATACATAAGTTCTCAGTAAATGCTGTCCAGAAAAGTCTTGGTTTGGTTAAGTAAAGGGTCCTAGTCAAGGCAGAATTTTCTATTGATCCTCTGGGGTTTTGCTGAGAAGATTTTGCATATCCTAGTAAGAAAAGAGCTGTGGAAAGAAAAACTTTATTTGCTTAAGATGGACCACTGTTTTAATATATTAAACAATGCCACAGTGATGGGTTTTTTTCTCTTTTTGAGTCGAGTCCTATCTCCCTGTGCAGTGACATAGCCCAGCTATTCTCCCTTCATCTGTGTTGGAACATTCTCTCTACTTAAACTGAGGGAATGTCTTTCAGGCAAATAAAATATCTTTGCCTGCAGTCCTGGCTCATGTGTGTAGTCCTTACATTGCTTGATTCATTGCTATTAGCAGTGTGAGTAAGTTTTTCTGGGAAAGGAACTGCTACTTAGATAATTTTTGCTTTTGGAATGCATTGTTTCTTCTAATAGAACTCTATATGGATTTCAGACATTAGGTGTTACTTTTCTTGCTAACCATACATATTTATAAGACTTACCAGAAAATGGGACCTCCCTTGAAAAGCTACATTTGCCAACATTTACCTTGGAGTGACAGATACTTCTAGGATTCTATACATAGGAAGAAAATTAAGAGCATTTGTAAATAGTTGCCAGCTGGAGCAAAGTTACCGTTTTTCTTTTTTCTTTTCTTCCTGTATTCTGTGTACACAAAGCTACTTAATATGTCAGACAGATAATCTTGTGAAGACCTTTGGCAAATGCTTATTTTTCATGGTGGCTGTCAAATATTATAAACGGTTTATCTTCGATTGTAATGCTTAAAGTATTTCTAAATCTACCACCTGTTACCCGTGGATTGGAGAGGAGAAAAAGTTTTTTTCTGAAAATGTTTTTTAGACAAAAATAATGCTATAAAAGGGATGTCCTGTGAAGCTGCCGCATCCAAGGTTATATAACTTCTTGCTACTTTAAACAGAGTAACAAAATTACTTCACTAAAACATTGCAAAATTTTTTGAAGAAAGGACGGTTGCACTTTCATTAGGCCAGCTGACAGATGGAAGGTGCATGTTTTTAGACTCGTGTCCTTTTAGAACTAATGAAAGGATGCTGATCCCAAGAGCTTTTCCTTTTTTTTTTTTTTTTTTTTTTTG
>VYXD01013646.1:0-213994 GCA_013397195.1 Hylia prasina | reverse complement strand
TTTTTTTTTTTTTTTTGAGCTGTTAGCAGTTGCTGTTAGGAAAAAGAGAGAGGGATTGCTTCATCTTGAGAAAATTTTCTCTTCCCTCTATAACAGGTTATGATATTTAATAGGTTTTCTGCTTTCACCCTGGTTGATGAAAACACTGTTTCCCCTACCCAAACCCTATGGATGAGAGCTACTGCCTTATAATAATTCTCCTATCACTTGAGGAGGGTGCACAGCATCCCACTTGTGCATAGAATGTGCAAATACATTACAATTGCAGAGGAAATCCATTGTTAAGAGATCTCCCAGGCTTGGAATCAAATTGGAAACTGTCTAAATGGCTGAATGAAGGCCTTTGTATTAAAAAGGCCAATCTCTGCACTAATACGTGAGCAAACTCCTAAGCAAGGGCTGTAATTTCTGTGCTGGTATTGAGAGGCATCGCTCTCTCTGCTTACTATGGCAGACTGCACTGGGGCTGGAGCATTTCTCTGCATGAGCAAAGGAGTCATAAGTTAGCCCTTAGCAAGTAATCCAGTATCAAATGGATAATTCATCTGAAAAATTTAGCCTCTCTATTTGCATTTGCAGCGTTCATGAGCCAATTCGTTTCCATAATTCATCACCTGAATGTATTCCGCAAAATATTTTTCATGGGCTTTATTTTACTCTGTGGAGAGGTGCCAAGCAGTTTACTGGAAGTGCCCAATATCCTTTATGGGAGGTTTCACCTGGGCAGTGATTTGCCTCATAAGTCACAAGGCTCTGGTTTTTTGACTGGTTCAGGCTGGAGTACAAAGACCACCAGGGCTTGGGGCCACACAGAAACATCCCTTAAGGGGGTAAGATTTGGGGGAGAGTTTGACATCTCTTTGGCTTTCTTCTCCTGATCAGCAAGGACCATCCTGAAGAATTTGGTTGCAGCTGCTTTTCCTGTCTCCATGCAGGTTTTGCCAGTTGTTGTCTTCACAGCTGATGAATGCCTGTGATCTCACAGGGTGAAAGTGGAAGCAGTCAGACCACGGCATTACTCTCTTCACTGCTTTCCCTCACAAAGCTTGCAAGGTGCTGTTTGCTGTCTTGCTTCCCCAACCCCACAGTTCTGATGCAGCTGTTGTATTGGGTTGCTTGGGGGAAACTCTGATTTCTCTGTCTCATGAAACTTTTTTGTCCCTTGGAGATCCTGCTTGGCTTTTCAGATGATGTCTGTGCCATGACCATGCATCCCTTTCCTTTCCAGAGCTGTGCATCAAGCCACTGTGAGTGCACCAGGGTATTCCTCAGTATTTATGCACTCACAGCCATCCAGCCTGCTCTGGATTCCATGCCAGCATTTAACATTCCCCTCAGATTCCCATTCTTGTCTTGAGGCAGCGAGGATTTTTTGGTGGGTGGAAGGTGGAAGGCAGAGGTTGGTTTGGAGAAGCTGTGGCATGCTTATGTTTTCATGAGCATGCAGAATGTTCTCTGCATCCCTTTGAACTGTCTTTATATTGAAATATGTCAAATGGCTCCTGAAAGGTCCCTTGTTGAAAGACTTAATTCAAAACAGCTGGGGAGAAGCACACCCCCATTGTTTCCCCTGATAGTTCCTTGGCCCTCAGCAGTGTTCCAAGGAAACACTGCCCATCTGGGGGAGCTGGAGGAGCCTGTGCACTCAAAGAGGATGTTGGCTTTGCTCTAGTTCTCTCCCACAGCACCTTCAGACCTTGATAAGGTACCCTCCAGTGTAAAGAGGTTGCTGTAAAAATTGTTCTCCATCCAAAAGTTTAAAATAGCCACAATGTTTAAAATACCTGCCCATTTCGAGATGTGTCTGAAAACAACTTACCTCAGAAAATCTCAAGGTCACTTAAAGCTAAATGTGTTCATAAAACTGCAAACCAAATTTTTTCTATGACTTTCTGTCTTTATTTGCCATGGTAAAGTCTGTGCCAGTCCTACCACCCACTGGGGTTGTCTGTTTTGCCCATTTTGCCAATGTCTCAGTGCAGGAGTGTGATCCAGCAGCAGCTCAGGAGTGGTGCTTGGGGGACAGAGTATATAGCTGATGCTTCAGAGACTTGTTTTCAGCATCTTAGAGGATAGGCAGATCAAGAAAGAGTCCCAGTACCTTCCAACATGGCAGCAGGTTTCCAGTACCTATAAAAGGTTTATGGGTAATTTCCCGCTTCCTTTTGAATCATAATAAAACATCCTGGTCTGATCTCATCAGAATTATTTTCTGGCCAACTGCTGACAGAGAATTGCTCTGGACTTTGTGTGTTGCAAGTATTAGTCACCTAAAAACGTGGTTTGAGGGAGAGTTGTGATACTGTCTGCACTGTGGTCTGGAAAACTGTTTACCTCCTCATTCCTGATGGCAGCAGGGTCACAGCTTGGAGCAGGGCACAGATCAGCAGTGGGACCATAACCTATAAAAGTGCTTTTGTCAGGAGCTTTTGCTTTGCCAAATGGAGCCTCATCTTCTTTGCTTCTTTTCATCTTGCCATCTTTTCATTTTTCTTGTCTCCTCCTGTGAGACTGACAACAGAGCCGGCAATCAATCCAGAAGTCTGGGAAAATGGCTATTTCTATGTATTTGTCCACTCACTTCAACTCCATGAGCTTTCAGGTTCCTGGGAGACACCTGGCTGGGAGCTGCACTGAAACAGCAAAGTGGCAGGTGGATGAGGATGTCCTTGAAGGCACAGGGGCCATTTAGATGCAAGGATCAGGTTGCCATGCATGATAACAGCACGGGGGAGCACAGGAAGATGATGAGCTTGGTAATTAGAAAGGTGAACATGGAGCAGATATTTTCCATCTCTTGTAACACCAGGAGTGCAAGATGTTCCAGGAAACTGTGAATCTGGATGAAAACAAGCAAAAGGAAGAAGTTTTTCACCCAACATACAGTTAGGATCTAAGGGTACTTGACACAGGGTGCTGCAGATCCTGTAGGTCTTAAATACAGTTTAAAAAAGGATTAGCTCAACCAAGAGAAGATTGGTGCAAGAACAGCTATTAATCTTCATGGCCTGTGTGTAACCTTAGGCTCAAGGAGTGACTGAGATAGAGGAGTGTGTTGCTGTTCTCCTCTGTACTCAGCCCTTCACACATGGATGTCTGGCACCAGAAAATGAACAAGCAGCTTTTTCTGTTTAATACATTGTGTGAATGCATCTTTGATCAGGCATCTTTTCTTCCTACTCTTCTGGGTATTGTGGCATCTCATTAAAGCATTCGAAATGCATTTTATGTCATCATCAAAAATATCCTGTCCTCTCTGGCCACAGACTCCAAATTACTTCATGTGCTCAAGTGCATCTTATTTCCAAGGATGCAGTTAAATTTGGGGTTGTCTCATTTGGTTGCTTCTGCCATAGGTTACTGATGAGATGTTGTTAGAAGCTTGTATTTGCAAATGTATGACCATATGCAGAACATGCCATTTTGTGTGTGACTACTCGATTAACATCCAATTTTTTGTTCACTTGTGTGAACAAAACTTCGTTATTTTCAGTATTTTGGAGCAGAGAGGAAATACAGAATAGGTTATTTTTTAAAATCTGATATCTGTTTCCCCAGGGAGTGCCTTGTCCAGTTCCCTCACTGTGGGAGCAGCAGCTCCTGCACAGTCTTTGTGTGGAGCTGAGGTTCATATGGTTTGTACAGTATGTATTTTACAGCAGATCAGGCTCATAAAAGAGGTCATGGATGTGATGACCAAAAAAAAAACCCCAGTGCCTAACTTCTTAGGAGACTGGTAGTAAGGATTTCTATTTGATATGGCTTCAAAAGCTGCAGACACATTCTACATTCTGTGAGGCTGCAGTGTTGTGAGACTGGTGTAACTAAGCAACACAGGAAGGAAACTGGCACTACTGCTGCAGCATGGCCAGGATGTACAGTGTATCCGTGGAAGTTTCTTTATAATCAGACAAAAAAATTTAATGGAACTTGCTCAGTATCAGGTTTATGTAGTATGCTCTGTATGCAGGACTGCATGATGAAAGGATAGAAACAGGAGCAAAAGAAGTCCTGTTTTTACTTCCAAAGCAGAAGGATGTAGTTTTTTTGTTAAAGATCTTTTTGTTTTATCTTCTTTTTTTTCCTTCCTCTTAGAGCACTGAGGATGAGAAAAAGTTTTATAGAAAATACAACTTTTTTACTAAGAGAGGAGAAAAGAGTCAGGCCTGTTTTAGTTCATCTCATCTTCCAGAGATTTCCAAACCTGCTTTTCCTCAAAGAAAATACTGCCCTTTTTTGTGCTATTCTGTCGCATTTCCCCAGTGGAGGACTGAGCTGGAGGAATCAAAACAGCTAAAAGAGCTGGGGAGATCCTGGGTTACTGCAAGCCTCATATGTTTGTCTGGGCTTCAAGAAACCTTCCTGTGTGGCTCACTGGGCTACAACAACATTGACTCTCATGCTGAGGAAGACATAAAGCCTGTACAAAAGGACAAAAGCTCCTTTTGGGTATCAGCAGTGGTTGTAGAATACCAAAAGAAGTGATTTTTTCAGTTACTAGGTATTGTAAATAGATATGAGATAGGACTATAAGTCTCCCTAAGGCTGTCAAGGTGATCATGCAGTCGAGTGGTTGAAGCTTTGGGATAAAATTCTGGGGGAAAAAAGTGTAGGAGAGAGAAGTATGACAGTGAGAACCTGCTTGGTCTTTTCAGCTGCTGGAAACGTGGTGTTATCGTGGTTTAGATGGTTTGCCTCAGGTGGGTACCCTTGCCCACTGCTGGCTGCCCTGAGACTGGACACAAAAGGTTTTTCAAGACTGACCTGAAATAGGATCCATTTTCCTCAAAGGTGTGAGATTGCTGCGATGCTCCTCCTCTGTAATCCCAGTGGAAATAGTGCAGGCAGATTGTGGAATGAATGCTATGGAAATGCTTGACAGTAGAAACCTTTTGAGCCAGACCCCTATTTTTGCACTGCAGATAAGCTCAAGAGGATGGCTGAAGCTTTCAGTGCTGAAATTTTGGTGCGTTTCTTTAGGTTTGAGCTTTTATTTTAAGACATCAACAACTTGTCATTTCAGCTCTGCCCATCTCATTGCTCTGTTTGGCAGAGGAGAAAGTTCATACAAGCTGCAGAGGGGATTTTTATCCATTCCCACAGTGCCCTCCCAGTTCTCCCCTGGTTGTGGTCCAGACATGGAGCCACACTTACAAGAAGGAGCAGACTGAGGCGTGTAAGTTGACTAGAAATAGGGAAACATCTGGAAATCAGGAAACTGCAGAAAATGCTGGGGTAAAAATAAAAATCCTAAAGGATGCAATTAGGCAGCTGAAGAAAGATTGGAGCAGGGCAGGGAGGGGCCAGTAGCATGCAGTGCTGCTGGGGAGTGGCAGCAGCCCAGGATGCAGGACCTGAACGCAGATGAAGCAGCAGCCTCCTGCAGCAGGGATCTGGCTCTCATGTAAGGGCTTCTCAATCTTTAGTGCTGGCTTTCTGCATGCTGACGTGAAGGAGAATGCAAATGGAAACGTGAGCAACAAGGAGGAGGTGGTTTAATGGCTTTGGGGATTAGTTATGGTATTTAGAGCCTTTCACCTCTCTGTTCCTAACATAAATCTTAACACAGATTGATGATTTTAGCCATCTGGCTTGGGTTTGCTTGTATGCCACAACTAGGGAGACAGGGAAACAACCTGACCAGGAAGGCAACAGGCAAAACAAAGGATCTGACAGAGGGCATCCCCTTCTTCTGTGTCAGTAAAAGTAGATATAGTGTGATTATTCCACTTCCCAAAGCTCAGCAGATAACAAGGGAGAAGGCAATGAAAGAGCCACAGGCATCACTTAGTGTGTGACCCCACCAGGGAGCCTGTAGCTTACACAAAAGCTTATGTTTGAGCACCTTGCTCCCAAAGGTAAAGCTCCCTGATCTGCAGAGATACATTTACCCTGGATAACCTGGGAGTTAGAATTTCAATCGTAGGTTGACTTTCAACTGTAAATGATTTGTACTTGAGTGGAAATTTCTCCCACACATCACCCATTTAATACCTTAATTTTATGTAGTATACTCAGCTTATAAACCGGAAAATCTTGCACACGTTTTGGATTAGAAGGTTTTCTTGTCTCTCAAGCATTCTAAATACTGATGTGACTTCTCCCGGGGATGAGCTGACCCTTTCTGGTAGTCACTGTCAGTTTTGCTCTCACTCCAGACTGCAAGGTCAGTCATTCCTTTTCTAGCAAAGTCATCTTGGTAGAACTTCCTAAAATCCAGGGCTTTAATGGGGAAGCAATGTGAGAGGTCATTGTTCTGCTTCCCTGGCCAGAGGAGTAACCAAGTGTGGGTAGATGTGTGCACACACTAGAGCATGTTTTACTAGCCAATTATTTTTCAACATCTCTCAAGTGAGAGTGATAGGTACAGAGGATCTCACCTCTGGTCTTTCCAGTGGGGGAATTTGGACAAGAAATATTGACAATATGTATTTAAGGAAACGTTTGCTGCTGTCAAAGATTCACCGTAAGGTTCTTCTGTGGTTTTATACAATTTTGCCTTGGGATTGACCGTCTGTGGTGCATATTTCAAACCAAAACAAACCTTTCAAAGGCTTCCTCTAGAGGGGGTAAGAAATTATATAGGGAAAATAAATTAAAAAACAAAACAAAACAAAACTAGGTATAAAAATCTAATTTATGGTAACTTGGCACTGATTTTGCTTTATATTAGGCAGGTAGAGCTTCAGTGAAAAAATATTTTTACTTAGAACCAGTAACCAAGGAGCCGCCCTTAATATAATTTTTTTCAGGGGGTAAGTGAATGCATTTTGGATATAGACTTCTAAACCACTGGGTTTTAGCTCAAATAATTGGTTTTGGCATAGAGGTCTGTCAGCTAAACATGGTGTTTATCACTTCAGCCAGCCACACCAAGGTCAGTGAAAGAGAATGTTTTATATTTAAGAGGGAAATGCTTCTACCAGACAGATTAATAGTGTGAGAGTAACAATTACAGACACATGAAGTGGCTGGGGATTGCTGTGTGCCAAAGTGAAACTCAGATTCATACCTAGATTGGGGTAAATTTTTCAAAGGCACCACAATGACTCAGAGATCGTGTCACCAAGTTATTGGGAGCCCAACTTCCATTTTCAGAAATGATGTAGAGACTTCATTGCCTTTCAGCAAGCCTTAGGTACTTTTTCCCAGAAAGAAACCCAGCCTTTAATTCACAATTAGTTCACAAAAGCAGTCTTTGCCTCGTCATAATTATATTGCATAATGACTTCCCTACTTTTTAATAACATCAGATTTCTTGTCTGTGTCCATTATCACTAGCTTAGAAACTCTTCTGTTGCTTTGGGAATTTCATATTCCAAGTCACTTACAGAACTATAATTAAGAACTTCCACAGAAGACCAGGTGATATGTGTATGTTAAGATTCTGCAGATTTAGTGTCGTATCTTAGATTAATTTGAAACCTTATCATGCTGGTTTCATTATAAATGCTTCCATGGAAAGAACATGTTATTGGAAACTGAATAATTAATAATCGCTATATTGCCAAACATTTTCTGAGCAGTTTGTTGAAGAACAGCAGAACTCCACTTGAAAATCCTGGCTCTGTTGAAGCCAATGACAGAATTCCCATGAGGTTGAACAATATTTTTCATTTTCTTATCTTAAAAATTACTTGTCAAAGCTCCTTAAGGTTGTGTGTATGTTGGGGGTTAGGATTTTTTCCTTTCGTTTTCTTTCTTAGGGAATCTTCTCCCATTTGTTGCCAAGAAACAATAACTGGGACTTAAGAGAGACAAAAGATGTAGCCATGGAGGAGGAATGTAGCTGGCTGATACTCCCTTATCTGATTCTATAAATGGAGTCTGTGTGAATTAGGAACATAATTGGTATAAACGTCTATGATCAGTGAGCTCTCCATTAGATGATTGAGACTCTAGAACATTGAATTACCAAGATGTTAATTAAGGCTAATTTTTGTTGTTTTTTGTTGGGTTTTTTTGTTTGTTTTTTTTTTTTTTTTAACTCAGGGAAACATCTTGTAAGAAATTCCTTTGATACCAAAATGGAACTATTTGCAAAAGGAATCTACTTTTCTTGTCTCTCATCTTAAGCTTAAAAATTATCTGTTCCTAGCTAGCCCAGTTTGGTCTTCATAGATTCATTTTGTTCTTAAATCAATTTGCCTGTCTGGCAAATATTTAGTCATTTCCTTATGTGCTAGTTCTCTTCTTAGCATAGCCAGCTGTTCTAGAAAAACAAAGCAAACTGAAACTTGCCAAGCAAACCAAAAGCTCTGCAGGAAAGAGAATGGAATTTTATATTATGCCTGTCTTTATTTGCAGAATTTTGTAAATTATAAACAGACTTTTATTCCCTGTCTTCATTCCCTGCATTACCTGTATCTGGTAGTAACCAGTATCAAAATCCTCTTCGCCATCCAGCTCCAGATTTCACTGCAAAATGTTAAACAGGAGGAGGCAAACTAAGATGTGGGCAATTTGAAACACAGAATATTTCATGTTAGATGTTTGCTGGTATTCCCAGTAACCTTTTTCTTTCATTTTTTTTTTTTTTGACAGATGATGCTAATGAAGAAGGGGCTCAGCTGAGTGAAGAGAGAGGTGAGTAAAGGCTATTTTATGCTAAAATATATCACTTCTCTGAAGCATAAGCCAAACAGAAAAAAAATCTAGAAATTAATTGCCTTAATCGAGATAAGCAGTGCCAATCATTATTGCCAATATTACAAAAGTCATCTCTGGTTTTTACACAAAATTAGGGTGAACCACCCCGATAATAAATAGTGCATGGTAAGACCAGCTGAGACTACTTTTTTAATGTAATCATCTTATGAGCCTCTGGGAGATATTTCACTGCTTTTTATCAATAGCTAGTTTGAACATGAAGGGGAAATAATAACAATTCTTCAGTCTATTTGTCCGTAAAAAAGTGTGAACAGAGCAATTCTTGACTCATTTGCCATTCTGAATAGTGGCAGTGATATGTTTGCAATGAAAACAGTAGGAAAACTCTTCCACAGACTCTTAAATACACTGAGCTTGGTCTGACAATGGTTCAGAGGATTTTTTCCTGGTCCTCATAGTTTGCTGTTTAAAACAAGTTTCACTGTTTAGGGTTTGTGGATGACATGAAATGGAAATGATTAGGTATAAGGGGAAGAAAGGCCATAGGAACAAGAAAAGGAGAGGACAGGACAGAGGATTAGATGACTCCTCTGAGGATAAAAGCTTCCATTCAGGAGATTTCTGCTAGTTTTTTAGAGAAAGCTTCATCGAGTTAATCTCGACCAGATTTTTCGTAACAGACTTCCACCGCAGCACCTTCTGATACTTTCCCTGCTGACTTGAGGTCCTCAGTGAACATCTGTTCCATATGGATTGCTGGGCAGTGCATCTCCTTATATGTGCAGAGTAGCCCCCTATACTCCTTTGCCTCTCCTTGCAAACCAGCTAATACCACAAGGTCTCTCTGACCCTGACCCCATCATGGTCCAGTGACTGTGCAGGAACATCCAGTTCTCTTTATGAAAACATAAGGGGTCAGAAAGGAGTGCCACATGGGGAGAGGCAGGGGAACACCAGCCAGAAAACAGAGGTAAAAGCTTTTAAAGCAGTATCTTGACTACTTAAATTGGCAAGACTGTCCTAAAGGCAAATGGTTTAAGATCATTTATGCAACCACTTAATTACCTGAGAAATTAGAAATACTTGAAGAATGGCGCATATACACAGATGTGAAAACATAGATATACACAGATAGATATGTGTTATACTGAAGAATTAGCACATTCTTTTATGGCTGTTCTGGTCTGTTGATTTTATTACACATAATTGTAATTACATTTTGGTGTCAAGATTACTGGATAGGAATTTTAGTAATTTTAATACAGTTAGTGCAACTGATATAGTTGTACGAACATACATAAAAATAAAAAAATAAAAAGCTTGTCTTTATATAACAAACATTTACCAAAGATAATGCTACAGTTAAATTTGCAGTATTCATCTAACATTTCTAATTCAATTTTTTATATTTATTGTGGCATGCATATTTTTATAAGCCAAATTATTTTGCATTTTTTGTCTTGGTGTTTTTATGGAGATTATGCAAATTAAATTGGTGTAGGGTTTTTTAAAAAGCATTTTAAATTAGAATTAAAAGAAAGTGCTGTTCTACTTAATAGCCAATCTCTTCTTTTTTGTCTTGTATCCTTCACAGCTTCATTACTTTAGGTAAAGCTGCATAGATACTCTGGGAAATTATCACTGAATTATATAATTTCAGGAAGATATTTCCCTATCTGTCTCTTTCTTTAGTGTGTATGAGATAGATCAGATCAGAGCTGCCCTCACAGGTCTAGGATGCTGTGAGCTTCAACAGCACATCCTTGGTTATTTCTTTATCAGTTGGAGATATTTTGGGAGTCAGCGCATTGGCTGTAAGCAATCAATACCTACAGGGCTAAAAATAAGTATCTTTTGTATATCTACCCCAGTAGTATAGCAGATATACAAGTTATTTCCTTTTGACCTATTTCCGTATGGAGTTTTGTAATGATAATAGGATGTGTTTACTGAAACTGTAAATACAAACATAATTTTTGCATTGAGGGGAGTTTTCATTTTTATACTCAAATTTTTATTAGTTTGGAAGATATCTGCTTTTCATTCCTCAAAGGGGAAAATAGAGAAGTAAATAGTAAGTAAGTAGTAGTCACCACTAAAAGATATTAATTGAATAATCATTTTTCATTCCACTTGACTTCATGGGTAATCTGTGCAGCAGATGAAGTCAACAGTCAGCACCAATACTGATGACCCTTTTTCCTTGAGCTGTCCATAGCTAATCTGCTTTGGGGTGTTCCCTCCAATTCTTTTGCTTAAAGTGAAAAAGAGAGGTTGGATTCCTAGAGAGCACATGCTGTAGACCTTTGGCAGTGATTGAAATCAAATTTTATCTAAATTCCTGTGCCTCAGCTTCCTTTTGACTGGATGTTTCTGAGGGCCAATATCAGACCAAGAGAAAACAGAGAGAAACACAAGGACACAAATGAACTGTAGGCTTATTGTGTCTGTACCAGTCACACTTGGAAGAATGTGGTAGGATGATGGGGTGGAGGTTACAGAATCTGTCCTAGTTTAAATCTGGTGGTGAAAATTAGAGGGAGAAAGAAAATCCTGGTCCTGATTTGGTGTCTGCTGAAGGCAGTAGGAATATGTCCATTGGTTTCAATGCACACCAGATTTGGCTTTAGGAATAGTCAGAAAATTAACTGGGAGTAAAAAATAACAGATTACCGAATGGGTGTACTACTGAATGATGGATACATTATGAAAGTAATCTATCTTGTGTTTCTACCGCCCTGAAATACAAATATCTCATTACGTGCAGAAAGGCTTTTCTTTCTTTGATTAATCTTCAAAATAAATAAGACAATATTCTAATTACATCTGTGTCCTGGTTTAAAGAACAGATGTCTGCCAAGGAAGGGGAGGAATATCCTTTGGAATGGAAAATATGACACCCCCCACACACACTCCTTATTATAACTGTGAAATTACAGGGCTTTCAGGCAAAGTATGGGAAAAGGAATAACAGATCTTTACTGGTGTATGTATGTGTACAACATGGCAAACAACAACGACAGCAGCAACCACCAACAGAACACAAACCCAGTCCCAGCTTCCCTGTCTGGGCTGTGGTGCTTTCCCCTACGGTGCAGTTCCGCTCACAGCCACCAGGGGCGCTGCTGGCTGCCGGGCAGGCGCTATGATTCCCCCCCACGCCTGCAGGGGGCGCTGTGCTGCGAGCTCAGCCGCGTCCCCTCATGGCGATGGCGGGCGAGCCAGCGGGGGCAGAGAGAGAGAAAATGGGCTTTCCTTTGCAAACTCATGGGAAGCAGCCAGTCTCAGTGCCACTCAGGACACCGAATGGACTGCAGCAGGAAAGCTCAGGAGCAGTAAACTGGAATGGCAGAGGCAGGCACACCCGGGGATGGCAAATGTAACGTAGCAGAAAGTCCAGGCCCCGAAGCCATGGGGTGTCTGGGGGTCAGGTTCCAGGGCGAGCAGCCCTGAGGCAGCAGCAGAGAACAGCGGGGCTAGAGGGGGAATTGCTACCAGGAGAAACTCACTGGCAATAGCTGGTCCCAGGGCTGAGCTGTGCAGGGGACAGGGTGATCCCAGGTCTTGGGGCTGCACGCACTCGCTCTGAGCTCCCAAGCAGCAGAGAAGCAAACCGGTAAGCTCCAGTCACAGGGCCAAAGGGACAGAAAAGAAAACGGGCAAAAACCAGAGGGAAACAAGGATCTCTGGTCCTGGCCGTGGAGATGAAATCACCCTGCTGGAAGGAAGGAACTGTCCTTCTCCCCAGCTCTCACAGGAATTCCCAGGCTGGCTCTGAGCCATTGAGATGCTCCCAGAGCTGGGGGAGGAGAAGGGGAGGGAGGCAGTGACAACACCAGACACAAAACAAACAGAAACAAAAACGGGTATGGGATATAAAAAATCCCCAAGACAATCTGCCAGATAATATCCATTAATATCTATATTCATTCTATTAAATCAACAAGCAGAGGGACTATTTTGGTGAGTTTATCACATACATCACTGCTTATATTGTGTAGGAAATGGAATACAGGTGACCACACCCCTGATGATTAACAGCTGTGTTAATTACCCCATACAGCCTCACCCCTGACAAGTCACAACTGTATCCAGTAAAAAGAAGTGTGATAAAGGGGAGTGGGTTAGATAGTGAGGGGAGAATCATGAAAGAGGAGGAATGTTGAGGAGGAGGGAAGGAGAGGCTCATGAAGAAGAAGGATCCTGAGGAGAGAGAATCCCTGCTGTGAGGTCAGTGTGGGTGTGCAGTCAGAGCTGTTGTTGGAACCTGCAGTCACAGTCTGGCTGGGTAAAAGCTGCATTCAGAGCCTGCAAACTGATCCCTGCAGTCAGAGTTCAGCAGGGAATAACCAGCAGTCAGAGGCTGCAAGGGAAACCTCCAGCAGGAGCTGCTGCAGCCAGGGTCAGGGAATGGTTGGAGTTGGGATGGCTGAGCTGTAAAGAGGAATAAACCAGGACCCTTTTTATGCTGTGTTTAATAAGGAGTCTGTGCTTCAGCTCATTTTCACTCTCTAATAAGAGGGCTGCTGCAACAATATTTCACATACTAACATAAGAAAAAAGCACTTAAAAATAAAAACAATCCACCCTCGTTAAATACACATACACAAAAACACTCTTCTAGTGACATTTGACTCACAGGCTTTTAACCCAGTCTGTTACTCTGAATGCTGATTCTTGTAACAGTTGCTGGCTTAACAGCACTGCTTAATTTGAAGTGCTTTGAGGTTGTCATGTGTCATGCAGTTGGTGTTAGAAGGGTTTGAGTCAAAAGGGCAGATGTAGAAATAGCGGGTCCAGACTTGTGCAGGTCTACATCTCAGCTTTGCTTTGTGAATGATTTCCTACATAACCAAAACAAGGACCAGATGACCCAGTAGTTAGTCTTTCCTGAGTGTTTTTGTTTCCTTTTTTCTTTTTCCTTTTTTTTTCCTCCTAATGGTAAGAGAGTTGACTTATGTCAGCACATAATAACATTATTATGTGCTGACACAAGTCAATTCTTGTTTGCCATTAAAAAAACAAACAAACTACACTCAGGAAAGACTTTCAGTTCTGAATCTGTATTGTCCCTCAACCTGTTCAGCTTCATTCTCTGCCAGGTACCAAAGCCTTTTGACCTCATCTCTACGTCTGTTGCCACACTCCTGTCATTTCCCATCGAGTAGTTGCTCCTAATGAATGCCCTGCTGGTTATCCTGTTTCTGTCCTGATCATCCAATTAATCACCTGTTCATTACTGAGAAGCTACAGCTAGTTAAAACAACAAGATGAAGGATCTCATTCACACTAATAAGGCTTAGTAACTAATTATACCCTAAACAATCAAGATACATAAATACAGAATTTTTTTGCATGTTCCACTTTATGCACAGCCTTACATTCAGAGATTGTTTTTTGGAGGGAGACTATCTTTTTTCCTGAGATGAAAATATCAATGACTTGCAACAAGGCAAATTTGGGAGTTGTGAAGGATTTTGGAAACAGGTTATGTGGAGACAGACTGTGAGATGTAAATAACTTGTTGACCCTCTGAATTAGCCTGTAAAGAAGAGCTATGTCTCCCAGTAGTAGAGGTCACAAACTTTTTGCACAAATGATCACAATTAGAAAAGCTTTTAATATGATCAGTTCAGGCACCTGTCCAGGTGTGCTGTTTTTAAAAAGAATTTAGCAGACAAAATTTCTGTAATATTTGGCAAAGTGTTTGGAAGGACGTACACACTGCTGGAGAGCAGAAAGTGTTAAGAGTTGTACTTTGACCATGATAAACACAGATCCTTTTCGGTCATTGGAATAAGGGATATCTGCTAAAAAAATAGTGAAATTGTGATTGAGATCTTGCTCTCCTGGGACACTGCCTTTACAACCTTTTGTGAGCATTTTGAAGGCTCTTTATAGAGTGCAAAAAGATGGTTTCTTCTGAGACAGCAACAGTTCTGACTTCCCTGAACATACACCTCCCTCTCCATCTTTGGGCTGTCAGTTAAGATGTTGGCTATATTATCTAATATATTCAAATAGTCCTGACAGACCCTGCTGGACATTTGCACTTTAACTTGATTGACATTTGATGTGTGGGGCTGGAGGAAACTTCACAGATTGGTTAGATGATAAAATTCCTCAGCAGAGTGGCAAGTGTTGATTAAAGCATTCCTATTGATTCAGTCCTCTAATGTGAATTATTCTCAAGCAACAAAGAAAAGGTAGCAGGTGGTTCAGAGTGGCATTTGAACCAAAGAATCTCTAGGTTAAGAAACTTCTATAGGTCCACTATAAATATTCAAGTTATTTTTTAAAAGAAAGTGAGAGCATTGGTGTGAATAGGTCTTCAGAATTCTGTTTATTTTCAGGATCTCTCTTCTGTTTTACAGTTCTTGTTGAACTCTATCAGCATTGCTTCTGAGCCCCTTAAAGGGTTGACAAAGCATGTCTTTATTTGGCAGGTTTTGCCTTTATTTTTCCCCATGGATTTTCTTGTAGTTACTTCTGCCTTCTTCACTCTAGAAAGAAATTCATCTTAGCACTTGAAAACTCCTGTTTTCCTCAGAATACTGTGTTTGAATTTCAAATTCAGATGAGCAAACATGATGACATGACACATGACATGTCCTGTATTAAGTGCTCTCAGGAACAGTCTACCACCTGGTAGCCAGCCAGACTTCAAGGCTTGTTCTGCTTTGCAGTAACTGGCTTTATTTACTGATTGCTAAGGGCTCTTCATGCTCCGAGCTGTATGTAGCTCTAGAAAGAAGTGTAAATTCCATTCTAACAGAAATTTATAAGGGCAACATTCAGTTGCACCTTCTTTTTAAAATAATGCTGTTTCATTAAGATTAAGAAAGTGAGATAGAATTTAATTACTCATGTACAGATCTCCATTTTGGAATTTTTTGCTGACGTTTTGAGCTGTCCTGCCACCTTCCCAATCCATGGCTTTTCTGTTTTTTTTGTGCATAAGTATGGTGGAATAGCCAAGAGAACATTTCTGTGTTCCCTGGGCTCCATGCAAAGCCAATTATTCACTCCCTTTTTGTCTTTTGAGTGAACATAATATTCTTAGAGTTACAGAATATCCTGAATTGAAGGGACCCACAAGGATCATTGAGTCCAACTACCCCTTAAGTCTGCAAGTTCCTTTTTCACATCCTAACTACTTTCATACCTCCTGTTTCAAAATTTTCAGCATTTTGGCTCTAGATACAGGTAATTGTGGAAGGGTAGAAGATAAAAGGGGAGAATCTAGGACTCTTAGCAGAGCCAAGTGGCTTCATGAGAGCTGGGCATCTGATTGTCAAGAGCTGTTTAAAACTCCAGCAACATAAAGAGTGGATGATTGTGTGGCGTATATGTGACAGCAGGAGAGACCCTGGGAGTTTTTGAAATGCTTAAGCAATTTATAAAACATGTGGGCATAGTTTTTTCCTAGTTGTTAATTAGCTAATCAGTTTTAAGTAATACCATGATTCTTATTTCCTAATGGCAGCAGCAATAAGGGTGAATCATGTGAGGTCATACATCTTCCTAAATTTCCTGGTTACAAGTGGTCAAGGTTTATTTCCAGCGCACACAAAAGTGTGTTTTCTCCTGCACCCAAGCCCTCAGTTAGCCACAAGGAATCAGGAGGTTTGACAGAAAGTCAAATGACAGAAAGTCTTTTTCCCATTATGGCTGAATACATTCAGTAGGCACAATGAATTGAGTTTTAATTGTCTGTCAGTCGCTGCTTTCGTGGTTAAGCAACAACGTTTAAAGAATGTTTTAATTAGGGAACCTGCTGCATGAAATGTCTTCATTTAGGAATACCTTTTATGCTTAATTTCCAGCTTGGCCTCCCTTTTTATTAACAGGCTTTCTCTGCTAGCAGTTTGTGCCTTGAGGTGTGTCATAGTAAACAAACAGTAATGCCATGATTTATGTTAAGAAAACGGGATATTTTGAAAACATTATAGAAAAAGTTAATATTTAAATTTTAACCAACTGATATTAAGCACTGTGTTCTTCAGTCCCTATAAGGGAGATCTCACATTTGATTGGCCTCAATTACTTCTTTTACTCCCTTTCCTCCAGCTTGATATTGCCTACTGTCTGAAAGGCTGGAATGGGTTTTTTTCAACCCAAACATTTGTATCTTGTAAAGCTTTCATTTCCTTAACTTCACTATCAAATTTGTTTCCCTACCTTTCATTTAATTATTAGTTTCAGCGTCTATTCATGGGTTGTTGTGTCAAAACAGTGAATGGAAAATTGAGCTGAGGACCCAAAATCATTTAGTTCAGATTATTTCTCCACAGTTCCATAATGCAGTATAATAAATATTACATTTACAACTACAGATTAAAACATTATTTGGTTGGGGGTTATGAGCATTGTTTCTGTAGTGCTTATGAAGCAGTTATTTCAGTATGAGCTTTCTTCACTTCAGTCCTGTGAAAGTGAGAGAAAGTCCAGTCCAGGCTGAAAGGAACATGTGTATTATAAATTTTGTACAAGATGATGCAATAATTAACTTAAATAACAGAAAGATAAGCATGGAGTGCTGAGGTAAAACAAACAGTTGTGGTATCACACGTGGTAATATCTGATACAATGAAACCATTTCCAAATAATATATGTAATTTATCATTTTTTATTTTAAAGAAGGCCAGCCTCCATCTCCCACAAAGAGCAAAGAAGAGCAGCCTGAGGACCTGCAGGATGATGCTGAAGGTAGGTGGTCTAACAACTTCTCAGGGCTGTTAATTAATTTGCATTTTGAGTAAAAGGTTGGTTTGAATTCTTGGGAAAGAACTGGAAAACTTTCAGTTAAGAATGCTCTTTGCACACACTTGGAGAATTCTTTTTGGCCTAGATAAAGGGATTTTATATCTTCTGAAGTATATTTCATCCTGAGATAGATTCACAATTACAAACCCTATTTTTATGTGGTGGGCTACTGATTACTGCTGATACGTCTTAATAAATTGCTGCTGTTTTATCTCTAACCAGTCCTGACTTCATGTAATTAAAAAGCCCAAGTGTAATTCATTTTGTGCAGGGTTGGGGTAATAGTCTGGTTCTTAAGTTGGTCAGGTACCTGCTGCTAAACACAGAGCAATACAATCCTCACTTTCCTTTTCTACAAGAAATTTTTGCTGTTTTCCTTCTTACAATGTTCATGTTTCTAGCCCTTACACAGTGTAGTACATCTCTCCCCACTTGCCTATAATGCTGTTCCTCTGATGATACCTTCCTCCACTTGAGTCTGCTCAGAGAAGCTTGTCCATGTGGATGGACGTAAACGTGGTCTGTGTTGTGCTAAAACTGGATCAAAGTATATTTTCCTAATCTCTATCTCATTGGAAGAGTTGTTTATAAGATGCTAACATCAAAGGCTTCTTTTCAGAGTGCACAGTTTCACACTGCTTTCAGATACGTGGAAGAGCAAACACTCAAATGCTGAAGAAATTCTGCTTCTGTGAAATAGTTAAAAGGATGAACCTTAATCTTTAATCCGTGACAGTTCCTTATCATGGTTTCTTTTTGACCTAATATTCCTCAAACGACACATCTAATTTTGCACCTCAACCAATGGCTCCACAGTCTTCAGCATTTTGACCCAGCACTGTGCATTCAGCTCCTAAAATATTCTGACTAGGGTATAGTGTGAGTCACAAAAAGCAGGAAAGTGTTAACATCTATCATTTTAAGTAACTGCTGGTAACATGCTGTCACTAACATTGTGACTGGTTGTTACGGGCAAGTCATTAAAGCAATAGCTGTCATCACCTGGAAGGGACCCAAGAAATTTCATCACACCTGAGCGTCTTTCCTTTCATGCTGCACTGAACCCAGATTAAATTAAAATACCAATTTTATGTTTGGATTAGGGAATTCAGCGATGACAAACCACACGTCCGTTTGTATGCAGGTTAACCCACGGCTGGGATCCTGGTGACACTTTCAGTGTTCCTAAACAGGCAGAACAAGAGCTGTTTTATAATATATTCTTACACAGAGTGTGGCTAAAAGTTTTCATTGTATCAGTATCTCAAAAAAGACCTAAACAAAATGGAAGGAAGAGAGAAAGTATTGTCAAACTGTAAGGTTTTCCATTCATTCAAAAATTAACTGATGTTGTTTCACTCTTCCTGTGGCTCCCTAGATACGGTTTCCTATTTCTCTGTGCCTATGCATTTTTCCCAGTGACCTACTGTTCACTTTGTGAACCACAAATAAATGTGCTGGAAGGGCAAATAGAAGTACGGCAATAGAATTATGGCATTACTCCTGAGCTGTAAAATGCCTGAATTCCTTGAATTTGATGCCATACAGGAGATTTTGCTGATGTAGAATTGAAGTCTGTAAAACGTAATCACTGCTGCTGCATTTAATATAGCTGGTGGCAGAGCCCCCATCTGGTAGGCAGGAAGCAAACCTGTAGTGTTTAGGATTGAAAGCTCAAATTTAGCCTTGAGAGTTGTTGTGATGGAGAAAAGAATAGGTGATTAAAGTGTTTGCTGAGGGGCCTGTGGAGAAACCTGGATCAGATTTCTTTGGCATTACCTGTGCCTCTGGAAGAGGAGACAAGAAGTTGGGATCCAGACACTGAATTCCTGTCAAGTTGCCAAGTGGCTGGAGTCTAATGTATCACACCTGTGAGCCATTTCCATTGAAGTAAATGGGATTTGCACACATTTGTCTGAGAAGAGGATTTAGTTTCTCCTGGTCTAATTATTAGCTGTTGGTTTTGACGATTTAAAAGAACTTTTAATGGGGAGCCTTGAAGATTATGAAAGTTCTGCATATGTGACATGAACCACAACTGCATGTCTGAATAATTTTATTTAGGTAGGAGTTTATCTTCACTTCCAAGCAGCCAGCTTTTTTTTTCTTTTTAAGAGAAAAACGGAGTAGCTAATGCACATAAACAGTCTTGAATAAAACACAACAAAGGCAGATGCTGCCTGAGGTCAACCTGAGGCATTTCCCTTAGGGTGAAACTGAAGTGCTTTGTGGTTTGGTGTGTTTAAGCTTTGGGATAATTCACTTTAAGTACCCCAAGTTTAAAAAAAAAAAAAAAACAACAAAAAAACCACAAAAAACTAAACAAATAAAAAAACCAAATCGCCACAAATCAAATGAAAACCCACAAATCCCAACCCCTACCTTTTATTGATAGAAGCAAGTCCAAATTTAACATAGGATATATTTTTCCCTTGGTAACATGACCAGCTGGAAAATATTTACGAAATATATGTACACTGAGACATGTGAAGAACTCAGTGTATTTCTCTCTGCTTGGTTGTGAGTGTCCTTTTAGATTGAAGATGGGAGTACAATTTGTGATGATAGCAGCCTCATGTCTGCCCTCATGGCAGTCTCTGAAACCTATTCCACTGAGTTCAGCAATATTTCTGCTGTAATATTTTTCTCCAGCTCACCAGGCTGGTTCATTGGCTGGAGGTAATGGAGCAATATCATTTCAGTGCATGTTAAAACCTCTGCAGAATATTGGGGAAAGTGAGTTCCTTTATTATAACCCTCTTTGCAATCAAGGAAAGTGAGTAAGCGGCTGTATGTAAGAAGCTTGTTTTGCAGTAAGCTAAAATAAACACTTGACACGCTAATGAAAGCCATCTTATACCAAACCACTGAAGTATTAATAGTGTCTGTTATTAGTCTATGGGATATATTGTTCTCTGCCTCCAGACTGTTAGTAAAGTGTGAACTGCACAGCAGATTTTTATGTCAGTGGTTGTATTCCATAGATTTTCACTGCAGAGGCATTGTCTGTGAAAATGGATAGACTAGGAAACATCTTTTACTCACAGGTTCCCTGCAGTATTTCAGGTTTGACATGTGCAAACATGCCATATAATTTTTTTTTTTTTTTTTTTTTTTCCTCTTGCTGCTTTCCTGCATCCTGGGAGACAAAAAACCAGCCAGGGATAATTTTGCCTTTCCCTCAGTCAGGTGCATTCATTTGATTGAGTGACTGTGAAGTGTCAGGTGAAAAAAATATGTTTGGTACTAAACAAAACACGCATGTCTTACTTCAGTAGCTCCATAACACAATCTTGAAGTGGTTACACAGACAAAATGGCAGTGCTTGTCACCACTAATGCCACAGTCACACCTTCTCATCCTACTTATTGTCACCAAGCAAAGGCAAACCATTTCTACAAAAGCCTAACAAAACAAAAATTTTAATCGTTCCTTGTTTCTCTTACCTACCTCCCCACATGTGCTCCCATATGTAGTGAACAGCACAGTGTGTGCAATAGGGAGAAGCAAAACTTTTCCCCCTTCTTTGTGGGATTTCTCAGATATAAAGCAGAGCCTGCCAAAGAGCTTCCCCATCCATTCCCTCCATGGACTGTGTGAGATCAATATTGTATCAAAGATGAGTAACACATCTAGTAACAGCAGCACAAATGCCTTTTGCCTGCTTTTTCTCTTCCTCCAGCAGAAATCCATGCAGCAAAAGCCATTTCCTTGCCTTCCTTCAAGGGAAGTGAAGACAAAACTGGAGCTCTGGAAGTTGTCTTACTCCAGCTTTGCTCATAAGCTGCTCCCCAGATGAATGACCAGATTCCTCCTGATAGATTGATAGGCTGTTGGTCTCCCAGGATCACCTGTGGAAGGAGCAGATCTTTTGGAGTTATTTGTCCAGGACGTACTTTGTCTGCTTTCCATTGTCTTGATGGGAAGGCGAACAGGTTGATGAATAAGCCAAACCACAAAGTTCAAAATGAACACAAAGCACCTTTAACAGAGTGGATAGTGTTGGTTCCTTTGCCTGATGGGGTCACCACAATTTGGTCTCTTGGCTTTTGAAGGTGACATCCCATGTCTGAATGTTGTGTCAGAAATCCAGGCTCACCAGCTGGCACCTGCCTTACTTGGTGGGTGCTCTGTCCATGAGAGATGCCAGTCTGGTCAGATTGAAGTACACAGCAGAAATGAGGCAAAATAAAACTGCATCTTATCTCGACAACTCATTGGTCCAGCAGGTCATGGCCATTCAGTAGGATTCTCATCAAGAGGGAAACACCCTGGCTCCTTATCCCTTCTCCCAAAAAAGGTTTTGTGGAATGGTAAAAAGTGCATAGTCTTGGGACCAGAAAATAAACCTCTGTTTATGGCTTAATGCTCTAATTGTGAGATTAACATAAGCCTTCCCCTTCCTGCTTCTCCTTCATTTGCCATGAATTTTGCCATTGTGCTGCTCACTCTCCAGCTTCACGGAGAGGGATGTAGTGTATGCACCCACCATAGTCCATGGCATTTGGCTTCTGCTACATCCCCCCAAGGTGGGCTTAATCCTCTCTGGAGCTGGTGGGATGCACACAGTAGCTGCTCTTTCTTGCCATTACACGGAGATGTTCTAAGTATCTCTTCTGAGGCTCTTCTAACACTGTGCAGGCCTGATTGTCTCTCTCTTTAAGGTATGAATTAATGTTATCTAGATTTGACTTCTGATCAGTTTTAATATGTTCTGCAGTTTATAGCAAGGGGTTCTTTTATCTCTTGATAAATTATAGCTATGTTCATACTTTGCATCCCATGGGGCAGTCATATTCTTCAGTAAATTTCTGCTCCAATCATAATCTACTGAAAATGAACGTCCAGACACATAATTATACTTCAAAAAACACAGTCATTTATTCAGCCTCAAAAGTGTTTCCTTTTATTAAGATAGCTTAGAATTGACTGTCTTCTTTTTGCCACCAAACCTAATCCTTTAATAAAATGTTAAATGAAGATAAAGTACTACAGAAGAAATTCCCTGGGAAGGATGTGTATCAAACATGTCTGTGAGACGCTTCACCTTAATGCAGATGGGTTATATTTAAAAAGTGGCAATTAACCTCCATCCACTGTGGTTGATAGCTTCTCTTTTCACTTCTGTTTTGAAGTCCACCATCTGTCCTGACTGATTACAGCTTTCAGAATATTAGGTGATCACCTTGCACTTAGCCAGGAGTAAAATAGGATGTTATCTGTATTTTCAGTTATACTTTCTCTCTGAGCAAACATTTCTTAGAAGATTCTTTTCATCGGTGAAGTGGCTTCTGCTGTTCCATTAAATTGCCGTGCAGTGGCTGTGCAAAACTCGGAAAACACAGCTCATTTTGGCCTCCACAGGTGATGTGCAGTCCCGTTGTGTTGGCCATTTACCCATTTGGGTTTCTTTTAGCAACCGAATGTACATCTGTGCAACAGCACCAGAGTGACACTTTCAATTCCCGTTTTCAATCTGAATGCTTTGGAGTAGATTGCCTTCCTTCTGAGATGAGCCGGGGTGCAAAAGACTAAGTTACTGGGGTGACTAATGCAGTGTTGCCAGAGAATTCTACCCAGTGACACACCCCGAGGTACCTGCAGGGGGCTCATCTCTCAAGGAATTCATTGCTCATTTCTATGCGTGATGTGAATAACAGTGAACCATCGTGATTATTCAGGCCCAGTGCAGGAGATGGGGCTGGTCCCTTCATTCCAAAATGCTGATGCTAAGTAGTCCATGGTTTTGTTTGCATTTTGTGAGGGGTTTTTTTACGAGCATAGTCTTCTCTGTGGCTGCTCTGTTTCTTCAATTTGTGAAAAATCAAAATAGGTCTCAAGTTTTATTTTGACTGTGGCTTGGAAAAGAAGCCATGTGGCTGTCCCTTGTAGTATGTAGTTACTCAGACACACTGTAAAAGTATGAACAGAGACTAAATTTCTATAGTAATGATAAAATTTGTGGGTTTATTTTGTACTTGCCCTCATGGGGTCATTTTGTTTTTCTTGGATAGGACTAATTGTAGGGTCAAGAGTCAGGGCTTCTTTATACTGCTGAACTCTGCATCAACTCAGAGGAGCAATTTCTGTCCCCTTTTATTCACTACATGAACAGTGGCAATACTGTGCAGCACCTGTATTGCACAATCTGAGTCAGTGGAGAATTAGACCCAGTGAAAAGCCAGGTGAGCACAGTGTGTGTATTTTTTGGCATGGAAATGCCAATTTAAGCTTTGTCCTCTGCACAGACTGCCTGTGACATCTAGGATGTGATATCCATCCACATTGTGGTTGTGTTGATCAGCTCAAACTCCCAGGAGATGTATCCCTTCATTTGTTTTGAACCATCACAGGAAATAGAGATGCTCAGCATCTTTGGCAATGAAATGTTCCATGTCCCTTGCCCAGCACCTGTATTGCACAATCTGAGTCAATGGAGAGTGAGACCCCGTGGAAAGCCAGGTGAGCACAATGTTCCCAGCAGAGTTGAGATGAACCAGCATGCTCCTGTCTTCCCAGGGCTTAATTTCATGCTGTAGCTCTTGTCCTCTGGTTCTTCCCTAACCAGGGGGTTATGATGAAGCTGAGTTAGTTGTCTTCTGAGCCACAGAGGACTGAAGCAAGGGGAACATGCATGGTGACTTCAGCAGGCTTTAGCCAAGACTCTTGTATTTCTCAGGATGTTAAATACGTGAAACACAATACTTTTATTTTTAACCTCTGAGATAAGCCACTCAAGCTACAGTTTTCTCATTCTTTTCCCACATTCCTGGACAAAATGCTGCATGGAAATGAAACCCTATTATTTATTGGACTGACAGCTTCACTGGGCTGGGTTCATTCACAGCAGCGTGGTAATTTGTTGAAGCAGCACAGAGGGCAGAGTCTCATAACTCCATTAAACAATTACTGCAGATAACTCATTACTAACCCTTCTTAAAATTTACCCCAAAGGGGTTATATACAAGTAATGATTAAAACTGACCTAAATCATAATTTAATTAAAAGAAATTAAAATGAAAACTGAAAATGTTCAGCAACCTCAGGCCACCACATTAATGATTCACTTTAATGTGTTTGTAGTTCTGCAGTAATGGCCTTTGTGTGTATGTGCTTCTTGGTTTATGTGTGATATTATTTTACCACGGGAATAGTTTGAAAATGGTTGCAGGCTGTATGATCTCAAGTGTCTATATGGATGTATAGGTGCTTTCTTCTCACATTTTAGGGGTTTCAGTGAAGCCAGCATACCTACTTGTGTGCAGAATGCAGATCAAGGCCTATATTTTTCACTTTCTCATTAATTAGTTTCTCTGCTATACCATAAGGACCTTCATGTCATTAGTATGAATACCATGGCAGCATTTCTGTGCTGTAAAAAGGATAGTTCAAAACTGGTGTCCCTTGTCTGACAGATCTTGGTTGCACTTGCATTTGTTATACAAGCAAGAAGCACAGGTCAGACCAGTGGAGAGGTGCCAAAGTCACTGGCCATGCAGAAAAGCACAGGAAGCTCCTGGACTTCCACAGCAGAGCCATTCAGAGATGTGACAGGATCAAACCTGGTGTTCCAGGGTGTGGCACCTGCACAAATATGGGTGAAAGCCTCGGGTTTTGTCACTTTTATTTCTGCCCCAGGAAAGAGGAGGAGGAGGTTTGAAGACACCTAATTCTGAACATTGACACCCAATGGATGATATAAATAAAGGTTTCTCAGTAGCAAAAACAATTTTATTATTAATAGTCTCTGTGTTCATGAGTTAGACTTGAGGATCCTTTCCAGATTAGGATGTTCTGTGACTCCTTGTTGGAAGGGTAGAAATGGATGGGTTTATACTGGTTATGCAGAATTTCTTCCTTTAAATAAAAAAACACAGTATCTGCAATTCTGTTTTCTTCTGAAAAAAGTCTTTTTGCACCAGTTTTTGGGGCACTGACTTCAGCCTCATCTCTAAATATGTCGCCAGCTGCTTGTGAGGAAAGGTGCTGCTGAAGAGGAGTAGGTGTGTGAGCAGACCTAGCACTTCCTCAGCTCCAAAATGAGAAGAGCCAAGAGGCCAGCAGGCTGTTAATATTTTTGACTTGCCATGTTTGTCACAAGAACAGTGGAAGATGTAAGAAGCCACATGTTTCCAGGCTCTTCCAGGGAAAATGTGAAGGATACTAAAACCTGCTCCAAGGGTTTGTTCCCTGACCTTTTATCAGGATCTTGTCCCAGCCCTCTTCTTATGGCTGGCTTATTATTTATTGTATTATCTGCTTCATTTGGGGGCTGCCACTGCAGCTGGCACCTTGCTGGGCATGCTAAATGCCTCTCCATAACAGAAAGTGGGCAGACACTCCTGGAGAATCCTCTTTTCTGGTGGAGTTAGAAGTGCCACTTACCCTGCCAGCTTGCTGAGCATGCTGATTGATCCTTGTTTAGCCTCTTTTCTACCAAATATATCATTTGGGGAAGGGGAATGGATTTTCTTGATGACCTCAAAGAAAATGCCAAGGGAAGACAAGAACCTATGAGGCAGTAGTCAACTTTGCAGGGGAAAGCAGAATATATGGACAGAAGAAGGTATTTTAGTATCAAATGTGTTTATTTTGTTTGTACAGTACTACTGCAATCCTCAAACTTCTATTTTTTAGAACTGACTGTCATGCCAGGGGGAAAGGAACAGATGTCCCATTTGTCTTGTGATGTGGCTCAAAATCATTTACATTTTCTGGCCTAAAATGACATGACATGTCATTTGCCACTTTTTGTATCTCCTTTGGAGTGAGTGACAGATTGCTGTTCAATTACCAGTGTAATAGAAAAGCAAGTATTGTGAGGACAGCTTTCACCTAAAGGAAATGCAATCACTGATTGCTGCAGTAGTGAGAAGAGAGGGATGGCAGATACTGTAGAAGCCATCCAGTGGAAAAGGCATTTTTATTATAAATAATGTCATGGGGAAGACTCAAGGAAAATGTATTGGCTCTGGCTTTCCTGCCTGGAGAAAAGCAGAGCCAGGGGTGAATAAAAATATGGTGGAAAAATTGTCTCACTACTCTTGTAAAATATATTTCCAGCTCTTTGCCTTGAGGACGTGCTCCTTAAAGCCTTTCCATTTGCTCTGCACCCAGTTCCAGTGGAGAGCAATAACTGCAAAAAGACTCTTAATCAGTCAAAGAGACTCAGTGAGAGATTCATTAGAAGGATTTTTTAAAAGTGGAAAAACCTGTTTGTCAAAGACTTTGGGATTAGTCACTTCTCCACTTTATAGTTTGCCTTCTTGTCAGTGTATTCATGCTCTGCTTCCTCCCTTTCTCACAAGATAAATAGATACTCCAGGCCAAGCAGAGCTTAACCATTCCTTCTGCAAGTCATTTACTTGATCATCGCTTGTCCAGCCTTAATTTTTAGCTTTTCCTTTTCTCTCTTTCTGCTAAAGTCACGTGCCAGGCACAACACTTACTGTCAGGACACTGATCAAGATGAATTTTCATGTCATGATCCAGTCAGTCTATTGGATTGGGTCAGAGTGCTAGAGGTGAAGTTTCTGCTTAAAGTCTTTTACATTTCTCTTTCTAAAGGAACAAAATTAAGAGAATCCCGTAATTTATGTTCTATCAGACCAGTTCTAAACAGGGAATGTCCAGTGAAATAATACATTTAGGACTGAGAAAATGTGGTTTATCTAATAATCTGCTGAACCAGATGATCATTTAAACTTTCTCTCGTAGTTAAAGTTTTCTCTGAGTGACTTAAGCAAGAGATACAGTTCCTTGGCAATAAATAAGAATGAACCCTTGAAATACTTGGTTTTAGTCAAATAAGTTGTGGTTATAGTCACAATAATGGATGTAGAAACAAGTATCATCTGGAATTGGAGTTTTAAATTTTAAAATGCAGTAAGGTAATGGCTGGAATTAATTTCAGTGATATATCAGTAGTTACATTTATGCCTGACCTTCTTTTTCTGGTTGTAAAGTTCTTTGGATAGTGTGGAACATGTTACACTTGACCATGATTGAATCCTTGAAGCTTTGGCACTGCTCATTTTACAGTGATGCATTTTGGTCTGACCTATTGGTAAAGATTTTTTCCAGTGCCACTGCACTGCTGTATTACAGGGTTTTCTTTATTTATGAATTGCTTGCAGCATAGCTTGATGGTGCCAAGCCCGTGTTTTAAGAGAAAAGGGGTCGGGGAGAGAAAAGTTTAGCTAACTTTATATTTTGCATGTGGTCCTATTGTTTGCGGACAGGCAGAACAGTGACTTTGAAAACAATACCTTTTGATTTCAAGTCAGGGAAAGAAAAACCCCGCAGGTTTTGTCACTCCATTTTGGTCATCCACATAACACAGTTTTTTACAGGTTGGAGCTCACTAATGTGCTATGAAATCACCTTGGCAAGTCATCCATTAAGGTTAGGATTCATACAAAGAACAACCAGGAGGGCAGCAAGCCCAAGTCCCCACTGATGGCCATCAGCCACACCCTGCCCACCTCTCTTCTCTCAGGTGGGGGTTGTCAAGTTCCTGCTCCTTCTCCTCTCCTCCGGAGAGCAGCTCTGTGCAGGGCCAGCCTTGGAAATAATTCTCCACTAGTCCCATCTGCTGGATGCCAGGAAGAATTGCCTGCTGCAAAGAGGGAAAGCATCATACCTCAGCCTTTAAGTATCAGCTGGGTGCAGTGTGCCACTAGATGTACATCTGCCTGTGGAAAATATGTGTTCTCTCTGTTTTCCTTCCATCCTCCTAATCACAGTTGGACCACTGCTATTCCCATCACCAGCTTCCATGTGCTAAGTGAAAGCAAGGTGACAGACACAGGGAGCTTTAGCTGTGGTGTTTTAGAGAAGCTGTAATCAGAAAACCCAGCAGCCAGCAAAGATCACAGCAAAAAAAACCGTGTATCGTTATCCAGACCTTTCCAGGCCTGGGAATGAATTTCCCTTCTTGCAATGTATATGCTCAGCAATCCACTTTTCAAATACCTCGTTAAGGCTGGTGCTCAACTGTTCTTGTGGTCCTGCAGAGAAGGGAGCATGGCCACAGCATCCAATCCCACATGCAGTTCTGCAGCCTCTCGTGTCATTATGAAGCTAAAAGAGCCTTTTCCATCCCTGGAAATAGAGAATTCCTGATATATTTCTAGTCAGGGCCAGCAAAGTTTGAGAGACCCATAGATATTTTTCAGGGTATTACTCGTTCTCAGCGGTTATTTGCTGTTTGGTACCTGCCTTCCAAAAGGGAGCTGGAGGGTAGAAAATGGGTAATGAATGTGAAGTAGTGGAGAAAATTGGGAATGAATGTGAATGTAAAAAGGGGGAAAATTCATTCAGTCCTAGCAATCTTACTTCGGTTTGATGTGCTCTCTTCATTACAGCCATTTGTGTTACATTTTTATACTTCACATTAAGGGGCATTGTGGCTTTTGATTTAATATTCAATTCAGTTGATTCTTACCTTCCATAGGCTTTGAAGTAAGTTTTGCAGGTCAGAAACACAGCCACTTCAAGGATCCTGTTGAAATGTTACAGGAGGAAAATAATCCTAGGAAAAAAACTCTTTATAAAATACATAGAAGTTCAAGCAACAATTTCATTTATTGCAGACTGTGTTTAGGGAAACATCCCTTTATTTGGTATTATTTCCAATGGGTCTATTGAGATAAATCTATAATCCTCATCTTGAGATATAAAAATGTGACTGGTTTAAATGGAACTGGTCGTGTTGGCAGTTTGTTTCAGCTTACCTTTACATCTCTCCTTTTTTAATCACAGCACTTTGCTGTAAATTAGCAGCTTGTGCTAAATTGGTTACAATTAACATAGCACCGCTCCAGTTACCAATAAAATCTGTATCATAAATAATTTTTATGTGTTTTTCTCAATAGGTGGGAATGGCGCAGTGGAGAAGCGAAACACTGATGAAAGTAAGACCCAGAGCCAAGAAGCAGGTTTGTGCTCAGGTCCTTAAAGGCCTGACTTAGGTTTTATCCACCTGGGGGAACAACAGCCTTAGTCAGTGCTTTTGAAGGGGAATGTTTGTACATTTTCACCAGATTAGCTCAGGTCTTGAGCAATACTCCCACTGGAGACCAAATCTTCATTCATTAAGAATGGATGTGTTGCAGTGCAGGAATGCAGACCCCTCTCTAGCTGATCAGATCTTCATTCTCCCTTTAAGGTGCCTAATCTTGTTAATCCTCTCACAAGGAATGAGGGAAACTGGGGAAGGAGGAAGCAAGCAGCAGGGTCCTTCTGATGAAAACTCAACTCTTGAATATTTTTAGAGGGTATTTTCAAATCTTAAAAAAATTGTCTACACAAGTCACTGTGGTTTTGAAGGTTTAAATCCATTGAGAAAAATATTGCATATGCTGTGAGTGAATGTCAGAGTTCACAAGTGGTGGATTTTGCAGGTGACATGCTTATAAATTATTGTGAGTTCAGTATGTTGTAATACAGTGTCAATCCGTGCTCACAAGAGATTTTTTTTTTCTGTTTATGGTTGTATTTTTCATGCTGCACAACTCTGTTCCTTGCAAGAGACAGCTATGAATTGACAGAATGAATTAGCTGCCTAAAGACCTGAAGTGGCAATCAAAATGTCTATTCCCTTATTTCTTAAGTATTTCTTTAACTGCAGTATTACATGTAGCACACTGCTTTTCTCATTTGGTTAGGATGTTTTTTCCCATTGTAATTCAGAATGTTCCCTAAACATATTTAAACCAGAGAGAGTAAAAAGGTTTTCTTTGGATTTTCTTGAGCTGAAGGTGGCCAGTCAGCAAACACAGCAGATAAATTTAGAAGGCCTGGATTCCTGACTTACCTGATTTGCTTCCTGTATTGTGGTAATGGGAAGTCCATTGAATGAGGGTCTTCTCTTTGTCCTGTGCATTGGCCACTGTGTAGGGAGCAGGGCAGCTTTTCTGCCTGCCTTCCACATGTCACTGTTCTGCAGCTGAGTGTTAACATCTGATGTTGCCTGTAGGTGCTTGAAGTCCTTCTGTGTTTCGTGTCCTTTTTGTCCCCTCTTCTGAATGTCCTAATGTGAGGCAGGCAGTGGGAGGTGAAGCCAGAAGCAAACAGTATTACAGAATAAAATAGGTACCCATGGACCTCAGCAAACTTTATCCTTCCCAAGATAAGTGCATGGTGGTGTTTTGTAAGTGTGGGAGGGCAACCACATATCCTTCCCTGTTTTTTTCACTTCTGTGCTAGTTGTACTTTAAACAGGCCAGTGGGACCAGGGAGAAGAATTAGTTGCTCTGTGTGAATTGAGATTCCGTTTTGAATCTCTGACTAGACTGGGGCATATCTTTTTCCAAGCCATTTTGAGCTTTTAACTTTACCAAGTACTGCTTGACTGCTAGTTCACCAAAGAGTTAATACTGCCTGTAGCTCCTGGCTCCAGGGGTTCCTATTAAACCTGATTTTAGCATCTGCAGATGCCCAGTGCAGCTCACTGTGCTTGTCAGTGACAGTCACTCTGATGGGGTATTTCAGTTTGACTGAATAAAATACTCTTTTTTTTTTTTTCCCAAGAGAATTAAGGAATGTTTACCCCTTGAAACTGCTACTTTGCTACTGTAGGTGTTTTAAATGAGCTGTGCTTTTCCCAAAACTCCTTGTTATGACTTGTTGCAGTATGAGCTGTCAGAGCTGGTTTATCAGAGCCATGATATACATTCTTTTGCTATCTTGTTTTGGTACTCATGTTTCATTGTTCTTGTGAGGAGTGTCAAAGAAAAGATCCAGACATTTCAGGTCCCAGACCCAGAAAATGTCATACTTTAGGAAGGCTGCCTAAACATAATGTCATTCCTAATAGCCACCTCCTTGGCCATGGGCCGATGGTGTTGCAGAAAAAAATTATTTGGCTTAACAGTTTTCCCTCCTGGTTTACATAATGACAGGAACAGAGAGGGCCACAGTTACCTCAAGTTAGTGAAATCCACTTAGTGAGTCTCTGCTGCTTTCTGCTCTGTGCATTGCAGAGACAAAGCATCACCAGGAACTTTGAGGTTGCTGCTTTTGCACCCTTTCTTGGCAGTAGAAAATGACCTGATTTTCCAAGGTACACAGTTGTATGCCTAGAAGATTTCTAAACACTACAAGTGACCACTGTTAGGAGCAATCCCATCAAATGTTATTTGTATTATCTAAACCAAAAGGCATAAACTTCCTCTGAGTGTGACAAATCATATACTTTGAGATTGTGAAAGAAAATGTAGGACAAAAAATTGATGGTCTATTCTTACCTGGTCCATTACATAAAGACTTGTATATTCTCATTATAGTGAAAAATATCATCATATTATAGAGAAAAGTATATATTGTAAAGGAAAGTATAGTAGTGGAAAAAAACAGTAATAGTCTAAAAAGACTGAAAGTTTTCAATTGTGTGGGTTTTTTTAAAGGCTGCCCTCCAGTCTGTCATCAATGAGCCTCACAGTTAACACGTGGAAAAACAACATGGCAGGTGGTTCTGAGCTCTTGTTTCAATCTAGTTAAAAGTGTACTAGATGGCTGTATAAGGAAAAAAAAATTGTCAGAATCATCAATTACAAGTCTTTTGAAAGAAATGAAAGTCTAGAAATTAAAATGAAAGCTTATAAAGATTTTAGAACTATAAAAATTATCAAGAAAAATCAACAGTGGAAGTGAAAACATTTTATTAAGTTCAGGTACCAATTGTATATATTCATTACAATAGTTTTATCTGTGTGCTCTACCATTAAACTCCACGCTGCAGATTTTTAGGGACTTTCTAATATCAGGCCTGATCCATGAAAGCTTCTGTTTTCAGGAAAGCATTTGAATCTGGTCATTTGGATTCCAGTGGGATTCATGGACATGATTCAAGTTAAGAATGACTTAACTGTTTTTCTCAAAATATATGGATTAAATTAAAAAAAAAAGAAATCTCAGAGCAAATAGAACACCAGCCTACCCATGAAACCAATAGCTGTTCCCCTCTCTGTATTATGAGAAATGGAAATACAGATTTGATCTGGCTGTACTGGAATGTTAGTTTACATCTTGCTTAGGGAAGATGATCAGACCAGTAATAGCCAGTGAATGGATGGAAGCCACAAATTTAAATGTAAATGAAATTCAGGTCCAGTATCTTGTCTCAAGCATAACACTTTTTTTTCCATAAAGCGGTTCATCAGTTTTCTCTTTAATGAATAACTTCTCTTTCATTTCCTTTGCTCTTACAGGTGAAACAAAACCTTCAGCTGTAGCCAGCTTATCATCAGAAGACATTGAGCTGAGTGAGAATAAAGGTAGAGATTGGAAATTGTGTTTTGAAATATCCCATCCCAAGAGGACATGTCATTAAACTGTTTTTTCCTTTGTCTGGAAATAGCCAAAAATCACAGTTAAACAATACAGAAATAGGTAAATGCTTGGATTTTCATTTACAAAAGTCTTGGTAATATAGTTAAGCATGCACATTTATCTCAGCAATATCAGCTCCCTGTTCAGTGCTCTCCTGATGCAGGAAAAGAAAAACACAATAGCTATAAACACATCAGGAGGAGACAGGAGGAGATGAAGTCATAATAGAGAGGCAGAAAGTAATGTTTATCTTGTGCAGACTGTGCTGGGCACTCAGCTCATTTAGTTTGTAATAAATATTTAAAAGTGTCACAGGGCCAAATGACAGGGAGTTTAGGAAACAAGAGAGATTATCTAATTTAAATGTTTCAAGCTGAGATTTTTCCTGTGGAGTTGTTGGTTTACCAACAGATAGGAACCAGTGCACAGCTGTATTGTTTTTGATATTCCTGTAATAATCATGCTATTAGTGCTTGTGCTGGTTTATGTTTTTTAGCATTTTTGTGGGGGTACATCAGGAAAAAATCCAGATCATATATAAATGTTTGCTACTGGTAATCCAAAACAAGATTATGCTATCTGTAAGAAATACAATCCATCAGTATGGCCTTCAGGAAAGAAAATTTTCATGCATTTTACTGAGATAACGTAATTATTAACATCCATTAACTTATTTATTTTAAAAGATTTACTGTTTAATTCAGCATTGCTGCTTGACTCTTCTGTCATTTTTCTAGATAAGTGTGACAGGGTGTGAGATCCTGCCCTTTTGTTCCAAAGCCACATGCTGGACAGCCCACAAACTTACCTGATTATGAGTTCAAAGCCTTGTGCAGGTTGATTTAAGTGCTCTTTTAAGAGATTGATTGATCCTGCAAAGGAAAAAAAGAACCACAAATCTTTGCTGGAGCACTGGCTGTTGCTGTTGATACATCAGAAATTGAAGTCATGGCAAGGGTAGTGGAAGGCAGAAATAGTGATGGATTCAATCCCAGCGTGGTTGGTGATTGCCTGTCATTAATTTCTCTTGTTTTGATGACATTTGGCCTGTCCATGTGCTCTGTATCTCAAAGACTCTCCATTTTGCATGTTTCACAATGTGAGGGTTGCAATGAGGCTTTGGGTTTGGATTTTCCTTTTCTGTCTGCAGTCAGCTGATGATCCCAACAAATTGGTATTGCTCTGAGTGCTTGTACCTAAATAAGAAGATGACTGTCTTCTCATATGCTTCCCAGTGTGTAAGCCCTCCAGGTTCTTACATTGTTGCACTAGAAGTCTCTTCTTAGGAAAGAAATCATCTTTGTGTGATAAGTCTCACTTTCCATATAATATATTAAGAGCATATATAGTGTTTTCCCCTCTTCTCTTTAGAGGCTGACAGAAGAGATAGTGCCCTGAGAGATCCAAGGTGCATTATCTCTTTGATGTCCTACCTCTCCTCATAAGATGGGAAGCATCTGGTAGGGAAAAAAGGAGTGAGACAAACTCTCCTCCATAGATTTTGTTTGTGAAAATGTACAAGAAAAAAAAAAAAAAAGCTAAGACCATGTTTTCATATTTGCTCACTAGTATTTTTTAATGGGAACAAGAATTTTGAATAGCAAGGCCACCATGGACCAGGCCATGGAGTTAATCCTGGTAGACTTTCAGCTTTGCAGATTTTTACTGTGAAAGTGCTGAGGCATTGGCAGAGGTTGCCCAGAGAAGCTGTGGCTGCCTCATCCCTGGAAGTGTTCAAGGCCAGGTTGGATGGGGCTTGGAGCAACCTGCTCTAGTGGAAGGTGTCCCTGCTGGGGGGTTGGAATGAAATGATCTTCAAGACCCCTTCCAACCCAAACCACTCTGTGATTCTTCAATGTTTCTATAATTTCAGATTTTGAGTTCCTGGCATTTCTGAAAGCACCTGATGCTCCCAAAATAAATTCCAGCTTTCAAATTGTTTGCCCGCTGAGTTAATATGGCTAAAACCTCCAGTAAGTTCTGGAACATACTCATTTCTCTAGTTCACCTTCAACTAAATGAACAGAACATAAAGCATTTAGAGAAATTATGTTCTCCAGTCTTTCCACCTAATTACTGTAAAATATTTATGGGAAATAAGTCTAGCTGCACATTCCCAAAATGCATAGTTTAAAACACTCAGAATGGGAAGTTTCCTGCTATGAAAGTTTAGGTCTTTCAAATGCCAGCTCACTTGTGAGTGTACCAAAACAAGTATTTTGAGTCCAATTAGAGTTGACTAGCAGTTTTTCTTATTTTTTTCCCTCTCCTCATATTTCTGGGATTAGAATACAGCAAACACATTGACATAGTTATTCATTGCTCTAAAATGTGGTGATATTCAAAGCAGAGCACATCCATCTCAGCTACTACAAAGATCTAGTATTTTTCTTGTAAGTGACTCCTCTTTATCATTTTTTTAAAGGAAAAGGGGGAGGATGGGAACATGAAAGGGATTTTCATGATAAGAGTGGGGGACAGTGCAGGAATTATGTTTTGAGGTGCTTTGATTAAAATGAAAGCCTCCTGTGAGACCACAAATCTCACATTAATTTAAAAGTATATGTCTTCTTTTACCATAGGAGAGATACTGTCCAGGAAAAAAGTCCACACAAACCCAGTTTGCACATGGCCTTTGAGCAGACTGCTTTTTTTGAGTGTTCATCTCTCTACAGAAAAAAAATGAGGGTGGGGGGGGACAGTCATATTTCAAGATCAAGATTTTCAAGGCAACACTGTAGAGGTATCCTCTTATTCCAGTCTGTGCCAAGTTTCTCGTTCCACTGTCTGCAAAGAACTGTTGCAATTTTAGCCTTAAAAACTTGCATGCTTGACTGTGATCTCTTGGGGGAGAGCTGACATCTCCAGGCAGCACCTTTGCAAGTGCTTCATTACTGTGCATATGGAAGTAGATGCTTTGTATACAGCGTATTTCAAGTGAGAGATGCTTCTTTCTCTGAAGTGTAAGGGCAGAACAAAGTGATTTAAGTCATTAATGTTTATGCAGCAGATAAAGGGCATATCAGGCAGGCTGCACTCAGTCTGGTATGTCTGTCTGCACAAGATTGTGCTGGGGCTACAAATTAATTTAAAACTTTAAATTGACCACGTATAGATTGGATTGAACCTGTGTTTATGTTTTGTTAAAGAGAATACGTGTACATACAAGTGTGTGTGTGACAGAGTGTTCTGCATCTTCATCTTAGTTGCCTCTTCTACCAATTACTATTTAACCCAATTTAATGATTAGACTTTCTGGCAGGAAAATGTAGAAAGGAACTGGATTTGGTACAGGTGAAGCATAACTCCCTACTATGCAAAGCTGCTGTGCACAGTACATTGATTATAGTTCATTAGCACTTAAAAATAACTGAATTTTCATTTGAAAGGCAACTAAATTAAATCATATACTAATTAATTTTAAAAATAATGTAGTGATTGGTTAATTATTTCTAGGTGTTCACCAAACTCTGGGCTTCTGTGGGAGTGCCACTGAAAGCATGTCACTGTTTTTCTGCATTCTCTGAAATGGAGTCAGATTCAGTTGGCTGGAGGGTTTGTGTTTTCAGAAACAGAATTAGGTATATGATTGGCATGGGGTTTAGCCCTGAAAATTCTCTTTGGGCAACCCAGAAGCCAGTTAAGTATCCTGCCTGTAAAATGTAATGGGTATAAATTCCTCTTTGGGCAGCTGTAGCTCTCAGTATGGAAAAATCTTGATGTCCTAAAGAAATAAATGATTGAGAAGGGATAAACTGAAAGATAGAGCTTTTCAAATGCAGGGGAGCTGTGCAAATAGACATAAATTAGTCATTGGTAAGTGCATGAAAAAGATTGACTGAAAGGCCAATATGTTCAGAAAGAGGTGTTTAAAGTCAGCTCTTAGGTATATAGTAAGACATCTAAATGACTGGCCTGATTTTGAGAAGTGCTGAGCATTCAGCAGCTACCAATGAAATGTTTTTACTTCACCCTTGGGCTATGATTAGACCTAAAATTTCAGCCTGGAAAATTTCAATTATAGGTAACTGAAAAATAACCTTTTTTAATGGAAGAGTTTCAACACCTTCAGCCATACCTGTGGCTTTGCATGCCCACTCAAGTGATTATGTTTTCTGTCCCTTGGTTAGAAGGATTCCTGTGAAAGCAAACTGGCTAACACAAGCTAATTTGCGAGGTTTGGGGTTTTTAACCAGGGATGTCAGCACCACCATCCAACCAGCCACTTATTCTCTTAACAACTTCCACAGGGTTCACTGCAAGCTGTTTGTAATGTGGGTTATTCACTGCACATTTAATCTGACCTCAGTTGTGCATCCAGATGGGGTCCAGCCCTTGAACTACTCAAGAGGTATTTCTGCTTGACCCTTCCCCAGTACTGGCATCTGCAACAGTGAACACTAATCCACTTAGCTGGTTTATTTAAATCCTCCCTATTTTTGAGTATTAGCTGACCTGGAGCCATTCAGCTGCGCTCCCATCAGTCCAACGTGAGATCCTGCTCTTTCATCTCCTCCCTCCAATCCTTTCCCCTGGACAGGCTTCTAACCAAGGCAGTCAGGTTTTTCTCAGCTTTTTCATTTCCCAGAGCCCTGTACAACAGGTCCTGCCCCTTATGTCTGGAGAAGGATGCCCACAGTTTTTAATACGGCTGCACCTGGAATTTTTCAGGTGGACAGAAGGTGAGATGCCCTTCTGTCAGCTTGAAGCACAAACAGGTGGGAGAGGTATTCAGTGGATCCCACCTGCAGATATGAGCTGTGTGGTCTGTTACCTGAAAACAAAATATTTCTACAAGTTGTTGCACCTAAAAAGGTCTGGTTTGCCAAGTATTTTAAACTTTGACTCCAATAAATCTAATCTGTTATAAAGATAGATTAAAATGAAATCTTGGTGGATATAAAAATAACATTTTAAAGTCAAAGCTCAAGAATATCTTCCTAACTTCTCATAAATCACCATTTTATAGTACTTCATTTTAACATATGTTCCTCAGTTTAGGAGGCAAAAGAATACCCTAATCATGTGGCAGCCTCCATTCACACCATTACCTATAATTTTAGATGTCTGCTTGATTTCTTTCACTCCGGAAATGTTCCAGACATTTATCACATTTATCATACTTAAAAAAATAAAATGTACTGAACCTGTTTCTTTCCTAATGACCAGCATTTTCCCTCTTTGATCTTCTTACAGCTCCCTAAAACATGGTGATTTATCTATGCTGTGTACAGGTATTTTGCACATTAGAAACTGTTCAGTAAATAAGCTGTACAGAGAGTAGATGGGGAAGTGAATTTTAAACGATCATTAAAACCACTTAATTCAGTTCTTCCCATCTCCCCTCTTCCTTAGCTTTTGCAAAATTGTGTTTGAGCATCATTGCCTTATACAGTCAAAAGAAAAAAATGAATGGTATGGAAAAGCCTGGGGATTTATGCAGGATTTAAACAAAATAGTGCCAGACTATTTATTGGCAGGAAGGATAGGATTGATAGGTTACTGCAAGCTACATGCTTTTCTTGGAGACGAATTCAACATACCAGGAGCAGTGAATATACTTGCAGAGTATTCTGATCAGTTTATTTAAAGCCTAAATATTTTGTAACCAGGTTGTTAAAGGCTAATTCCCAGGTGGATTCAAGCATGCAGCCCCACAAGACACTTGTTTCAATAAAATAGAGGGTAGCAGAGACAAGCACCCCTGACATGGACACTGCCCCTCCAGCCAGCAAAGAGGAGTTTTGAAAGAACTAAGGGGTGCTCAGACTTGAATGAGCACTGAGGCTCCTGATGTGCTGTAGATAAATGTGGCCTATCCTTGGCTTGTTTATGCAATTAAATGTCCTGTTTGGTTCATTCATATGTGGTGTTAGGAGCAGTGCTCCACTGTGGTATCAGAAACACAGAGGTTTTTTCAGTCATGACTGGAGGAGTGTTAACTTTCATAGTCCCAGTTTTTACTTACCCAAAGTAAATAGTGCCCAGTGTGTATGTTGTCAAAAGGTTAAGCAATACTGTGCTGTGAATTAATATCCTGGCTTGGATTCTCTGGTATGAATTAACAGATAATTAACTCTCTTAGAAGAAGGCTAACACTACTTTATGCCATTTTGAAAAAATCAGGTGAGTAAGAGGTGAACAAAGGCCTTAGGGATGGCCAGAGCTCTTGTAGACCCTGGAATCATATAGGACTATAATACTGGGCTTAAGCACAGTTGCACAAGGCCCCAAAGGGCTAAGTGAGCACAGAGGATCAGCTGAGCCTGAGGAATACCACTACCCTCCTGAAAACTTGCACACAGAAAGTAGTCTATCATCAGCATTTTTACTGATCACTGCTTTTGGTTTCACACTTCACTTTTGCTTGGTACAGATTTGCTTCATAAATCTGGGATTATTCCTTTTATTTTATTCTTGTTAAACCTAAAAGTAAATCTATCTTTGGACCCTTTGGCTTGAATATTTAGTGCAATATTTGGATTTGAAAAGAAGGAACCTTTGATATGGTCTTGACCTTAAGGGTTTTGGAATTTAGAATCTGCATGGTAAAACCAATCAAGACAGGTGCCTGCTGCTGAAATGAAACTGGGAGACTCCTACAGCTAGGCAGTAACCACTGTCCATTGTTTGTTATTTTCAGAGACATGCTTTGCAAAAAACAACTTGTGAAAAAATTATCATTGTATATTGCCTGGGATAATTTGGAATTTGGTGCAGTTAATTGCTTTCTCAAACACTGAAGCAGGAGGACAACTGTTTATGGTAAAAATGAAAGCTGAACACAAAATTAGAATGCCTTGAGAATAAAGCCCATGGGACGGATTGCCAGCTGTGCCAATAGGTGGGAATGGTGATGACACCCCTCCTTCTGTGATGCTACATGACAAACAGCAGCATGATGGGGCACAGCTGTCAGCCAACAGATTGGGTTTTGCATTAAATTGGAGTCATTCCTCATTCTGGGGAAAAAGGTGGCACCAGCGACCTGGGATTAAGGGCACCAGTCTGGGAGGATCAAGTATTGTGCAGTGGGTGTGTGAGAGTTCTAAGGGAATGATGGGGCAGAGCTGCTTGCATCTCCCCCTCCCAGCACAGGTCATACCATACTTACCATCAATTCTGACTGCTTGAAGGGCTGTGTTTGGGTCCTGGCACCCTGGTACTCAAGGCAGAGGACTTCTGATTCCATCTTTGCCAGTACTGTTCCTTTTACAAGCATGCAGCTGTATCATACAGAAAAATATATTAATTTAAGGTATGGAGTTACAGGTAGTACAAATCTTGGCTTGTCTGAAGTCCTGGGAGTTTTGTCAAAAACTTCAGCAAAGCTAGAATTTCCGTCTATGTATTTCAAGTTTGCTTGAAAAATTCCCTATAGAATTTTTTGCTATTCCCATTTATACCAAGAGATCCTTCAACTGGATTGTTGATTAACTTGGAATTTGATAAAATTCTAATTTAGTTTTGCTGCAATTCAGGCTGATAAGGGTAATCCTTTGAACCTCATTGTACCATATGGTGTGAAAGACTGGTGCAGTGGTCCACATGAGAAGAGTGAGTAGAAATTTAAAATAACAGTAGGATAAAAAACAGTGCAATAAGTACAAAGTTTAGCAAATTGTACATCAGTGAGTTATTCTACTTTCCAACTTGGGTTTCTTAAACTTATTGTCATGCCATGAAAGAAACTGTGCAGGTAATTAAATATTTGCCGTGGGGGATTATTTGCAGTTAATTAAAGCCACACAATTTCAGCACATACCTTTCCTACAGATTATTAAATTTGGATCAGATATTAACAGCCCAGCATCCTACTTATCCATCAGAGATTATTTCTGGACACTTTCAGGAACAGGGCCATCCTTGGCTATATTGTAAAATTTGCTCAGCTATGTTGTACAGAGGGACCTTCCAGAATTTAAGCTGTAAAAACGCTGTCATAACACTGTCATAATAATAATTTATTATCACATGCTGCAGATCTTTTGCACTGTCACTTACTTTTTCCATTGAGCCGGATTTTAGAAAGCATCTCACATGGGAACACAAACTCTGATTATCTGTTGCTGCTGTTATGACCTGGAATGGACTTGTCCCTGTGGTTTGCACAATGTCCAGTTAGATTAGTGCTGGTTTTTAATGAGGCTCAAAGAGAGCTCTTTATCCAGTGAAATCTGTGTGTGATGAGGATGAGCAAAACTAAATTGAGTGTCAATGTTGCTGTATTACCTGAATGCAGTGGAATTATGCATTATGTATTTCTCCATCCCCATGCAAAAACTGACGGTTGTCAGAAAATGTATTTGACACAACAAAATAATGCCCTGTGTTTATGAAGACCCCAGATAGCACAGGAATTGGACTTTCTGCTAAAATGTAATTTAGGTCTCACTGTGCCACTGGTTCCAAGTATTGCTTTGGGCAGTTCATTTTGATAGTCTGCCCCAAAAGAGAAAAACACTCTCAGCCACAATAATGACCTTGGGAGCTCTGTCATCAAGTGACATGAGGCTAGGATTTGCACAGGGTTTTATGGGATTTAATGTTTCTGGAAAGGTTTAAAGTTTGTGGAAATCCAGCCATGAAAAACTGTTATTCTAAATAAATAATAAATCACTTTATTTATCAAGTAGGTGGTTTGTGCTATTTCTCATAGATTTGTGCCGCTCCATTCATTAGGAATAAAATCCTTGGTAGTGCTGTTGATTATTCTTAGGCATCCTTCCTTGCCAGTTTCTGGTTTAAGGTTTGTACTACCAGCAAAAAACTGCTCACTAAGGGTAGGGATTCTGAAATCAATTTGAATAATTGAAACCCACAATAGTCAAAGAGATAAAAATCAGTCAGTATATCATAATGCCACATACCAAGCTGGCACCTAAGACCTCCTCTAAGTCAAGTAACTACTTTTCCAGCATGAAAACTGCTTCAGGATTTATTTGTTTGTTTGCTTTTTTCCTCATATTCCCTGAAAGACTCCAAAGGCACGCAGAAGGGTGATTCAGTGCATCCTGTGGTGTGTGAACAAGATCAAGCCAAAGGTAAAGTCTTGTATCAAAGTTTTTTAAGACAGAGATAATGAACCAGTGTGAAACTTCAGTGTCAGCATCCAGTGGGTTTCAGCCTGACTTCTGCCACCTTAAGGAAATGCTCTTGGCTGGTAGAGGTTGTGTCAGCTGGTTCTGGGGCAGTAATCCCTGGTGCTCCCGGGAAAGACACATCTCTCTGTAGGTTTAGCCATAGTGATCCTGGGTACACAGCACTGTTGTCATCCCCCTGTGTTGTTACTGTGGCTCTGAAAGCCTGTGGGGTGTTTCTGTTCCTTCTGCTGACCATCAAGTGCAAGTGCTTTACAGCAGCTCCTGTGAGAAACAGTGTCAAGGCTGAGCTGCAAAAGAAAAAAAGCTGTAAGTGCTGCAGGGTCAGTTTTGACCAGCTATTTAACTAACTTAATGCCTAGTATTGTTAAGTGATATTTTCATATATACAGTTTCTTATATTGTTCACTTAATAGAAAAAAAAAGGCAGTGCTTGGCTTAGAAGTGAGTGTTCTTGTTTTGTTTTAATGAATTTAGCATTGCCTGCATGCAGCATCATCCTGATAGCATTTTCTGTTCTGTTAACAGGACAACAGGATGTTTCTGCAAGTGAGGAGATAAAAACTGGGTCAGATTCCCAAGGCTCCTGCATGGAAATAGAAGGTACTCCTTGTGTATTGAAATCAAAAAGCAAGTTTAACAAGCACAAACACTAACATAGAATTATGGCATCACAGAATGTCTGGGGTTGAAGGGACCTTAAAGATCATCTAGTTCCAAGCCCCCTGCCACAGGCAGGGACACCTTTTACTAGGCCAGGTTGCTCCAAGCCACATTCAGCCTGGCCTTGAACACTTCAAGGGATGGGGCATGGACTCTGTGTGTCTCTGGGATTGCAGGGCGTCCCAGTGAAGAGCCATGATTGGAGTAGGCACATGGGATTTTGTGCAAAATCCCAGAAAATTCAGTATCTTCAAGGCTTTGCTCTGAACTAGAGCCCCTTGGATTTCCTTGGGCAGCTTTTTTATTTGTACTCATGGAGGGAAAGATCCTTTTCCTCTGTCACTGTTTTTAATGGCAAGGATTCTAGTGGGTGTTAATCCTTTTAAGTCCATTCTGAAAAGCCTTACTTGTTATCTTTTTAATCACATTTATTCAGATCCACCATTGAACCAAGAAGATACAACAGAAGCTGAGATACCTTTGATTCGTGGTACAGAGGAAAAGGAAGAAGGAAAAGAAGAAGAAGGAGGTGAGCCTATTATAAAACAGATGGAGACAGAGAATGCTGCAGGACTCATGTTAACCTTTTCTATTGTGAGGAAACATGGAAAGGGCACATAAAAGCACTTTTTTTTCCCCTAAGAAAACCCTTTTTTTTGTCTTATCTTTGAGTGTAGTTTTGATATATTGGACTTGGATTTGCATAGGAAGCTAAGTGCAAAAAAGTGCACACTCAGGTTCAAAAGTGACATTTAAATACTCTTCTCATTTTTGGTTTTTTACATTTAAGCACATAATGCTGATTAAACAACCAATTTATGTCCATGTAAATATCCTTTTGATCACATTTGCTAGAAGCATTCAGAGAACTTAAAATAAATGGGTATGATAGTTATTTGTGAAGTCATTCAATAGAGATTTAACTAAAGAGTAACTAAAACTAGTAATTCTAATGAAGAAACCAATATTTGGAGTGAGAATGCAGAGTCTTCTGAAGCAATAATTTTTTTATGGGAATAAAGTATTTAAAACCTTGGGAATGCTTTTGCAAGGAAATGTAGAAGTTTAAGTGTTGGATACTTCTGGGAACTCTGCACTCATCTCACCATTTGTAAAGGCACATAGTTATATAAAAAATAATGTATTACGTAAATAATTCTCTAATTTTAAAGTAACTGCAAGTTAATTATATGGTCATTTGTAGAGTCCAAGGATGAATTTTACACTTCCAAATTAAAATGCAGACATGATTTTTATTGGAAATTCAGGTCAATACTAACTGTGTCGTCCTAATTATGAAGTTCTTTTCTCAGTGACATTGACACCAACTTACTTGCAAACCTGTGGTAGCAATATTGACAATTTTCTTCCCTGCAAAGTCAGGTTAATAGAACCTCTTTGTTCATAAACAGCTAAATCATATTTCTGTTCCTTTTTTTTTTTCATTTTAATTGCCTGTCCAAGTTGAGACTAATCACACCTCCTTGTTATCATTTGTGTTAATGGTATTGGTTTTGTGCTGTGTTAATGATGATGAAGGTAGAATTGATATCATTCTTACGTTCAGATTCAGGTAGATGGTACCACAATACCTCAGCTGCAAACCCAGGTTACACAACACAGGCTCACCCTGATTGCAAATACCTATGTCATTATGTCAATCTCCTCCAAACAGAAATTATTTACATATTATTTTATGCATCATCATAACAATTTGGACAAAATGTACCTTCATTATTTGCACATTTTCTCCTCTTTACTACTTCAGTGTCCCAGACAGCTAGGGACTGTCATTTAGTTCTCAGAAGAGAGATTAGATTTCAACATCTGTTCTACTTACTATTAAAATATGCAATGTTAAGGAAAAGCAGGTAATGTCAGAAAAGGGTGGTTCTTGGCACCTTTCCTTTTCCAGCCCTTGATTTAAAAGTTTCAAATACTAAGTAAGTAAAAATTTCTTGCTAAATATTTTGGAACTTGTTCCTACCTGGGGTCTCAGGTGTTGATACTGTGCAGGATTCATCTGATCCAAAGCTTGTTGAAGTCCATAGAAGGAGTGTCATCAATTTAGGTGATCTTTTGGGAAGTTCCATGGAAAGAGGAGATGTGTTGAGTCTGTGTGCAGGATAACAGTGTAAATACTCTGTTCAGTTTCTTCCAAATGTACTGGTTTTAGTGCAGGGAAAATAAATGGGTGCTCTTGCAGAGCAGGAGCAGAGGAGGAAATAAAGCCTTTCCCTTGCCTTGTTTCATTCTTATGGGTATAAGCACCCTCATAGCTCATCTTGCTCGATGCTTCTTGTTCTGGTGGGCACAAATTCTGCCACATGGATTTTGAAGGTTTGCCATAAAGTGAAGTGGGCCTGGACAAAAGGAGGTAAAAAAAAAATCAGCTCAACTTCAGACTGATAAAATAAGATATATTTCCCAAAGAGAGAGTCCTCTTAATGGCAAGAGATTACCTGGCATTAAAAAGAGATTTAATATGTGACATTATTTTATGTAACCCAAGTGCTACCTCCTAAAGTAATTCAGCAGAATTGTTTTCCAGCAGCACGACACAGTACATTTGACATAGGATGTAATACAGTATTTTTGTCTAAGAACATGGGGAAAAGGCTAAGGTGGTACTGCTAGTCCTGTTAAACAGAAATTCATGGATCTTAAGTTAGTATCTACTAAATTCCAAACTACCTGGTCTTTCTGTTCTACGTGAGATTTTTGTGTATGTTTTCAAACTCATTCCAGAGCAAAAGTAGCATGTGGCTGCCTCTCTCTTTGTCTCATTGGGAGCATTAATTCTTGGGAATCATCTGCAATCCCTTCAGTCCTCAGAACTGGAGCTGTGTAAGCCACCAAAGGACCAAAAAAGTCCCTTTTCCAACCTAAAGCTGGATTTCCACTCCATCACTGATTGCAGCTTTGAAGCATGCTAGGAATTTTTTCAATGGTGTCGTTTTCCGTGGAAAAAAAATGTCTATTTCTTGCTGGTTTAGAGATGTGTCTCAGTTTACATGAATTTCTGACAAACCATAGGTTATCTTCTGAGTTAATTGTGCCAATTTTACTGCCAGCTCATCTCTGTGTTTTGGGGTTTTTTAAAGCTTTCAGGGTCCTTTCTGTATAGCTCATTTCACTTCACAGCTCCAGGGTCACGCTGTAGTATGAATCCCTAAGGAGTCCCAGATCCTGGTGCTTTCAAGGTTCTGGGATACTGGGAGCCCAGAGGAATGAAGAGTCAAAATCTTGGCAGTCACACTACTATATCCCATTGCCAACAGTAAGAACCAAGCCAGATTACCCTGAAGAATATAACAATGTGAGGTACTGTGTGTTTGATAAAAACCTGCTGTTGCTTTTTCCAAAATCGGTAATAAAATATCACATGTGCCAATTTATTCCCTTTTTTCCTACTGCAACTTGAAGTTATATATTATGAGAGAGCAGCTGAAGAAAAAAGGCAAACTAAGATGCCTTTTTCATTTTTTCCCAACTATTATAATGCATTCATTCTGGCTCACAAAAGAATAATGAAAATGTATGTTTCTTATAAGATTGGGGAATATTCTCAAATCCCTTTATTAAAAACCAGAGCAAGTGGTGTTCACTGACCTATTTGCTGACTAGGTAAGTGTACACAGTTTTAACAGACCTTTTGGCAGTCCCTTTATATGTACACTTGGAAATAGTCCTGTTGTGTTGCAATGACCATGCACACAACATTTATTTGTAGGTTTAATCAGCACATTTATTCCACAACACAATTTGCAGCACACGGAAATAAATCCCATATTTGTGTGAATATCAGCCAATTTCTCCTCTGAGCCCACTCTCACCTCTGTCATTTCCCATCTTTTCTATCTCCCTTCATTGAGACATTCAGTATGGTGATTTTCCTCTGTAATCACCATTGGAAGTCGTTTGACTCTTTGAAGGGGTAGCATTTCTGTCAGAGCACTAGAAAAACAACAGTTATTGCTGTTATTTCTCTGCTCTCTTCTCTCTTTAGGCTGAAATTGTGTCATCTTGTGCCATTTGGAACCCAGTTTGAGCTTGACCTGTGATGTTTCTCCACATGAGAAACATATTAGAGTGACTGTGTAGAATCCTCACCTTAACCATGAGATTAGGGCTGCCTCAGGGGCAGGCTGGGGGAGGTTTCCATCATTTGCAGTACGTGTGATTTCCTTTGTCAATCTTCTGATCAGTGCTTGTTTACTCTAAATTTGAAGTCTGCCAAGTTCTGTTCTAGCTAAGCCCAGTTTTGGTCAACAGACTGTAACGTGAATAACTGTAACCTGTAACTCTGTAGGCAACACTTTGTCCATTCTTCAATTGTCCATTTTGCTTTAGCAGGAGTGATAATTTCATGGCGTAATCTTGGAGAGAACTAAATGTTCCAAAACCTGGAGAAAAGAGCTCTCATGTTTTACAGCTTCAGTCTCAGGCATTTATAGGCTTTTATCTGCATTGGTACAGTCATAAATATTGTCAAAATAATGACTTTGTTATCAAACAGGCAAAAATTTCAAAATGATGTTGTGGCTATAGAGAAACGAAAGAATTCTTGAGAAAGATCTTTTTGGAGAAATCTGACATTTTTATTACTGATTCATGGCAATTTTATTGCTTAACCAAACTCCTTTAATTCTTCAAGTGGAGAGAGATGAGACATTTTTGAAAAAGAGAAAAAAAAAGATAAAAGTCTTCCCTAGAATCTTTAAATAGGTAATTTCACTTTGTTTGGAAAGAAAAGAATATTTTGGAGCTTCTTCAGGAGCTGTGGCTGAAGATCTAGTGTAAAGGTTCCAAGTTATTTTGTTCAGTTGCTCAAAGAGGAGAGGAGAGGAAAAAAATATCCTGAACCAGATATAGTGTGTTTGGTATTTGATAAGAACCCATACTGAATAGATCAGATGCCAATTTTTGGGCTGTTACAGCATATTCAGACACTAAATATGAAGTATATCTTCAAAATCCTATTCTAACAGATACTGATGTTTGGCAAAAAAAGAAAAAGTGCACCATTGGACCTTTTGCAGAAATGCTGTAAAGGCTGTGGAATCAGAAGGTTGCAAATGGGTATTTAGAGCTCTGAGCTGTGCAGAGGTTATGGGCTGTTGGGAAGCAGTAGATGGGACTAGTGGGAAGTGCACAGAGAGATTATGAGCAGAAATCCTGAAAGGTGCCTCACCTATGAAGCCTCGCTTTGCATACCTTTATTTTCTTGAGAACTTGACAAAACTCCAGTGGACTTTTCAGCTGCAGGATCAGCCAGCTGAGGAGATTTGTGTGAGCAGGTTATGTGTGCCAGCCCACTGTGCTGAGTTTGTGGTGGTCCAAGGGCTGTTTGATCTGTATCAAACACTCTGCCCTCCTGAAGGCGCTATGGCTGTGGCAGAAAAGGATATCCAAATAATTTCTGTGCCTCGTGGAAGTAGCCAGGTGAGGTTCCCTTGCATCTTCTCTGCTCCACTTAGTGGAGCACAAGAGGAGTGGGGGTTTGGCCCCACTGTCTGTGGGTTTTTGTTTGTGTGGGGCCTTTGGCAGCTGTGAACTTGGAGGTGTCCAGGCTCTCACATCAGCAGGGGCTTCACTGATGGCACAGGATGGGGCAGCAAATGGGATGCAGACCTCCTGCAGGGCTTTCCTGAGGGTGCTTCCCTGAGGATGCTGTGTGACACTGTGCATTGGCAGTCAGGGTGGTTATTACACTGTCAGTAGTCTGCTCTAGATATTGATTTCAGTCTCTTGAGGGGAAAAAAGTCATATTTATTTTCCTGCCATGGAAGAAATCTGTTTCTTTTCATTACTCTCCATACATCATGTTCTAGCCTGAATGTACGTAAAAAATAGGTGGTGCAAGAGTAATTTGAAGTTTTAATTATTTTTCATCTCTTGCAAGGAAAAATGATTTATTTTTTTCTGTGTGCTTTTCTAATAAGAAAGCAGAAAATGTAAGGAAATTTTCAGCTTAAACGTTTTGCTTGCTGTCACAGTCACTTTAGGTTACCAGACTTCATGGTAAGGCTAAAAGACAAAAAGCCAAAAGGAAAGAAAACAGGAAAACAACAATAGGGAATACTGTAACAATGATAACATTTAAGCTTTATTATCTCTATTTGATTGTTTTCTTCATTTCATTTAAAGTAAGAAGAATAGAAATAGTTTTATGAATTGGCAATTTTTATTGTATTTAAAAATATCATCTCTTTGTTCCTGCTGAAAGTGTTGACAATGTAGCCTTTGTTTAGTTTAATTAACTTACGTTACAGCACTGAATTGCATCACACTCAGCATTAAATCAAGTGAAAGGAGCTTTAGAATGCTTTTCCATACACAGAAAATAAAAAGGAAAGGAAGAAATTAAATCCTTGAAGATGCTGGAGGAGAAACTGGATATTTTTAATGGAATATGTTGAAGTGCCATTTTCGTTTTGATTTTCCATGCTGGGAATGCCAAAAAATATAAAATCATGAAATCCCAGTGAAAAGCAGATGCTATGATGTCATTAGTAGTCCTCATATGTTTATAATAGTATTACATGATATTACATGCTTTTTACTTGTGAGCTACAAGTCTTGAAGAGCTTTAAGACACCGATGATGCTCTTTTCACATATGAAAATGGGGGAGATAATAGAATCCACATTCCAAACGGTGGGGTCCAAGTCTGCCAGGCTTTGGTTTTAGCTCCCCTCTCCAGAGATACAGCAGTGCCTTATGCAAACAAAACATGTGCCTCTTTCAATCCATCTCAAATAGCACCCAAGGAATGAGGGAGAGGAATATGAGAGAGCGCCTGACATCTTAGAAACAGTTTCCTGTAACATATTGAAAAAGCAGGGCACACTGGCCAAGGACTGCACTGTTACAGATGGCATCATAGCCAGCAGTATTTCTGGAAATAAGCTTTAGCACCTCCAGAGATATGGCACCACTTTCACATATACTGTACAGCTACAGAGGTATCTGTCTGAACAGTGAGCTTAGCTCCTGTGTGCCACAGGAAGAAATTCAGTCTTAAATTAGAATAGGTCCAGCAGACCAAAGGAGTGCAGGCAGTTTCACCAGGAAGCATTTTGATCCCTCACAGACAAAATGTTATGTCTTTGTGCCATCTTCTACAAAAGGAGTCTTTGTTTTGTTAAGCACTGTTAAATTTTAGATTATTACCTCTTTTAATAAAGTTTGTTTATGATGGAATGCACACAGATCCAACTGAGCTGGCTCTGTAACTGGAAATTCTGTGCTCCCACTTGCTTAGGTTTTGGGTGGATGTACTGCCTTGCCCAGGTTATGTCATTATGTTATAGCTGCTTCAAAAGCTCAAATGGCCAGACACTTAGGGCAGCAGGGAGACAAACTGCATTTCACCAAGGATTTTCATAACATAGAGTGGAGTCCACTCATAACTGTGTGGAAACCACAGCCAGTGGGAGTGAAGAAAGTAGGATTTAGAGAACTGTATTTTTTTTTTCCCAAGTATAGAACAGGAAGGAATTAAAAGAAAACATCATATGTCCTAGGATTGAAAGATTCTCTGGCTTGTTCTTTGAGGAGTGGAAGAACATTTTCCCTTCACTGTTTATTTCTGTAGTTTTGCGTAGTGCCGTGGTGAGGAGTAAATCTGGTTCTCACACTCTGTACTGTCACATGGATCAAGAGACACACTTTTTGATTCAGCTCTGCTCTGTTTTCTCTTCTGTGTATTCCCACTTCTGGCTCTGCTAGTGAGGTACACCATGGCTTCATAGGTGTCCTTGCTTCTTGTGCTTGGAGAGGGAGGCCAGAGCTGTACAAGAAGGGGCTGCTACATAGTGAAGGGAAATGTGTATACAGCCTTGTAAAATAGAGGTTGCTTTGCTTGGGCATGGCCCCAACTGAGATTAAACCTTTCTCACTGCTGCTTGACCCAGAGCAGGAGAAATCCCACCCAACCTCACTCAGATCTTTGAAGCATAATGCTTTCCTCTGGATTTTCTCTTCCTTTTTTCTGCACTTTACTTGTAACTTTTTGGTAGCAGGTTTTCTCTCCCCTCACCTTTTCCTAATGTGGTTTACAGGTGAGTGTTCTTTTGAAGTCTTCCCATCTGGGACAGTTTTCCTCTGCTTGGTTGAATTTCATTACATTTTGCCTCCAGATGAGCATGCAAGGTCATGACCAGCATGCCTGGCCTGTAGTATCAACCCAACAGCCCAGTGTCTCTAGCCATCTGAATAATCTCCCAGGGAGAAAGCTCTTCCCTCCAGGATCTCTGGGACTGCATCTGAATCAGCAGTAGTGTCATCTCAACATATTGGTGCAGAAATGCAGCTCTTTGAGACTTTATTATTTCACAAAAAGCTCAGCATCTCCTTTTTGGGGTCTTGCATGACCTCTGAGGGGCCTTTCCTGTGTGCTGTGCATGTGCTCATAGCTGCAATTAAACCAGTGCTCTGAATGATGAACTGTGAGTTACAGCTGCAGACGGTCTATGGGCAACTGCAAAAACACTTAATTTTGTTTGAGAGATCCAAGAGAAACATGAAGAGTATGGAATGGTGGGGTTTTTTACTTACCTGTGCCATGTTTCAATGCCTATCATGTACTTACTTGATTGACGCTGTACTTTGCTGAAACAGTTGCCAATGATTTTCCTCCCAGGTTCAGACTTGTGACTTCTGTCCTGAGTTCTAAAATCCATTGCTTTCTGCAGCCAGCAAATCTCAACCAAAATATGACTTTCATTGCTGTTTCACTGTTGCAGGGTCTTTGCAGTGAAATTTGGGGTATATAAGCCCTTTGACTCATTATTCCCCTTTGCGGCTGTGCCTTTACTGTATATTTGTTCGGCAATCACTGTGCCAGTAATCATACCTACCACAGAGGCCAAAACCACTTTTATTCCATTTACCTCATCCTAAAACCTCTCAGTACTGACATTACTTGACAGCCTTTGAAAGACAGCCTGTCGACACATTCAGCATTTTCTCTGTGGAGGAAATAAGCAGTCACTTACAGGGTTACAGCCATTCTTAAGTGGACAGAAAAATTGGTTAAACTCTGTTCTGGATTTTGAGCAGAAGTTGTCAATAGTCTCTTCTCCATTGCTCCCTGCTGACAATGATCAGGGGGTCAAGATGGCAAATTCACTGTATCAGGACCTAGAAAACATTGAGATTCCCAATTTGTCACCAAATGCTATCACAGGTGCAAATCACAGTTACAGTTACACTGGTGTTTCATCAGGTCAAGCACAACTGCTGGACATGTTTTCATGGTCTGTCAGCCTGAAATGTAGCACAAAAGTGTCAAATGAGAACAAATGGAGATACCTCAGGTGCTTCAAAATAAGATGTCAATATGCTGAAAAATCAGTGCCTAACTCCAGCAGCTCAAGTCAAGGAAATTAACTTGCCTGATTCTTCCAGCTATCTTAGCTAGAAGGAAGATTAGCAGGAAGATGAGCAGGGAGGTAGTCAGCATATCTGGGTCTGAGCATCACCTCCCTCTGGGGTACTGGCACTTCACATGGTGGCTCCATCAACCCAGCTGGTCTGGGAGGACTTGGTGTTACGAGTGTAGAGCAGCTTCACTGCTTTTTGTTTTGCTCTTTTCTGAGCATTGAAAGATGTCTGCAGGTGACACATTCTCATCAGTGCTGTCCCAGCAATGAAAGGGACTTCCCTCATGGCTGTCTTGCAGGAATCTTTAAGAGACAAAAATGAGGGGTGGAACCCTTTCAGCATCAATTCAGATTTATTTCCAGCATGCTCTGATCTACAGGGTATGAAGCCAGGGTAAGCACTGGCATGGTCCCTCTCCCTCACTTGGGTTCAGATCCTCATTGCTCCAAGTTTTTCATGGCTGCTGCCATCACACCTCAGTTAAGCCCTTGGCCCTTCTCCCTGTGATCTCACCTCACAGATTCATGGTGTTTTGCTGTGATCCTTGCCAGCACACCCAATTCTTCCTTTAGATATCAGCCGCTCCTGTCTGGTGGTCACATTGATCTAAACAGCTGGATCACCAAAAGAGACCAGAACTGTGCTCCATTTTTTGGAACTTCCTCCTTGGGACGACACATATTTTACAATTACCCTCACATGAGCACAGCTAACAACTTCCACACTCATCCTGGTCTGGCAAAACTGGTGTCCTCTGTGGTTTTGGTTTATCTGTCTGTCTTCCAGTGTGCGGTAGGTACAGCTACTGTGGTCTTTTTAAACCATTGTCAATGTTTTTAATGTCTGTATCATCATAAATCTGCTTGCACATGGAAACCTGAGTCTTGAATTGCAGATGACTGAGGTTACTGGGAAGCTACTGACACGTCTCAGTAACCACACAGTGGTACTGCAGGCTCCTGCAGCTGGAACACAGCTGGTTTTCAGGTAAATGTCCAAACACTTGGATGCTTTTGTAGCTTGGTTTTGAATCTTCTGGTGCTGCAAGTTTGCTTTAAAAAGAAAAGAAAGTTAAAGGAAAGTCTTTAAACAATATTTCTAGTATTGCCTGCTTCCAGCATGGCATAGAATAGATTTCCTGGACGCAGTTCCACTTGCAGATCCAGCTGGCTCTTGAAGTGTGTGAGCATGAAAAGCAGATGATAAGAAATACGTATATATCTTGTACCTATCTAAAGGACCCCAAGTAATCTTAGAAATGGATGCATACAGGGATCACAGAACCTGCTCGTGAAACTGTTCCCTCTGGCATTGAACACAGCCAGTGTTTAACAGTACTAAATTAAAGGTGTGATGTTTAAGACACAGGAAATCTTTCCAAAGTGAAAAGAACTTTGAAGGGGAGCCTGGGGGAAGAGATATTCATGTCAAGATTTGGCTGTAAAATATGGTTAATGCCATTTGTTCTTATCACAACTGCTATGGGATATTTAACCACCAGAGGTAGCCATGACCTGAGGCTTATATCTGATCCTGGAAGCAGCAGTGCCATGCAGTGTGTTAGGTTGCCAGGACCATTTCCTTCTTGTAATGAGGTCTGCCTTTCAAGGATAGATAACAGCTTGCTCTTGCCCAGCTTGTGAATCCTACTGGATCGCCCGCTCACAGCTGAAAAAACTGGAGAAGGATCTGCATGTAGGAGGGAAGGAAATCAGCCATACTTAGTCACATTCCAAAAGTGAGAATGAGCACAGCAATTTTACAAAGGGTTGGTCACAGCTTTGGGTGTCAAACGAAGACAGCTTGCTCCTCACTAACCTGCGCCTGTAATTAGCTGGATACATATCCATCTCCTCCACAAGGAGAAGGCAAGATGGCACTGGCACTTTCACAGCTCAAACTGACAAAGCCATTTAGAGCAAAGATAGTTCAGATTTTGCTTCAGTGTGTGGTTTGCCCTTTGAATGTTGTGATTTTTCTCTAGCTAGTCTTAGAGATAAGAAAACACAGCTGAGTCTTATCCAGGCCTGAAGAGGCTGGAGCACATCAGCTGCTTGCCATATTGCTGGAACACCTGGGGCATTTCCTTTGAAATCTAAATGCAGGCTGTTCACCTGTATTGCCAAGTACAACAGAAGCTTCCTTCTGGCTGGCAGGGTGGTATTAATTTAAAGAGAACACCATCTGTGCAGCCTTGGAGAGCAGCAGTCAGGAAAAGCAGGTAGAGAGGTCACCAGGAATAGTCTTGTTCTCATCTGGGGGCCTTGCCACCTGCATCTATTACCCATCATCTCTAATTAGCAGATGTATCTTGGGGAAAACTACTCCTGTTTGCTTTCCTGAGATGCTGTTCTTACTAAGAGATGCTGTTTTTGCTGAGCCTTGTAATCTCAGTTTGTGAGCTTTTGCAGGCATTTGGGATAGCAATGGTCTGGGCAGCCCAATAATTGAGGCGTCCTGTACCTCCCTGCTGCAGGTTGGTCTTGTCTCTTTCCCCTTTCTTATCAACGCTGCTACCAGATGGAGACTTTTCATTCTTTCAAAAGCTTTGTATTTTCCCATCTCATCAAACATGTCTCAGCAATGCTTAATTAGCCTAAAGCTCTTCAGGCCCCCTTTTTTGCCCCCCAGAAGATCAGTTAAGGACTTGAACATTTTCAATAAAGTGTTTGCAAAGCAAATCCTTAGAGGCAAGTCATAGGTGCAGTTAGTGTTATTTAGTTGTTTTAGTTGTCTCTCTTCCATCAGTCTGTGTCTGTCCGTCCGTCCGTCCATCCATCCGTCCATCCATCCGTCCCTCCATGCGTCCATCCATCCTTCTGCCCAACCTCTTCTTGTCTTTCAGAACATTCAGGGATGCCCCTAGTTTTTTGGCAGTGGTTCACAGCAACTGATGTCTGGTACTATCCAGAGATTTCTTACCCTTGGGCCAGTTCCTGAGTACTGTTGTTTTTAACCTGTTTTAATCTGTTTAGATCCCCTGAATAAAAAATGACAAATGTAAGTAGCTACCTAATACTAGGAAACCATTGAGTTAAGGTGTTTTGACTTAGGGTTTGGGATTATTTTTGTTTGTTTGCTTAATTCCCACAGTTAATTTGTTTGAGACTAGCTTGTAAGCTTTATTTACAAGATCAGAGCAGTTGAAATGAAAGCCTGCTTAAATAACAAAAATATATTTGCATCTTGCTTTGTGTTTGACATTGAACATCATTTGTTGCTGCATTGTCACACACACTCTTTTATTATTAATCTGTAAACTGTAACTGTACAGCTGCAAATGTGATTTAAAAAAATCACAAAGCACAACTTTTTCCCTTTTTCCCTCCCTCCCTATAAAACATGAGAGCTAGCTGCTTAACCATGTGAAACGCAGATTTTGTGTGGGATTCCAAATACCTCAGAGATAACTGTCACATAATTTTGCCACATAATTGAATTCAGTGGCTGGTGCTTTGCATTTACAGGTAGATGAGAGCATCCAGCCATCAGGTGTTTGCATCACTAGAATTAAATGCCTACTAGTTTATCTGCTCAGGAGATAAATATTTAGATATCATTATAATGGTTAGCTGTATATAAATGGAAATGTCCATGGATGATGGGGGAAAATGTGAGGGGCTTTGCTTGCAATCACAGAGGATGTGACCTCAATTACTGCAGTTTGCTCCCTGACACTTTCCTTCATGTTGCACATAAAGTTGTTGCTGCTGGATGCTCGCTGCCCAGAGGAGGCAAGTGCCTTATCTAAGGCTAGATTAAAATGCTCTTCACATGCTATTCTGATTCTTGGCATTTTTTAAGCGACTGAGGGAAACAAACTACAAAGAGTGTGTCTATGCACAGTGTAGGTTTGTGTCATGGGGGAGTGTTATCTCTGTAATCGTGCTCTCTCCATCTATGTAACTCAGGCTGTGGCTGAAGAGGAGCAGGGCTCCCCGGTGGATTAACATCCCTGTTTACAGACCACGTGGCAATCTTTGAAATGCTAATTGGCTTTCTTTTAAGCGAGTTGTTGCATTTTTCTTTTCTATTTGTTTTCCACTAAAAGGAATGTTTGTATTTTTATGATGGCTGGCGCTTAGCAGAGCTCCTCTGTATAAAGATAACAAATGAGTTGTGCAGCCTGACATTCTCCCTGGGACTGTGCTGAGAACAAAGCAAGCCAGTGGCATTTCAAAGCCTGCTTTTAAAGTATCTGGTTATATACTCTGTTTATCAGAATCACTAGGAAATGCCATTTCTCTGGTATGTTGCACCTTCTCTTAATTGACCGAGAGGTGGAAAAGTCTTTGGGCAAAAACTTACAGCAGGGGTGTTGGAACTAGATGATCTTTCAGATTCCTCCCCAAACTATTCTATGATTCTATTACCTCAGGACCCAAAGGACACATATGCAGAAAGCTTGGAGCTGCTTCATGCTTTCTGTATCCCTGTGCTGTCCAAGAGCTTCAAGTAGTTGGGTCTGCTGCAGGCTTTGGGAAAAAAGAGGCGAGCTCTAAACCGTTGAGAGCAGCTACTGCAGGTACAAATTTCCAGGCACACTTTGGAATTGGCATCTCCATTTTCCTCTTCATGCCCTGCTGCTGGGAGTTGCTGAGGAGGCATTGCCTTGTTCACTGAGCACCCCTGTTGCCCCCATGGAATAAATCAGAATTGGGAGGGTATGTCCAGAGGAAAGCTGGAGGGAGGGGCAGGGGTCTGGTCCACTGGTCCAATCAGTGTGGCTGAGGACACCAGAGGGACTGTCACCCAGCATCCCCAAAGCCTTGGTGATGAGGTTTGTGCTCGTGCTGTGTTTCTGCAAAATACTTTGTCTTTGATCCAATACTCTATATAACCAGGAATTTTGTTTTGGTGGGAAGGCAGCTCTTCTTCCCCACATTTCACAGGTTTCTAGTTTCTGGAGACTTCACAGTTTTGTTGCTATAAACCATCACACACTTAAACTGATTGGCCCACTCGCAGCCATTGGCAAGGCTTTTGAAATAAAGGCATCTTTTTGAGGCCTGATATTCAAATCACTGCTGTGCTCTCCTTGGGAGCAATGGCCTTTTGTTTTAAGCATTGTGGAAGCTGCACGTGGCCCCAAGGCCAGTGATCCAAGGACTGGACTGTAATGATGAATGCTGAAAGCACTGCTGTGTAGGCTTACTCTGGGGAAGCCATTCTGTGCACAGAATGTGGTCCATGGCACCTGGAGTTCTTGTCATTTCCTTCAGCAATTTGCACAGTTCTTTCATGTGTGGGCTTTGGAAAGAGCTGCATTAATTCAGGGTTTGTAAATAAGAAATAAAACAGGCCTAAACTTTTAGACTTGCTATAGTAAATATGCCATGAGATCAAGAGTAGGTAAACTGAATTTCGAGAACTTTAATTTGGGTTCATTTTCATTATGCTTCCTATTGTATATATTAATAGTTACACTGTTAAGTTGTCACTTAGGGTATGAATTGCTCTGTGTTAAGGAAATGAAATTTAAGTGAAGAATTTTTCTGATAAGAAACATACAGAAGGATAAGCAGGATCTTTTTACCTGTTAGTATTTTTATTGTCATCATTAATGATTGCTGCTGCATAGTCCAGTCTCTAAACTTAAACTGGAAACACCATGAAAAACGCCCTTTACAGTTTTCTTTACCCAAGGAGTGCACAGCCTAAATTCCATGATTTTGCATGCTCTTCAGCCTAATTGAGGCATCCCTTTCATGGATTGCCAACACAGTGGCACCACTGTCTCATACCTTGTTCCTCTGTGACCAACAGGCTTCCCCCAGCTCTGCTGCTTAAAAAATATCTTCCTTGCCTCTGCCAGAAGTACTTGTGTCTTGAATGACCAGTAAACACATTCTTAAATGCTTCCTGCTGGGTAATCAGAAGCAGTTCCTTCTTGTTCCCTCCTCCATGAAAATGTCTGACAAAATGGAAAAATGCTCATGTCCTTTTAAATTGAGGGGGTTTTCACTTTTCTTCTAATTTTTTAACAGCAGTCTGATAGCTTCAGTTTATGGTTTTGGCAAGAGCCAGCAACATTTCTCTGGAAATCTTGGGCTTCATAGGATACATTTGTATGACTCTCTGAAAACATGACATTTCTCATTATCCTACCTGTTCTTTTAAACCAGGAAAAACAAAACATCGTTTGATTCAGGAGAAGGTTTTGTTAGAAATATTTTGATGGACTCCACACGTGCCTTTGCAGTGGGTTGCCTGTACAGCTGGACCACCCCCTGCCTGCAGAATGCAGTAGCTGCAGTGGCTTTGTCACAGTGTCAGGGCTTCTGCCAGTCTCCAGCCTGAGCTGGAGCACAATACTCCCAAATTATGGCAGGTTTTATCAGACTGAGGATCAGTGCTTGGGTCCCTCATAAGATTCTCAATCAGTTCTTAACGTTGTCACAGGTATCCAGGGTGACTTGGAAAACCCCTTTAAGGCACAAGGCTTATTTCTTCCCTACTACCCCAAATAGTCTCTTCACCTGTTAACTGAAATGCCACAGACTTTGGACTTAAAGCACATCTCATGTATGGACCACTTTTTGTGCTTACATCAAAATAACTGGGCAGCTAAGAAGGGAAGACTTGGATTTGCTATGAGCTATAAACTTTGGAGGCAAAGACCAATTTTCTGTCTAACACACACTCTTTTAGGGTCTCTATCATTTAAAGTAGGTTCTATGTGAAGAGAGCCATGTGAGGTGTTGATTTTGTTTCCTGTATTTTCTTCGATACATAAACCTCCAGTGCACAGTTGTGAAAGAAATTTGTTTGGTCTCTTCGGATTGTCAGATTGATGGTTTTCAGTGCACTGAAGTGTAGTAAAAAATGGAAACTATACAATTATGAGCTGTCTAGACTTTCAAGCCTGTACAGGAAATCAAGTTATGTATCACAAAATATATTTATATATATTTAAAGAAACACAATAAAGCTTGTTTTTAAGATGGTGAAATTTGCTATTTTCAGTGCCCAACAAAACCATGATTCAAGGCCAGTGACTTAATTCTAGGTGACACCTCTCCTAATCCTTTATGGCTTAATCCTTCAGTTTTATCTGTGACTGAGGAAATGTCTGTCAGGGCTGAAGTCGCTTGCATCAGGCGATTAGCACTTCTGCATTCTGCTGAAAGCTTCAGTAGCTCCCATGAAAGTAAGAGATGCCAAGGTATTTGTGGAGACTGTGGGCAGTGACAATCCTTACACCAGCATACAAATGCTTGCAGACCTGGGCCATGTGCACATTTGTAGAGAGCACACCTGTAGCCTCTAATTCTTACCCTTGTGCTGTGTGCTGGCAAAAGCTCTGTGTTGCCCTCCAGCTGTGGGTATTCAAGGGGAGAAGAAGAGGGGAGATGTTGCTGGGGTTTGACCCAAGGCTGGAACCACTATGTCAGGGTTTTTTCCCTAAGCTCAAAATACTTGAAAGATATATAATGGAAAGGCTCTAGGCATCTCCAAGTTCCTAAGCTAGAAAGGTCTTATGAATAAATCATAAAGTGTGGTCTGAATTCAGCAATCTGAGGAATTTAGCTTGAAGAAGTGTTTTTAGTGTGTGTGTGTGTGTGTGTGTGTAATCCTGCTTTAGCAGGACAGAAATCTGCCACTATCACCTGCTAATACAATTATTCTCTTCTGGTTTAATTGGTAGAGATCTTGATTGCGGTGCAAATCTTGATTGCAAATACAAGCCCTTATGTTTTCTGGCACCCCATAGGAGGGAGCTGGCATTCCAGGAAGGGTTAAGTACTCCAACAGCTTGGAATTCAGTATTTTTCTGTTGCATGTGGTATTTCTGAGTACCCCACAGCACGAGGTGCTGCATTCCGGCTGCCCTTCAGGACAGCTCTTAGTAAGGAACTCATGTTACTCATCAATTACAAAGAGGATTTGAGGAGGTGTTACTGACTAGTTTCAAGGAAAATTATAGTTATCTTTCTAGACTCAAGTCTGCTAGTTTTCATGATAGACATCACTTTTATTAGTTTTATAAGTTCTGTTGAGGGAAAAAAGAAGGGAAAAGCCAGGTTTTTGGTTATAATGTCACTTAGCTTTCTAAGCACAGATTAAAGAGGTGGTGTTATCCTTAGTGCAGTGAGAATTGGCATGGATTTTTAAAGTCCTTGTTTAGGGTTCAAAATAGGTGCCCTGAATTTCAAAAATGCTGAGCACATCCAAAACACTTTATGAAGTGAGCTCCTTTTGAAGCCAGATGGAGCTGCTGGGAGCTTGAAGCTTTTGAAGAAAAGGGATCTAAACTCCCTTTTAAAGTGCTCCTAACATTAGTCAGCTTTGTTGAAAATGCTGACCTATGTGTACTGGCATCTGGAACAGCCTCTGTGTTAAAAGATAGTTTGATGGATAGAGGGGATATGATCTCCAGTGCTAAAGGGAAAAATCCTGCATTTTTTTTGGAAGTGTATTCTCTGATAAGAAACATAGTGAGACAGTTTCGTCCTTCTCTCTTTTCCCCACTCTTTCTTTTTTTTCTTAAAGACTTTTGTTCAGTCTCTGTGTTATATGGTTTTGGCCTCCACTTTCTATTTGGTGGCTTGACATATAACAGATCTTTGAGAAATTTTCTGTGGAGCAAGATGGTTGAGAAAAAACATGCCTCAGTTTTCCCAAAAAGTTGCTTCAGTTTTACCCAATGTCACAGTAATGATGTAGACATAAGCCAGCCTCTGTCCAACTTGCTGTTTGAATTTGCAATCTTTTGATACAAGTAAGTGTCTGATGTATGTGAAACCTTGTGTAAATTTCTGATCCCTTGTCCTCCAAAGAAAGAATGAAGAGTGAAAAAGTTTAGAGGAAAAATGAAATGTGAAAAAGTTTAGAGGAAAAAATCTACAGCTGTCTTTGTGTAATTTTTACTGAGAGCTGATATAAATGGAAGGAAAATCACAGGCAGCAATAGCACTGCACGTTTTATCTCACACCCTGTGATGCATATTAGTGCTGTTTCCCATAGTGAGCCAGAAAGAGCATTTATAATTTTAGAAAACACTGCATAATGGCTCTCTGCAAGAAAAAGAAGCAAGCGTGCAACTGCCAGCACTGACACTTGGTTTTTCCCCACCTGCCAAATTGCTGTTCTGGAAGCACTGTGGTGGACAAAGTTTTTGTGTTCCACAGTGGCAATTTTGAATTTGGTCTTCAAGTTTTCTTCAAGAAACGGAGCAAATAAAATTCACTAATGTGACAATTTAAATCCATTTTCTAGCCTTGCCAGGAAATATTGGCTAAGTCTATCATCACGTGGAAATACTCTCCTGTGGTGCAGGTGTTAACACCCAGGCAGGTGGATTACTTTATTCTAAAGCAACCTACAGGAAGTATCTTCTCCATGGTGGTTTTCAGTGTTTTGGGAATACTCATGGCTTCATGCCAGGAGATGAGTGTCAGAAGAGCAGGTAGATTTTTCAGGTGTTAAACACCAGCTATGCTGTCACTGTCTGGCTGTGCACCTTCCTTGGTCCCCAACAAATCTGATGATTAAGAGCTGCCACTTAAGTTGGTAGAAGAGCATGATTGCCACCACGCAGCTGAATCGCTTGCTGAAGTATGGAGGTTGTTCTTTTAGGCTTGTCTCAGTGTGGGAATGTGTGGCATATGATTACATCTGGCACTGCTGTTATCATACAGTGTTTTGGGTTGGGAGGGACCTTAAGAACCCTTTAGTTCCCATCCCCCTGCCATGTGCAGGGACACCTTCCAGTAGACCAGGTTGCTGAGAGCCCCTGCAGGGTGGGTCACCCACAGCTTCTCTGGGCAACTTGTGCCAGTGCCTCACCACACTTGACTGGGGTTCAAATCACCACTCATGATTTGTGTCCTCACATGCCTTAGTTGTGTACAGTCTCTGTTCAGAAGAGGATGTGGTTATTCCTTGCTGGCATACAGCAGTTGAAGATTAGAGCATCACTTCCTCTCATTTAGTCCTGTTATTTGCTGGGGAAACATCTTACTCCATGTCACTGCTATAAAATCTTTGCTCTAATATTCATCCAGGTATCAGCAGAAATTAAAAATGGCATCCATGCTTAGGAGATAACACACATTTTCAGTATGTTTGCTTTCCCTCCCATTCCTTTGAGGCTGGCTCACTGCTGTGAAGAAGGATACCAGGCCTTCAGAGGAGAAAGCAGGGCAGCCTTCAGCATTAATGATGTCCTCTGACAGCAAAAGCTACATGAATCTCCAAAAGCCAAATTTCAGCCTTGGCTCCTCTCCGCAGTTACTGTGATCTCTTTGCTATCACTAGTCTGCTTTTCTGCAGTTTCCTCAAGATCATTTCAAGTGCTCAGAAAATACAGTGAATGTAAGATTGAAAAGGAATAGAGGCAGAATATGTGCTGCTGATGGCAGCACAGGCTAAATTGTTCTGTTTTCAGTGTGTGGACCAAAGTGAAAGAAAGGCCTATTAAAGCCTTTGGGGTCCCACACTGGTTCATCAGAATTAAGGCCAGGAGCCCTCACCACACATTAATGGTGCAAAGAGCAATTAAAGCTGTTGGAGAGAGCTGTTGTGCTACCAGGTATGTGGTGATGAGCCTGGTGAGTGTGTGGAGACAGCGATATTGTGATGGGAGTAGGGGTGCAGATATCATTCTGGGAGGCAGCTGTCTCCCAACACGCTGGCTCACATGGCCATGGAATTCAGACAATATTTCTGAATGCCCAGCATCATTCCCTCTGCCTCTGGTAAAAGGTGTGCCTTAGGAAACATGTGGATGTCCTGAGGCTTACACAAAAGGGTCCCCTAGTGCTCTAGTTCCTCACACCAGCACAGCTTTTAGGATGAGGCAGGTAGTGATCAGGAACTGAACCAAATCACTCATGAGTTTCATAAACAGCAGGAAAAAATGACAGAATGGGAAAGAGAGGTAAATGATCATACCATTTCTGTTCACTTCTCTTAATGCTAATGAGCATGCTGTCTGCCTTATTTGTAGGCAGGGATGGAGCACAAGTGCTTTGGAAGCCATTCAGGACAGGTGATATACTAGTTTGATCACAACCAGGCAACATTTTAGTTGTGTTAACAGCCAGCAATTGAGGGATGAGATGACATTTTCTGGGTGCTCCGTTTTAAACATTCTATGCTGCAGGCTGGCATGGTCTTTTGCACATTTTCCAGAATAAAAAGCAGAAATCAAAAAGGCTTTTCTTAAAACAATGTACCTTGTATTCATCAAGAGCCTGCTGTGTGCAGGTTTATCCTGTCTTTAGAGAGAGACAAAATACACAAAGTGCTCCTGATGGACAAGAGTGATTTTAGATGTGCCAAATTCATGTGGCTCTTATCTGACCATGTTGCAGGGTGACAATCCTCACCAGCCTTCTTTTCCCACCTTTTGACAATGACAGTAGGCACAATGAGATTTACTAACAGTATGTTTAATAAAGGGCTGGAAGGGGATAGGGATAAGCAGATCTTAGACACTTTTAAATTGTGTTTTTAAAAAATTGCCATTCAGCTTGAGCTGGGAATAACAGTGGCTGGGAGCAGCACGATGCCTTTAGGTACAGCTGTGTGCACAAACACAGAGCTGAGCTGACACACATTGCACTGGAGGGACAGGGAGATTCATCACTCTTTGTTGCTATGGAAAACAAAGCCAAAATGCCAAAAAGGAGGGTACATACTCAGTTTAACAATGAAGGGGCTGCAACACAAATCCGGAATGATGCTCACTCAGTGCCTTGAAAAGCCCAGCAAAGCTGGTACTGTGACCGGCACACCCTCCTCTGAAATCTGCATCCTTGAGCTTTCTTTCATCTCTCTGGTGCATAATTGCTGGGGACAGGGTGGTGGTTGATGGAGGTGTCACATTCCTGCTATAACAGATGGAGCTGTTTGTTATTTACTGAGCCACGCTGAACAGCGAGAGGCACGGTGGTGGCAGTGCCGTTCCTGCAGATTCGGAGCTGTCGAGCTTGACCTGTGCATTGCAGAAGGACAGCAAGGGAGAAAACTGCCCTCCAGCTCAAACATAATGAAGTACAGATGGAAAATGATTGCTGGTTTTTTTTTCCTTAGGGCCCCAAGAGCAGCAGGTTGGGCGCTTACACTTGTAGAGCCATACAAAAAGACAGCACAAATATTTGATGTGGTAGAATCCGGTCTGATTAAAAGGGTCAGTCATCCCAGATGGATATGGAACAGGAGTCAAACAGAATCCTTGTATCACAGACAGCTTCAGATTCTAAATGAGGCAGCATTTATAATGTGACTAAAATACAGCAGTAAACAAAGTACATGAAGGCTTGACAGTCACATTAGCAAAGTGCTACAATGAAATGACTCGAAAGAAGGAAAAAAAACAACTCTGGCTATTTGCAGAGCAAGAAAATGGGAACTGGTTTTGACAGATAAGACAACGCAGCTGTTGGTCAGAGGAACTTTGTTTTGGGGTTTTTTTGTTTCGTTTTTGTTACTGCAGATGAAAAATGGTGTGTTCCAATTCTAAACTGAGAAATTTGGATTTATTCTTTTTTAGCATGCCTGACTCTCTCAGAGTCCCATGATTAGGGGAAGCATATTTACTGCTAAACTCAAAACAATAACATTTATCCATTGGGTATGAATTGGAGAAATCTGGGTTGTTCAGATAGCTGTGACATGGTTTTCATATTGCATAATGACAGAGGTGATCTTTTCAAAGAACATAACACAAGTAGAAGCAACTGCTCTACGAATAATTTACAGCTAATGAATTTCATCAGGTTGCACATTGTCCATGGGCAGGATAGTATTTTATTTGAATTCCTGTGGCAACACCCAAAAACGTGGAGCAGACCAGCTATGGGAATAATGGCATTGCCATTTTGTCTGTAAAAATAGTAGTTTTCTGGATGGTTGTAGTACTGACAACTCTTTTCTCCCTCAAATATTCAGAATGGTCTTAGGGTCAGGATTTCCCACTTATTACAAGACTTCTAAAATTGGGGAATTTTTAAAGCTTTAAGTTCCCATGCAGTATGTGATTACACTGACAGAACTAATTTACACATGAAACTTGCTTCTGTTTGTCTCAAAGGAGGACTCTGACATTATTAACAAGCTAGAAACTAATAGCAGGAACTCAGGTTCCTGGTTCAGAGCCCACTTGACATTCCTGACCCACGCCAATGCCAAGGCTGGTCTCAAAGGCTGGGCTCTGCCAAGAGAACCCCCCTTGAGACTCATCAAAGAGAAATAAACATCCTTAAGGTAGGCAGCTCAGAGCAGAAACTCAGTGCTTGGGTTATTACAGCTTCTAAGCCTGCTTTGTTGCCTGCTTTTGTTGCTTGAAATAGAAGTAAACCTTGTGCAAAGGGAGGAGGATGATGAGGGAGACAAGGGTTACACTTCTTACCCGTTAGAATTTATTGGGGGTTTGGAAAACAGATGTCTAACCTCTATATCTGGGCAATTTTAAAATCGATGCTAAGATACCAAGAAGGAGTTTCATGTTAGTCTTGTAAACAGTACATGAATCTAGAGGGGAAATAATCATATTACTCTAGAGAAAATGGTGCATCGACTGTAAGCACATGGAACAAGTGACTATTAAGGGGGGAAAAAAGAAGAGATGAAATAAGAGTACAGGGATTTCTGTCCTTCTGGTATATACTTGTCTTATGCATTGGAAAAGGCTGGGAGCCTGGGAGCCCTGCTTCCCCACTGTCTCTCAGCACTGGGCTGGTTGTGTAACCAGTTGGCAAAGGGTTCAGGTAATGAGCTCTGGCAGGAGCACACTTGGAAATGGGAATTGATACTGAAAGCGGCATCTCCCGGCCTCCCTCCCCTTCAGGAACCCTCAGCTCCTGCAGGGAGACCTGAAACCTTTTGCTTGTTGGTGCTTTAACCTGAAGGAATTAAATTGAGGGAGAGGCCTCATGAATAAATTGGTTGTCAAGGCAGTTTCTGGTATTGATCAAAATCTGCTGTTTATGTGACTTGGGCTGATCTCAGAGTGAACTTGAATTGACAGCACAGCAGGGGAGCTATTTTGGATAGTACCTTTTCCACATGCATGGCAGTATAGTGAATGTTTCTGTGTACATCCTACAGTAATAAGGAAGAAATTAAATTTATATTAACTCAATTTGTAAGTCTTCCCAAAAAATGGGATGGTGAACAGTGAAAGCCTCCTCCCAAGATTTGCAGTGGGATTCAGCTTTGTAAAAGCTTAAAATATCTTCTGCCTAGTTTGCCCCTGAACATTGTTTCCCACTATAATTTTCTTGCTGACAATATCCAACAATAAACTCCCAGTGTAAAAACCACTGATACTGCAACAATCCTCTCCTAGAAAGGATGGGGAATAAGGGTTCCAAATGTGAAAAGAAGGTGAAAAAGCAGAACAAACACAACTCTTCTGACAGTATTTATGATTCTAAACCTCTGAAAAAAGTAATTTTGCAGATCTGTTGGTGCTGTTGTTACTCTTCCTCACCTCTTTCTTGCCATCCCCCATCCCATGCCTGATGTTCTCACTGCAAATGGGACACAACTGGAACAAGGCACATGTGCAGAAATTTACACACGCACACGTGTCCATAAAATTCTCTGTCATTAGCCTCCATCATCACCTCGCCAGTCAACCTTTGCACCTGTCAGCTGCACGAGAGATTTCTGAGATGGAAAGTGAGAAACCTTTCAGCAGTGTGGCAAAGCCAGGCAAGCCAGTGAGTTAAAGAGCTGGTGATAAGGGCTGGGAACTTTGTGTGGTCATCTTCAGGCAGTGACAAGGGGAGAAACTGGGGGCAGGACATGACCTGTCATGTCATATCTCCTTTATTTGGTTAGTAGATGGTGGTTTAAAGGAGTCAAATCAGATCCAGAGGCTGCAGCTGCCAGCTGGAGCCTCTTGGTGTTTAGCAGACATCCCAAATAGCTACATCAGACATCAGGGTGTCTTGGTGTGTAGGGCTGCATCCACTGCAGGCTGCGTTCATGTAGGGACAGTCAATAGGACAAGAGGGAATGGTTTCAATGTGAGAGAGTAGGTTTGAGACTGGATATTAGGAGGAAATCCTTTACTAAGAGGGTGGTGAGGCCCTGGCACACATTGCCTTATGAAGCTGTCCTTATCCCATCCCTTGAAGCGTTCAACAGGTTTGGATGAGACTTGGGACAACCTGGTCTAATGGAAGGTGTCCCTGACCATGGCAGGGAGATTGGAACTAAATGGTTTTTAAGCTTTCTCCCAGCCTGCCTGATTATTCTGAGATTTTTCAAAGTTTTATTTTTCATGGAGCTGCGTCTCTCAGATAATCAAAATATATCACAATTGGAATGTCTGTGTATCTTCCTTGATTAATCAGTGTTTTTCATGGTCCCTTAAATTTCATATTGATTTTGCCAGATGTCAGGCAGGGATTTTGAAACACCTGTTCAGTCTTGTACTTGACAAATTCCTGCCATATACACATTATTTGTGTGGGGTCACCTGGGTTTATCTTTCTCGTGAGCCAAAAAGACAGGTGAGTGAGCACTGGGAAATCTTGGGGATGTTGGTACGGGAAGAAACACAGGAGATAACCACACCCTGAATTCCCTGGAGAAGCATCAGGAGTTTGGTGCGCCCACAAAGGGACCATTTCAGGCAGATATGCAGCATGCTGTCACAGATGTTTACAGGCATTTTGTTTGTGTCTATGGGGAGATGATTTTAAACCAGTGAGGAAGAAGTGAAGCTGGTGATACAATGATCCACTGAAAAGTTCCTGCATGAGAAGTAAGGTCTGTTGAAACGATGAGTGACATTTCTATCACTAAAGTCATCCATCCCCCAAGCTTGGTAGGACCATAGGTCAGGCATTGGAACAGGCTGCCCAGGGAAGTGGTGGAATCCCCAGCCCTGGAAGTGGTCAGAAGGTGAGTGGATGTGGCACTTGAGGACATGGTTTTGTGGTGTACTTAGCAGTCTTGGGTTAACAGCTGGACTCTATCTTAGGGGTCTTTTCCTACCTTCATGATTCTGTGATTCTGTAGGTAGTGCGCCAGAAGTTGCCAGTGAAAATAGCATTGGCCATCACAGCAAGCAGAGAGGAAACTAAATTTCCCATTATACCATCGGTTTGCAGATAAAGTTAGAAGGAAAAGTGGCTGAAATTTTCAGGGGTAGATACATTTTTATGAACAAAAAAAATGCAGTGCACTCTGGTGGATTTAAAAATGCCACTTCAGAATTCCACAGGAAAAGGAAGGAGGGTTTTGTGAGACAGTGAAGGTTTCATCTGTGTTGTTGAAGGGGTAATTTATTTCAGTTAAAGAATAAAATGTTTCTGAAATATCTGAGTCTTACTACACTCTGCTGTCTCTTTATAAGCACCCAAATGCCTGGATCACTTAGTGGCCAGTCACCTGATAGCCTAGAGTTCAGTCACAGGAGGGTGCAACAGGCTTTACAGCAGCCACAGCAGTGGAGAAGTAGCATGATGGAATGTAAATAAAAATTGGCTTCTTAGCCAATGGCAGAATGGTAGAACTCTATCTAAAACAGCAAATCCTTTTTTTTTTTTGTTTTCAAATATTGTTAGGAGTTTGAATCTTAAGCTTCCAGACAAGCCTGAGGCAGAAGAGATAAATGTTGAGTTACAGTGATAAAATGCATTTTTCTACATTCATATTCTAGTTTGTGTCTGACTACCTGGTGTATCTGAACTCTTCATTGTATTTATTCTCTTTCTGCTAGCTAGAGAAACTTTATAACTGTGATTAAGTCCCCATCACATATTGCATTTTATGAGCAGAAGGAATTCTTTAAAAGTGATGAGAAAAGAATGGTGGGGAGGCAGAAGCACACACCACGAGGCGACTTTAACAATCCCAGTTATAAAAAAGCATGAATTGCTACAAATATTCAGGCAATTATTTTCAAACAATGTTCTCCCAATATCCTCTGTCCTCTTCTCTAGTAGGTGCCACTATACCACTGTGGAGTCTACAAAGGTAAGAGCATGCCAGAAGGAAAACAAAAAAGCCAGGCATGAGGAGTCTGAGAATTAGACATTAATCATTCCCTGTGAGTATTGATTTTTCTCCTTCTTTGGCTTATATTATAGGGGTACAAGAGGAAGAGGAAACTTCTGTGGAGCCTATGAAAATTGACCTTGCAAGTCAAGCAGCAGATGTTTCAAATAAGGATGGTATGTTGTTCTATTCTTTTCAATTACTTTTTCAGGGGAATGGCTTTAAACTGACAAAGAGCATGTTAGATTAGATATTAGTAAGGAATTGTTCACTATGAGGGTAGAGAGGCAGTGGAACAGGTTGTCCAGAGAGCTGTGGATGCCCCATTCCTGGAAGTCTTCAAAGCCAGGCTCGTGGGGGCTTGGAACAACCTGGTCTGGTGGAAGGTGTCCTTGCCCATGGCAGGGGAGTACAACTATATGGTCTTTAAAGTCCTTCCTAAGCAAAGCCATTCTATGATTCCATCTATTGTCCTGGAGTTGATACCTAGCATTGCCTTTCTGGAGTTTGTTTATATGTTTCCTCCTAAAAAAATCCAGTTATATTTATAATCTCTTCAACTGAGTCATTTTGAGAGTTTACACCATCTCTACTGTCTTGTGAGTCTGGTGGAAGTAACTTTCAGCACTGTAGCCCTGCTTTTTGAGTTGATTGTGTTGATGTATTCAGATGGTATGTTCCACACTGCCTGCCTTTTAACTGATATTTTAGACCCACTGTAATGTTGGTCTTGGTACAGAATTGGCCAAGAGGTTGGGGTCTAACTCCAGTCAGAAGATTGTTTCTGAGTATTTCTGTGCTGGTGCCCAGCTCCATCGAGGGGGAAGTGTTTGGCAGTATAACCACTCTGAACTTGTATGTTAGTCTCATTTCTAGGTCAGCTGTGTTTTCCTTTCCTCCTCCTCCAGTATCCACGTATAGCTCAGTCTGCTAACAGTTCTCTCACTAGGAGTTTACTGTAAATAAAACAATCACAGTTTAGTTGTCCTAACAGCAGTTCCAGGCAGGTTTGTGGACATAATCAACCCAAAATTCCTGGCTTGGAAATTATATTCCTCCAACACTGACCTCAGTGAGCCAATGACCCATCTTTGTGTGGCAAATTCTGGCAAGGGTTGAATTGTAGTGTAAGAGCCACGTACAGGGTTTTGTTGGGTTTTACACAGAGGGGGTTTTTACTGCCCCAAACAGCAGTGGGTTTGGGATTGGGTGTCCAATTTTATACCCATCGACTCCTCTCTGTAGTGAAGGCTGGTTTTTACCTCTTTCTTTAACCTCCTCAACACTGACATAATATAAATTGAAGGCAGACTTTTTTACATCTCAAAGACAAACCAATTATATTCTTTTTGCTATTAGTTACACGAAGAATCTGTTGCTGATTTCCTTTCTCTGATGTCAGATTGTGCTGCAGCTTTTGAATCGGTGACTGATTAGATACTGGCCTGTAAAGAAGTTTGCAAGCACAGGAAAAGCAAGTGTGCATAATGAATTTTCTTTTTTAAAAAATACTGGAGATTATGCTATTACAAGTGGAAGTGCAGAAGAAAGCCAAAGCAGCCCCCTTGACTCATGCTTTGAACAAGCCCAAAAGTCACAGAACATTAAAATATTTGAATTGTGAACCCATGGGATAGTTTGGGCTATTTAGTGAAAACAAATCCAAATTTACTAAAGGAATATCTTAAGGGATTTCTGGCTGGAAAGGAAAGTGATTGCATAAAAAGCTGTTTTAACATGTGCCATAGGACAGGACAGCAGGACCAGCTAGCAGTTTCTGAAATGAGGATCTTGAGAGGTTTCTCTGTTTCAAATCTTGCTTATCTTGTAAGGTCTTCTACATATGACTCATCTTGTACCTTCCTTTTCTTTGAACTTTCTACGTTATGTGAAAGGACAGGAAAAGGGTGTTTGCTTAGGCTGCCAAAAAGTGTTTCACTTGCCAGGGAAGTCTTTGTTTCTAGACAGCATAAATTGCTATTAGGATTATATTACAGGGTATTTTTCCTTGTGGATATATACTGCATGTTAAAAAAAAAGAGAGAGGAAGACTCAAACTCATTCCCTTTAACAGTAATTTTTATGTAAATTGACTATTTTTTTCTCTGGTCCCCTTCTTTCCGCCCCAGGAGATCTCCTTGCTTCACAGCTGAAAGCACAAGCATATATCACTGCATCCCCCTTGGCAGCTCAGCTCCTGTGGTTTAATTTCATGTACAATGGCACAGTGAAAAGTGCATTAGAGATGCAGAGAGTTTTGACAGCTTAGGTGGATCTCAATATTGGTTCATCCAGTGGGCAGGTCCATGAGAGTGATATATATTTGAGAAATTACTATTGTTTGAGACCTGGGCTTGATTCTTCATCAGGAAAACTGTCAGAAGGTGCATCTGTAGCCTGGATTAGGGCCGTGTATACAGACACATATTTGTCCTGACAGTTTCCGTCAGCCACCAGAACAAAGACCCCTGTATATTAAATTTCTTGTACCCAGGACAGATTTGCTGATTACTTTTTCTTAATGATGGCAAACCTCACCTTTGGTGATTGGGTTCTTAGATGGTATTTCCCTGACAGTAGCCTTCTTTTTCCTTTTTTCTTTCCTTATTTTTTCTTTGTCTTACTTGCTTTCTTGCTTTATTTCTACCAGCAAAGCTGTAGAGATTATTAAGGCAGTTTTTTGTTTCCAGGTGGTATTAGTCAGATCAAACTTTTCACCATGGGATTGCTCAATCATCTTTTTTTATTTCAAGCCTGTGGAAAGTTGCATCCTGCTTTAAATTAAAACACTTTGGTGTTTTGGTGTCACCTGCTGGCACAATATCCTGGGCTAAAGAAATGGCACTCACTCTCTCACAGATGACTTTAACTTGGCTCTCCAGTCTCCACTTTGCCTGTCTCCACTTAGGTGCTGTGCTGTCACTCCTGCCTAGCTAACCTTTAAGCACATAACTCTCTTGCAGGGATGAGGAATAATGTTGCACTGCCAGAGCACATCCCCCAGGTCAGCAACAGCCACAATGCTGTGATGGATGGGAATTATTTGCTGGGTTATTTCTTCTCCTCTTGCAAGGAACTTTCTTGCTTTTGGGGGGAGAAATCTCTGCCTAGCCATCATTTGAGAGCTGGTAATTTTGGCCCCCAATGGGTCAAAATTGAAGAGAAATTAGACAGAGAATGTTCACATTGCCCAGAGATGTCCATTTCTGGCATAAAAACCATCTGTGAAGGTGCAGAAGGAGGTGCAGGTAAAACTGAATTTTGGAGATGTGCCCCTCTTTGCACTCCAGGTGCTTCTCTGCGTTGCTGGCTGATGTAGCACATTATGGGGAGGTGCAACAAGACTGCTAAAGTGAGTTAGCAGCTTAAAACCTCTAAAACCCTTCCTTAGCAGGCAGAAGCCCTATTTCAGCTTGCAATGTGATTGGATGTAGAACACCCAGGGCTATTGATGCCCTTCTGACACCACCTGGTGCTGGGAGGAGCCGAGGACTGTGAGTCACATCCCCACCACACCTGGGGGCAGTTCTTCCATGTGTCCCTGTGCCACGTGCTCCACTGCTGTGCTGCTTTCCAGCTGCACAGAGCTAATTGTGTGGCTGTGTTGGGGTTGCTCAGTGGGCTGCAGAAGCCCATCCTTCAGTCAGACCTCCCTGTATGAGGAGAGGTCATGCAGAGTCAAGCTCAGTCACAAATACATGGGAAAAGCTTCATCTGGACTGCTGACAGAACCTGACCATTCAAGTCCAGATTTATTTTGCAGGAGGCTTCTGTAGAATGTGAGTGAAGGCTGAAGGTATTTTCAACAAATAGTGCCAGTGAAGCTGTCCAGCATAATGAGGCTGGGAGAGGATGCTGTTGTCAGTGTGCAGCAGCCTTCCTTCAGTAATTTTTTTATTAAGCATCCTGCCTTTGCTATGCAAATATGGTTAAAGAACACAAGCTTGCTAAATGTGATGTGCATCAGAGCTCTGTAATCAGGAGAGGATACTTTTTGTATTATTCATCACAAACATCCAGGAAGCCATTCCAGTACCTTTTCTGCATATGGATGATAAATAATTTACAAATAATTCATCAGAACCATAACAGGTGCATTGACATGATATTGATTCAGAAAAGACATCATACTGCCTGGCTGGAAGTAGCATCAGTACTGATTTGGGGTTTTTTCCCTTCCTCTCTCCTATCTTGCCTTAATTTCCAAATCTCCCACTCATGTTTGAGGATTTTCCCTGTCACCCATGTCAGATGCCTCATAATCTACAGGTGATAACACAACACAAAGCCAGAGTAAAGAAAGAAAGAAATGGCTTTAATATAAATGCCTTCATTCAATTTCAGTGCAGAACAAATACTAGTCATAAAACTGTATTTATGTATTTATTAACTGTAGTATTTATGTGTAGCCTCACTATGACTGGTCACACCTGCCATAGTTTAGATGACAGTTTTGACAAAGGTCATGATGAAATGAGTTTAAGCCTTCTGTTTAATTTTTGGTTTGGTTTGGTTTTTTATTTTGTTTTGGTTTGTTTTTGTAATTTTAGATGAAAATAAGGTTGACTTTTAAATGGATCTTACACTAACAAACTATTATTATATGAATATAGTGATGTTGCCTCTGAATCCTTCCCTAGGTTCCAGCAATTTGCAGTTCAAGAACTTGTGGAAGCAGCAGAAGTAGTTCTATAACTGAGACCACTTCAAAAGTGTCACAGCTTGACTCCTGCAATTTAGGGACATGGTTTAGTGGGACTTGGCAGCATTAGGTTTTTGGCTGGACTCAGTGATCTTAAGGGTGTTTTCCAACCTAAATGATTCTATTTTCCTATGGAAATGGATCTGTGTTCATCCTGCAGCTCAACCCTGAGTCCTACCAGGGACTTTGTCAGACAGACTCCAGTGTTTGAACCAGAGGGTCAAGGTTTGAGTCTGAGGGTCAAGACCACTTAGTCCAGCAAAACTCTAGATCACCCTTTGGCAATACCTGTATCTCTGCCTGTGGCCTGCAGAGAGAGATGAAAGTTCATTTGACCTTGAGCTGGATTCCTTGGTTAGGTGCCAAATCAGACGGGATGGATGTGAACCAAAGAGAAGATCTGGAGCCAGAGGTTTGCATTTCTGTGCTGCTAAAGTCTCCCTCCTTGCAGGGCTGTTTGGCACAGTGTCTGGGGAGCTCCAGCTTAGGATGGGTCCCCGAAGAGACCTATTTGATGACTTAAGAGATTTCTTAATGCAATAAATGTCCCTTTTGGTTTAAAAGCAGTTATTACTCCACATGATAAACCTAACGAGTATCATTAATAGTTTAATGACCATCTCATTTCTTTTTCAGCTGAAATGAATAGTCAAGTTGAAAGTATAAACGATCCAATGGAAACAGAGCGGAAAGCTTAAGTAACAGGTAAGACCTTCACAACTATGTTTTCTCCCCTATTTTCCATACAGTTTCTGTATGAAAACTTGCTTTGAAAGCACCTGAATTAAAATTAAAATTTACCAAACATAAAAAAAAATATATATAGCAAGACAGAATATAAAGGAGAAGCAATTGTCTAACATGGCCTGTATTACCTCATAAAAAGAAAGATTTGGTTTGACAAGCAAATATTATAGCAGCAATCTGCAGCTGTAATGGGTTTAGGTAGTGCATGGTCTGAGATCATCAGAAGGCAAAACATCACTGAGATAAGGAACAGAAGAATAAATGAGCAAACAATTTTTGGCATTGCTTTGGAAAATGACAGGCCATTTAAATGAAGCTCAGTTCTGTATGAGCTGTGCTCTGGGAGCAAAAGGTTCACAGCATAAGGGCTTTGTTGCCCTTGGCTCTCCAGTACCTAATGTCTCTTCAGCAATACCACTGAAAAACAAGGCAAAGTCAGAGAGCTGCCTTCTGGAGCTCTGCTGCCTTTTGGAGCTTTTTTTGGCTTTCCACACTAAATGACAGTGGCTGGAGCAGTGGTGGCTGTTGAGGCAGTGTTTTTCATCAGCATAAATAGCATTTCTTCTAGACTAAAATGAATAATGCAGTGGGAAGACAGAAGTCCAAGGCTCATCCCTAACAAAAAGAGGCAGTAGCCATTTCTCCCTCAGAAGTGGTTTCCAGTGCACACTGCTTCCTCTGCTATAGGGTTTTTGAGAAATACCAGTATCATCCACAGCAACGTGCTGTATTTACCCTTGTAATGGGCTTCCATGTAGCACAAGAGCAAGATGTGCAGTGGCAGCAGCTGCAACACAGAGATTTAAAACACAAGGTCTTATTACTGAACGAGACTCTTGGTCCTTATCAGTGTACAGGTGATGTGCTACTGTACTGCTGGAGGGAGAAGGAGCTCTGATGGTGTCCCATTTAAAAAGTACTGAAGTAAAAACAGGATGCACCCTCAAAATAATGATTAAAATACAGCATCCATAACTCTTCCTCCCCCTCCCTTAGCTTCTTGCTTAAACAAAAAAGAGGAAATTATGAAATCCTTAACTTAAAAATACATCAATATGTTAATACCCTTCCTCTGTTTAAAAAAGGTGTTTGAATATTAGTTTTCATGTGGCCCTTAAGAAGTCTATTTCTCATGCTGCATTTTCCCAAAGAAATTATTATCTGTGAATTTTTAGGAGTGGAGTAATTTTTGCTTATGAATTAGCAATCAATTAATAAATCTCGTCAGCTGCCTGCAAGATGTGGCTTTACAGGCATCTTTCTGATACAAAAGGGCCAGATTCTGGGCACAGCATATCTTGCTCAGCAGTTCAGTGGCATGCACAGGATTAGACACAGGCATCAAATTCATTGCAAATTCATTCCTGTCAAAGTTGTCCAAACTCAGTTGCTACTGTTTTAATTCCTGGGAGCAATCCCCAGGGAGGACTGATCAGCCTGTTAAACCTCAGAGAATCTCACAAGGGCAGATTTGCTTCCTGGTTTTGGTACTTTAATGTGTTGTTTGTCACCAAAGCACCTGCCAGAGCTGGGGGTGTCTGGTATCAAGCTGTTGCCTGATGGTGCTCTGGAAAGCCAAGACACCCTGATAAGCACAGGTAATTTGCTCACCCAGTATTAGCTGTCATATATAAGCTGTGTCACACACACATTGGACAAAAAAGAAACCACAGGCATCTGCTGCTGTTAATGAGGCCTGGGTTCTGTGCAGACATTTGAAAATGTTACTTTTTTCTTTCCACTTTTCTCTCTGCTGCTGTGGTGAAGGAAGGATGCAGGGGAGGAGAGACCCAAGGAAACCCTACGGGCAGGCGCTGACATCCTACAGCATCATTCTCGGCAGAAAAGAGCACACAGAGATGATCAGCGGGTTGGGAGGGGGGGAGCTTTTGGGGGAATGAGTCTTTGCTTTTAATTTCTCTTTGTTCTTCATTCCATTTCATTCTGTAAGCCTGTTGGGAAGAATCATAACTTCCCAGGTCTAACAATGTTTTGCAATTAATCCTGCATTTACAACAGTTTCTTCTGAAGTGTGAGTCCCTCTCTTACATCGGGTCTTTTTTCCTCCTGCATCGTACCATCAGTAGCCTGTTTCCAGGCCCACCCCTTTTCTAGCATCTTTATCTTCTTTCCTGTGATCAGCCTATGCTATGCCATGTCCTTACATGTGAATAACACAGGTGGCCTCAAACAGCCAGCACCCCAAATCCATCCTGCTTTTTCCAGTTAGTTCTGCACATCCCAAAACCAGTGCTGTAAGTATGACCTTTGGGTACAGGCAGGCAACAGACATTTCCTCCATGCTGGAAAGACTCTGCATTCGAGGCATTTTTAAATACAGCTCCCAGCTTTAACAGCTCCACACAGTAGCTTTTGTGAGCCCTCATTACATTTTCTGCTACATATGCATGGATTTTTATTTTTTTTAAAAAGCAATTAACAGTTATTTGGGTAAGAATGTCTCTCCATATGTCAATTGTTCTGCCAGCAAATGCTGCACTGAAATTTGTAGAAAAGGAACAAAAGGTTTTCATGTACATTTACCAACTGTACTGTAACCAAAGCCGATGGAAAATACGATGGAAAATACACTGGAAATACACACGTGACCTGTGTCCCTAGTGGGATGTGCTACAAACTGTATTTTAAAGTGCTGCTAAGAATAATTTGGTCATTTTAAGCAAAGCAGTCGATTCTAATTTGATAATTTTAAGAAAAATAATTAGTTCTGTTCTTTTTTTTCCGCACCCAAAATATTCCTTAATCACAGAATAGGTATTTAATATCTGGCTAGGAAAAAAAAAGTGAAAAAAAAGATGAGACATATCTCTATCCCCCTGTGATCTGGGATCATCCCATCTAGAGCAGTTTCAGTGATAAATCCTGTGCTGGAGTAACAGCAAGTCAGGGGTGACCCAAACATACCCAGCATGGGCTAGGACAGTCAGTGGTTGTTATTAATTCAAAAGGGTATCAAGGAGAAACAAGGATTAGAAAGGAGAACAGGAAACACACAGAGCACAGCCCCTAGAAAGGCAGCCCCCCACCTCCCCTTCTGTGTGGGACTCCAGCATGTTTACTAGAGGTGGGATCAGAAGGATATTTCTGTGTGCTGCTGTATTCACCCAGGTGTGACTGGTGCCAGAGAGGCTCTCAAGGAACTTCTTCCTCACCTGGAGTGGATGGACAACTCCAAATTGGATCAGTTGTAGGAGTAAATGAGCTAATGTTAGTCCATTAATCGATTTGAGAATTTTAATAAGATTACCTATATTTGCTAACTACAATTCCTCTGGTTCTTGTTCTCTCTAAATACTCTTGAAGGGAGTCCTTCAAGGTACCTCTGATGCTTTCCTTTCCCAGCCTTGGGGTCATGCTTGACAGAACATGTGGGATGTGGACTTTCTGCGTGGTCCCCTATGTTTCTGTGTATTTTCCATACTGTGTTATTGAAACAGGCTGTCATAATAGGTAGGTGAGGAGTGGATAGATACCTCAGGAGAATGGTATAACTGTGATAGTCCCCTGATGCAGTTCTGTGCCTGTTTTGATCCTGCTTCCCCATGGGCGACATTAACACCAGCCATGAATCAGATGTCCCTCTTTTTGCACCAACTTTGCTTGTAGCAAGGGAGCCAAAGGGACAGCCCCACAGGAGGCTGGATGCTGAGGTGTGGTCATTCAGGAGGAGATAAAGATTCCTGAAATGTCTTGTGAAGACTGACTGGCAGTTAAAGAAAAAAATTAGCTGCAAAGATGCATCATATTAGATACTCTCTAGCCCCTGACAAAATTTCATTTTGCTTTTTATTTAACCTTGGTAGACAATAGTGAGTCTTCAAAACAACCATTTGCCCAAGGATGTGTTGGCAAAGTACAAAGTCCAGAAAGTGTAAAGCAAGGAAACCTATGAGTAGATTAAGTCCTTACTGTACTGTTTGCAGCCTTGTTTATATCTGTCTTCCTTTGGGTGGGTTTTGATTCGTTGGCATTTTTCACCACTCATGAAGTGACTATACTTTGGCAGCATGAAGCTGTGTTAATAATAGTCGATGCAGTCAGTCTCTGATGTTCTTCTGGAGATGGAGAAAGGGAAGGAGCTGGCTTTGTAGAAGAACAAGCAATAGATGGAGAATCACCACGCTGGTATTTATGTCAAGGATTTTGATTTAAGCTCAAAATGTATTCACAGTAGGTGGTGTAAAGGGAGTAGCTGTCTTTGGGTGCTGATGTTTGCATTCAGTGTAAGAGGCTGTGCTTGATTGTTGTTTCTCCTGTGTCTGGAAGTGCTCACCCCTAACATTAGGCACGATATTCCTCAGGCTGGTGACTGCTCCCATGATGACATCCAAAGTCTGTGATAATGGGTCACTGCAGCTAATTGCCACTCTTTCTATAAAGCACTGAGAAAGCCTCTCTTTGAATTAACACTGTTCTGCTTTAGGACTTGAATGAAACTATATTTAAAAAAAAAAAAAAAAAAAAGTTTTCTCTATATGCAGTGCATGCCAGCTTTGCTTTTAAAATTACAAAATTTAACAGAGTATGTGGATCTATTTTCTTGGGGAATAGGGATTTTTATCATATTATTCATCCAGGATTTGCCTTACCCTGACATTTGTGATATAAGTTTTAAAAAAGTGTAAAAATTGAAAAAGGTAATTTTCTTGACCAAAAATATGTTTTTACTTCAATGCAAAGAAATGTAGAATGTTGCTTGCAAAATGTCTTCTAATAGATAGTCTAGTAGTTACATGGGTTAACATATGCCTTTTTTGTTAATTTGTCATTTACATGCTGAACCTGAGTCTGGTCACTTTCCTTGTAACTTAAAGAACCAATGCCTTCATAACTACCTTGTTAAAGCAAATGGTTAATAAAGCTTGTCCTGAAGACAAGGCAATGCCTCTGGTGTGTTTGTGCCCTCCTCACCATGCTGATTGTGCAGAGGTCATTTTGGCTGTCCATGAAGGATGTTTCAGTTTGGATGTGCCATCAGCAGCACATGCAGACAGATCCTCCTTAAAATTTGTCATTTGGCAGATTCTTGTAAGAACCAGATACCTCCTGGCAGGGGGATTTTTAGAAGCTTTTGCAGCTCAGAGAGGAAAAGGCATCTTGTCTGGCCCCATTGCTGCTCAAGAAATGTTACAAAACCTGTCCTGTTGCACTGAATCTCAGCATCTGTTACCTGTCGAAGAATACTCCATATATATGTATATGCAATCCACAGGTATAATAGAGAATTATGCATGCTGGATGTTATCTGTGCTTTCTGCCATCACTTATTTCAAAAATGGATAGGTAGAGGAGACTTCAAAGATTGCGAAAGTGGCATTTTTTCTTCCATGACCCCGACGTAGGTGAACTTGTGTGTACCAACCCAGCCTTAGTCTTCTCAGGCAAGGCTTTAATCATCAGTAACTGAAGTGAGGGGCTGGCTGTGTGGGTTCAACACTCTCCAACAAATGGCTTCCTCCTCTGAAATGTCACATTTCCTTGTGTGCAACCCTTGGACTGCCGAATGGAAGAGGACAAAGTCCAGGAGGTGCATGGCCATGGGGAATGTCTGGTTTTTTGCTGTGTGCAGGCCCCAAATGTGTGTGTGCTCTGAGCTAACCTGGGAGAGAAATAGCAGCCACAGGTCTGCCCCTCACTGGCTTCAGCTGCTTTCACTTCATCTCCAGAACTGTACAGCAGTGGAAGAACCTACTTTACCCCCACTGAAGCCTCTTTCTGCTGGAACAGTGTGTGTGTTTAAAGAGGGAGCAAATAAATCACCCTCTTAGCTAGGAGAAAGTATTGTCCATCCCACCCTTCTTGACCAGCACAACGTCAAGAGGAAAACCTCCATGCCATTGGAGTATGAAGAAGGGCATGTGTTTGAGGTGGCACAGATCCTGTCAGAGATGGATGTTTTCCAAATGATGTGGATTAGGAGAGTCTTCTTGTCAGGTTTCTAAACAAGGTCTGAAAGGGAGGGCGTTAAAGTGGTGGATTTGTGCCTGGGAAAGTCTTCTGTGGAGATGATTACATTGGATGTCAGTCTATGTCTACAGAAACAGGCCCTATTACCAATTTCCTTAATCAGCTTCTCAGAGAAAGTTTCCAAGAGAAATTGGGTTACCTTTCAGTATTTCCATGTGAAAATCCTCAGAGGGTTATGTGCATGATTTAAATTGGCTTTGATTCCTCTCCCTAGCCCCCTCACACAGCAGCTTCCAAAGGGGTCATTATGACCTTGGTTTATTTGTAAGGTAAAAACTGTGCTTTGGGATTTTAATTAGTCTTGGGATTGGGCGCTTTTTTGCCTTTTTTTTTTTTTTTTCCTGAAGTAAAAGTGTCCAGAGACATTTAAATACCCTAATTTCTCATTCCACTAGAATTATCAGCAGCTCCTTAAAGTAAATGTCAAATCACTATTAATTATTTCAGAATTCACTGATAAAATATTTATCATAATGAATTCCTTCAGAGAAAAAAAAGAAAAAAAAATAAAAAAAAGGAAACCAAAAAGATTCCTGATGAAAATATAGCTGGTGGAGGGGGTACTCGGGGAGGCTGCTCCATCTGGTGGCAGCTCAGGGCTCATGTTTGGGGGTTACCTCTATTTGCATTACACAGGTGAAATTTTCCTCCTGTTTAGCCCTGCTGAGCATCATTCACTCCTTGGTAGAAGAGCATAAGTCCATGCACTGGGTTGATGTTGGAAAACGTGGTTGGCGTTTGCCACTAGACAAACAACTCACCTATTCAATATCATCACCAAGATCTTCCTGGTTTTCCCAAGGAAAAGATGGAGCAAGATTTTATAAATAATCTGCAGTGCAAGTCAGGGTAGCAGTGCTGCCACCAGCTGTTGCAGAGCCCAGGGAGCCTCTTTGGCCTTTGCCCTGTACTTCCAGGTCCTACTTATTTCACACCTGTTTCCAAGCACCTGCTTGGTAGAAGTGTTCTTCTGGATGGGAAAGGTAAGCCTAAATTATAAGGTTTTAATATATTTCTAAACTATATCGCAACAGTAAGTCAGGAAATTGTTTTGAAATAAAAGCAGAAACAGAGGAGAGATCAAATCACAAGACAGCTGAAAGAAGTAGCTGAAAGATTTGTATCCAGCAGCACACCAATGGGGATCATGAAATTAAAAATCCCTTCTCTGCCCAGTGTGCCCTTCACAGCACCCCCACAGCAGAGCAGGGTGTGTTTATTTTTTTCTGCAGAAAAGGAAAAGGAGAGGGCAGGTGCTGATTAGACATTAATTACCTCTTTCCCCTAGTCAAAGTCATTTTTATGCAGTATGTATTCTGTATTTAATATAAATGAAATATAGCAGATGATGGGTGGTTAATGTATTTCAGACTATATAGTGTATATTATTATATACTCTATGTGTACAACACCTAATTTAATTAGATAAAATGCATGCCCTATAGAAAATGCATTAGATCAAACTTGGGTTTATACAATCCCTAAACAGGTAAAAGCTGTAACATGAAGTCAATATTTGCATACAAAGTATTTTGTATTACCTAAACTAAACCCTCCAGCTATCATCTAACATCTTAGGAAAGCTGACGGCTTCTGTACATTTCTGGTTTGTATCTGTGTCTATTTTCTATATTCCAGAGAGAATACTTGGCCTTGAAGGGTAAGGGTGTGCAAGGAGTGGTACAAGCAAGTTTCATGTCCCTGCATACTCATGCTAACACTTGGGAGAAGGACAAGAATTGGTGGTTTGTTTATTGCCTGGCTTTTTACACCCATTTAATTTATTTATTTAATCTCATGGTTTTCAGTGAAGCTTTTCATTTTTTCCAGGAACACAGAGGGACCTGAACGGGATTAAGAAGGGATGTGTCACAGAGCAAATGTGTCTTGGACTAGTTCTTCACCAGCAAGAACTACACAGCTTTGCAAGACATACCCCAACCTCATTGTGCTGGACACATGACTACATTTTTTCCAGTTTTCCCAAAGCCTAAACTTATTTATCCAAAATTACCAACATACAGAGATCTCCTTTTGTTCTTGGGTCTGGGTTGCACAATGGTGAGATGGGTGGCACTGAGAAAGAGTGTGAAGAGTCAAAGAGTGTGTGAAAAACATGTCTCTTGGAAAAAGAAGTTAAAAAATCCCACTCCAACCATGAAGAGGAGAATTTGACATCATGTGATGAAGCCATGCATGGAGTTAGTTTTTACCCTGGTTCCACTTCTCCTCCAGGGCAGGCTGGGGAAAAGTTGGATGGCTGATCTCATTAGCATCAAACTTCATTACTGAAAAGCAGGTGATAGGGAGGGTAGAATAATTGCTTCAATTTGCCTAGTAATTTATCAAATAACTTCTTCCTCAACATGCATCTGTCTCTCATTTCTGACCTCTCTTTGCAGTGGTGGCCATGCAGGGGCTCATTCCTGACCTGTGAACCTGCATGTCCTCAGTTCAACACCCTTGCCCAGGCTCACCCTCACTTCTCCCCAAGAAACTGCTTCCCAAGAAATTACTGGGTAAGAAACTACTCAGCAAGAAACAATTCCTCAAGAAACTCCTCCCCAAGATAATCCTGGGCAAGAAACTTCTGGGCAAGAAAGTTTGGGGTTTATTTTGTTTTGTTTTATTTTGTTTTGTTTTATTTTATTTTATTTTAGTCCATTCAATTTATTTTACATAAATCACCTTAGCCAGTTCTCTAGCTCCATGAAGTGATGAGGAATCCTCCTACCACAACACATTTTTTTTGGCACAGGGCATGAGAAAGAGTTAGAGGAGTCAGAATAACTCTGCCCGAGCATCTGTATCATCACATGTCCCTGCATTCAGGAAGCAGCCCCCAGAGAGCCAAATCAATATCAAATTACATTATACAGGAAAAAACATGGTGCACTTGGAGTCTGTTTCTCCCCCTGGCATGACATGAGATCCACAGAGAGAAAATATATGTTCTGCAGCCGATTTCTAAGAAGTTTTCAGTCCAATATCTATCAAGATTGAACCTTTCCCTGTGATATGTGGTCCAGGAAGAAGAAAAACTGCCCACTCAACACCAGCAGAGAAACATGCCATGAGGAAGGCAAATAAGTGAAGGCTAATGGCACAAACAATAAATATGGCCATGCAGAGAACACTTATTTGTATATAATTAATGGGGATATTAACATACCTCAGAAAGTACTCCAGCAATGCTATGGGCATGATAGCACTTCACACCACTGCACCCAGGAGCTGTGTGCTCCACAGACTGCCATGCTGCATCCTTCCTGCCTTATGCTGGATGTGCTTTTTCTGTGCTGGATGATTTGTCTCCTTGCCTCGGGGTAATAAAACACATTTGTGTGCTTTGGTGTTCCTGGAAGGGAAAGGAAACATTTTCAAACTGGAGAAAGCCAGAGAATGTGCAGGCATTTACTGAGCTCACAAGGCCTGCACTCCAGTGTACTGTGCCAGTGTTTATGTGTGAAATTAATTTACACAATAAAAGTTTTTCAATGATGCTCAACTGTGTTAATGCTCATGTGTGCTCAGCCATGCTTTGTCATTGCACAGTTTGGGGATCTGTGACTAAACAGGCACTGCTAAGTTGTACAGGAATTAAACAGGCCCCAGCAGGACCCAGTGCCACCTTGGACATGGCCTGGGCTTGAACCCGGGCACTGGGCTCAGACCCAGCCTTTCCTCTTTTCACATTGAAAACAGGGAATTCCAGTGCCTGGAAAGGTCTCTGTAGGTGGGAGGCAGTTGGTGCCTGTGCCAGGCTGGGGTGCATGGGGAACTCAGCCTCTGGCTTGCAGAGGAGAATCTTGGCACTGCTGATGCTGAAGGCAGAGCAATCCCGATATCAGTTATCTGGGGCCAGGCACGCTGTTGGAGATCCCTGGATTTTTGGAGTCATGGATATACAACCATTCTACTCTTCATTTCCCAGGACCCTCTTGTATTTGACAGCTGCCAATTTGCCTGGGTCTTTCTTAACACTACCTTCCTCTGTGACACATTGCCTGGGTTCCAGTTTATTGTATGCTTTAAGCTCAACTCCATCCCATCTCTTCCCACATTAAGATCCCTCTGTCTTTTTTCTGTCCCTTCCTTCAGTATTCCATATCAAGGCAATGGTATTACAGTCAGGAGCTCATAAAGAAGCAACCAAACTAAAAGGCAGAGTACTTATTAAATGAGTAGTCATTTAGCACAGTGGTTTTCTTCTAGAATGCAGCAAAGATTTTAGCCCTTTATTTAAGAAAACCTGTCTGCAGCTTTTAAGAATCAACATTTGAGAAGAGATGATGGCCATTATTTTTAAAAATCTGTAATCTCCCACCAGTCATCTACCTGTAAAGAACAAAATTTTCATTTTTATTGTTGCCCATCCAGTTTCTTCAATGATAAAATACTTCTTTTCAGGTTTGGTTGTTTGTTTTTTTCTATTCTTTTCTTTTTTATTTTTTTTTCTTTTTTTTTTCTTTTTTTTTCCTGTTGAAAGCCTTCAAGAGCAAGAATTCCCTCATTAAGCTGATAAGACTGTTTCATTTCAGTGAATCATTCCAAAAGTCCCTGCCCAGGTTCTGAGGTGGCTTCAATCTCTAGGTCATGCCAAAGCATTTCATCTTGTAGGTAAAACCATCTGATTCAGGAATAAGAAAATAAAAGATATTGAATAATAATACTTTAAAAAACAAAAACAAAAACAAATGTGGCTGAAGCTAGAAAGAATTTGCAAGAATCTATGCCCGGTGGAGTTCAGCGCAGCGCAGGTCAACCTGACCATGGGGACGTCTTTCCTTTCCTTCTCCATAGTTATTAGTGATTTTGTAACGATCCTCTATTCCCTAATCACGGCTTTATGGCTGTGTAGCTTTAAGGCGTCTCCGAGGGAGGGGCAGAGCCTGGGAGCCCGGCGGGGACTTGGTTTAAAGACTCTCCCCGGAGCGTTCTCGGTGTAGTAGGGACCGGATGATAAATGGTTGCTTTACTAGATTAGGTTGTTGCTAACTTGAGTAAAAAGTTGCTGTTTTCCTTTCCCTGGCTCGGAGGCTGCGCCGGCAATCCTTTCGGTGGTTTCTGTTTTGTTTCCCCTTCAACTGTTTGGCTTGGTTTTGGTCCGAAGCCGAGGCAGGGAACCGGGACCTGCGGGGGGACCGGCGGGGGCCAGGCCGAGACCTCGGGAAAAGCTGAACCAACAAGAGAAAGGAGACCAAAATCCACCAGCTTCTTCTGCTGTGAGGAGACCAGCTCCAGAGGTTCAACAGATTTCCACCTGTTTTGCCCGAGCTGCTGCATGAACTCGGATTTCCTTCCCTGAGATAAAGGGAAGACCGACATTTTGCCTTCCCTGCCAGCGGCCAGCCAGTGTTTTTCTTCCCCCGCCATTTTTAGGTTTTTGTTCTTCGGGGAGGAGCGGGGTAACGTTCTGAAAGTTCAGTATCTAGCATTTATTGAATCTTTTTTCCTGTGGCATGCAGGCCCCTTGTTTTGTTAATAAACAGTTGGGGTTTTGTTCACTTTCACCCACTGGTATTCATTTCTTTCATTTGCAGAAAAGGGGGATTACTGAAGCCCTTCTCTCTAGAGAAAACACTCATTCCAGAGCGTTTTTCTCCTAAGTTTGTCTCTAAACTGAGACACGTGCCAAGTGCTCTGGCTTGCTTGTATTTGCTTCACCATCTTTGACCTTCCGATATCTTGTGGTTATATCAAAATAGATTTTGCCAGCAAACAATCCCAGAAAGGAATTGGCTTGCACAGCCCACTCCAACATTTCTGAGCCAGGACTGAGGTAGCCTTATTGGTCTCCATGGGGTGATAACACATTAAAAACCCCCTTTTGCCATCTCATTTATTACCAAAAATGGCATTGCATGGAAATATTGGAAGATCCAGTATCCACAGAGAGAGGCTAATTTTAATGATTAACTGAGGAACTATTAAATTTTACTTCACCGCTCCACTGTCATTATGGAATTAGTATTAACAGCCATGTACTCACTGCAAGATATGTAATGAGACTTGCTGGAAATGACAATGCCAAGGATCTGGATCTCTATAATTATAAACCCAGTACATATAATTTAGAAAGAAAAAAAAAATATTAAAAAATCTCTCATGAGCCTCAGTTACTTGCCAAATTGTTCTTGGGTCCCTGGAATGTGAAGCCAAATAATTTTTATTTTTCCTCCCTCTCATCTTCTCTCTGAGTCTCTTGCTCTCTCTGGTTGCTCTTAATTAAGCCTGCATAAAATTAGCAGATGGAAAATCAACACTTTAAAAAATGTCTCATTGCAGGATGATGGCAGGACATCTTAAAAACTCCACCAGTTTTTCATTGCAATGGCCATGAAGAGTGCAGTAATGTCAAGCCTCCTGGATAACTTGGCATGGCTGCTTGGGAAAACAGGACCAGAAGAAAGTAAATCCAGGGCTTGTAGCATTGCTCTTTCCCCCATCCAAGTTGTACATCAGTATGTTAAAATTTGCCACTCCTTGCTTTGGTGGCAATTCCCTCCACATGAAACACATTTCCCTTTGGTCTCCACCAGCACCATACTGTGTGTTATTCTTCTTCAGCCTTTCATTTCATCTCTACCTCCTTTCTGGCTCTCTTCAACACTTTTCTGACTGTATTCTTAGTTCAAAGCATCTCAATCTTCTAGTGAGTAGCCTGGTGCTCTTTGAAAATCTAAGCTCCCCCCTCATCACTTGTTTTGGCTGTTTTTACTTTTCTGTCATGAGCATCTGATCCACCCGGGTGGGAGATACTCGAGTCACCTTCAAGTTAACAGACAGCTGAGTCAGGGGGCTCTCCTTTTCTTTAAAGAAAAAGAAAGGAATAACCAGCAATTTTTATGCCATTGAGTGTGTACAAGTCAAAAGTTATCATAGAGGGATCCATGTTGAGTTACGTGGCATTGCTTGGTGTCAAAACCAAGTTATCACCCTGTACTTCCTATAACCTTTTATTCCCTGTGGCAGAAAAAAGCAAGTGGGGAATGACATCATGGCCACTTTACATGTTCCATAGCACAGCTTCTCTGGGGACACACCTGGATGATCCTCTTGGTGCTGCCTGTGCACAGCCTGCCTTGCTGCCCACATTGCAGGAGTAAATACTGTTTCCCAGCACAGCTCAAAAGTTGTTGCCCATTGGTTTCTCCACTTCAGCTTTATGTTTTATCCAAAGTCACAGGTTCAGACAACCAAGTATTTGGAACCCTTCCATGATTATTTGCTGGAGACAGTTTATTGTGGAAACAAATCTTGTCAAAGTGTTAACTGGCCTCCTTCCTTGCATTTATTCTTTTCAGTGGTTTACAGAATGAAGGTGTTTAATGTAACAGATATTGCTTGCTTTTCTTTGTGTTTCTTGAGGCAAAGTTGGTGTCACCCCTAATTTTCTCTGTAGCATCTCCTCATAACAAACCTGAGCAACCTGCCAACTTCCCTGGCATGGTGGGAAGTTTACACTCTCCCAAGTGGCTGCTGCACTCTGGTAGCAAGCAGTAGATACAGGGCCATGAAATGAAGCTTCAGGAAGGAGATGGAGAGGAAGGCTGCCTGTAGGTGCAGCCTATTGATTGGGGGTGTATTTTGCTGCTGTGGCAAAAGAAAAGAGAGATTTTCTTACCTGCAACATCAGTGATGCTGCAGCATCAAGAATAGGAGTAAAATGATTAACAATAACTTCAAATAAGCAGGGATCAAGATCAGAATCAACCGTATAGCTGTGAGGCCTTCTTAGGGCAGAAATAATAATAAAAAAATATACGGAATAAGGTTAATTAATTTTGCCACCTCAATGAACATTATATGGACAAATATTCTGTACACATGCACCATTCAGCAGCATGTTTAATTTGTTAAGCACAAATGAATTCAAAAAGTGAGCCCCTTTGTCTTCATTAAAACTGATGAGAATGAATTGCAAGATGTGGCATTACTATTCTGGCATGATTCACTTGATGTGGAAACCTCTGAACCATTAAGGAGCACAAACAGGCTGCAGCATGGCCACGTTAGGCTTTGCCTTCACCACCTTGACAAATCTGAGCCTTTTTTCTCCTGCACTGCAGGATGCCTTAAAATAATGTCAGCCCAACAGCAGCAGCAAATAAAAACAGGCAGAAAGCTCTCACACATAAGAAGGTATTAGAGGAATATGCCTTCTATTTTCAAAAAAGATTGCCACAGTAAGCAGATATCTACACAGCTCTTCATTTGCAAAATACTGCTTCATGTTCCTCATTTTATGGCAAAATAGGTCATTTTTTTGAAACTGCTCTTTCTAGGTTTACAGGTATTTTAATTAATTTCATTATAAAGAGGTAGAGCTGTGTCACTTTTTGCTCTTAGGTTTTCTGTACTACATACCTTTCTTTTCGGCTCTCTCCCCCTTGTGCTGTCATTGCTCACAGAGCTTTTCAAGGCTTCCTGAAAAAGGCCATTACTTGAGCCATCAGTCTAAATTAAGCCAAAAAAGAAATTTAAGAGTGAGCAAAGCTTGTACACAGATTGCTCCAGCCAGCAGGTGCCTGTGGGCTGGGCAAAACACCCTTGAGTTTCATAGGTGTAACCATAAGCCTTACTTTGAATGTCAATACCCAACAAAGTTCTATGAAATACTAATGGCTTGGCAACAATGATGTCACGGCTCCAGCAGAAGGCATATATGGGACTGTTAATGAATTTGCACTATGTGGGCAGAAGAGTAAAATGTCTCTTTTTCAGCAAACCCTTGCTTTCACGGTGGAACCTTTTGGTGTAACCCCACGTGGATGCCAAGGTCCTTAAACACAAGAGTGAAGCAGTTGAGTGAGGCACCAGGAGTTCACTGCCAGAACAGCCTTCCCTTGCCATGGATGCAACCACAGCAGTAAATTATTTTTGCCCCTGGGACAGTGCAATGGCCGGGTCATCTGAAGCATCTCAGAAGATTTTGACTTAATATCTCATTAGGACAATCCCCTTACCACTCTTAGTTTGTGATGAAGCTGCTCCCATCTCGGGTTTTCTGGAGATGAGCTGGAGTTCACAAAGAAAGGCCTCAGAAATGATAAGTCCTAAATGTACATGTAGAGTAGATAAACCTATATTTTAGTGCTGTTGCAGCAAATCCATAGCCTTTCATGGACACAAGCAGAGTGATTCCCATTTAAGAAGACTTCTTGTAGCCAAAAATATGTCTTCTCCTCAACTCTCAATTAGATCAAAATCACAGCATTTCAAATCAACAGCTAATCAACACCTCTATGTGCTTTCTATCCAGGGATGCAACCTGATTGTTCATTCATTCATTCATTCATTCATTCATTCATTCATTCATTCCTTAATCATCTCCCTTTTTCTAGACCTGTTGCTTTAACTCCTTGGTGCAGGAGCAGAGGCCTGTGTGGAGTTTTGAAGATGATCCCTACAGATTATTTCCCAGAAGTGGCACTCACCCAGCAACACTGCTCTCAGTTTCCTTTCTGCAGTTCAACAGCTGTTCCCCCAGCAGGGATGAGGTTTCCCAGTGAATTTCTTCCCATTTGTCACCTGAAAAGACACTGGGAGGAGGAGATGATGCCTGAGGGATGGATGGCAGGGGTAACTGAGTTAACAAAAGTGTAGCTGATGGCTCTGGCATACTGCAGGATGGTTTGTGGGAGGAGAGGGGAGGGGAAGGGAAGTGAGGGGCGGTTTTTAGCTCTGTGTGTGCAGTCTGTCCCTGCTGGGAGCCAGGACAGTCTCTTGCAGTTTTGTCCTGGACTTTCTTGCCTGTGGCTGCTGCTTACAAGACAGAGACAGGTCCTATAGGTTTTTTATTTCGGCTATTAGTAAAAATTAAGCATAGTGGTGGTAGTGGATATAGGATGCTTGAACTGTCTGTTTGGCTGGGATAACATCCAGTGAACACATGGTGAGGACCCTGCTGCTGACATGCCACTATCAACACTGACCCTCTGTGGAAAGCAAGGACCAAAGCCCACGATGGAGAAGATAAAGAAGACACAGCAAAGAAACACACATGCTCTAAAAAGGTGGATCCAAGGAGGAGCCATGCTAAACAGTTCCGGGAATATGGAAACTATTTTGTAGAAAAATATGAATATGCAACAAACTGATGCAATAGAAAGGGTTTTTAAAGAAAGCCTTTGAAAGAGCAAATCGTGGACTTGGCATTCAACCAAGTCACCTGGCCAGCCGTAACTTGCATTTTTTGTCTCTTAATTGTCTTATTATTGTTTTATTAAACCTATTTCTTAAAATTTATAAATATGTAGATACCTACTTTATTCTCTTAGCCCTGTCTAGTCTCTGTTCCAGGTCAGACTTCTCGAGGCATCAGCTACACCTAAGGGGAAACAGTGCTTGGGAAGCATCTGCTATTGTGTTCTTTTTGTTCTGTTCTGTTCTAGATACCTTGTATAGTAAAGAACTGTTGTTCCTTTTCCTAAATTTTTTCTTTGAAGCCCCATAATTTTCAAAGTTATGAAGATTGGAGGAAGGGGTCATCTTTCCATTCCAGGAAGGTTCCCACCTTCCTTGGGAGACATTTGTCTTTCAAACCAAGATACCCTCCCTGTGTGGGGTCTAGAGAAGGCAGGCAGATTCCTCTGGCGTACCAGGTCCTGCCTTCATGAAAGATTAAATTCAAGACCCTTAACTCAGCTGCCTCTGAGGATCTGGTTCAGTTTGCTCTTGAGAGACCAGGAGTCCCCAACAGATCCTGGTATCACATTTTGACTAGCTCTTCCACCCATTTCTTTTTCCTTCTCCCTCAGTTTTGCTAAACTCCAAATAGTCACCCCTTATCCTGTTGTGTCCTGCTGGTGCACACTGTGACCTCTGTTTACTGCTGAGGAAGGATGAGGAGGGAATCTGTCCCAGCATATTGGTTATTAGATTCTGAGGAACAAAAGGCTTTTTCTGGCATTTCAGTCACAGAAGGAGACAGATCTGTTCTTCAGTGGAATAAGGAATATGAGAATTCTTTATAGGAATAAGGAAAACTTCAGAAACAAGAGGCTAGGAGAAGCAAACAGGCTGGCTCTGACCCTGGCCACTCTCTTGCTCACTAGCTTTGCTGGTATTGAATCTATAAATAGATGTATATATCCAGAGCAAGGTTTTTCCTTTGTGTGTTTGCTCTCTAAAAAAAAAACCTGTTAGACAAACCAGATTATCCCTTGGGTGTCCAGCCACATCACAGTTTCTCAGGAAGAGATTTGCATATGAAAATGTCTTCTCTCTGCTGGAAAACTTGTAGCTTCTCCCTTGGCACCTCTGGGCGCAGCCCTTGGGCACCAAGGAACAGAGGAAGATTTTATGTTGCCATTTCTGTCTGCAGAGGGATAGGGAGTGAATGATGGGACAGGGGGAGCACAGGAACACCCCATTCTCTGATGCAAAAGAGCAGGCAGGCACACAGCTTAATTTAGAGAAATTAATACTTGGCTTGCCAAAAGACCTCAAGGCATCACTGAATAGTTTCAGGGGGAAACCCATGCTGGGGAGCTTTAATTAAACTAACAGCTGGCAAAAAAGGGTAGAAAAAAAATGGATAAAAAATGTGCAGTGTCAACAAATTATTAATATAAACCCTCACCTGAAATCTCACCAGGGATGAAATTCTTACCTGCTCTTGCAGAATGCCCAGCTCCTCATCATCCCTATCATCTGATTTAGGATTAAAAGATCTCAGCCTGAAGAATGGGGAAGCAGCATGCCAGAAGGGATTCATGCTCTTGTTGGAAGAGGGAGAAATTACACAGCAAGGAAGCCAGCTTTCCTCTCATTACACAGCTCTGGCTGATGGCCAGGTCTTCTGGTGCTGTCTCATCTTGGCTGGGAACAAGGTGCCAGAATCACTCCATCTTGTATTTTTGGAGAGTAATGAAATGGATTTTTCTTTAAACTGTCTCCTTTCAGACAGCACAATTCGACTCTGCCCAGATTGTATAATTTTTCCCCAGGCTTCTCTGGACAGTGTTGGGATATTTTGTTTGGCACCAGGATTTTGCTGGCCTTTCCCTGCTGACTGTCTGAAGTTGGACGCTCTTGCTCTGCTCTTGTTTGAAGCCCTAATCTGAAAAATTTAGGCGCTGGCTTTGCTGTTAATTTCATTTTATGGTCAAGGCTGAATAAATTTATTTTTATTTGGAAAGCTGCGTCCTTTGCTTTAGTAAGCATGGGGGAACCTGAAAGTTCTTAAAAATAAAGTCTCATATCATAAAATAATATCACATTCAAATGTGACTCCTCTTTATTTCACGATATCTATAATTCAGCAGCAAACTCTATGCTTTACACTACAACACACTGCAGATCCTAAGTGAACCTGAGGATGTCATGATGCCTCATGAGAGGGGTTTGTCACATGACTCTTTGAGAGAAGCCTAAAAAATCAATGGGTGGATCAATGCAAGTGAATATTTTACCTCTGCAAAAGGCACAAAGCATCATCCACCCGAGCTCACGGTGCCTGACTGCTGGAGAAGGTTATCTGGGATACTGGCAGAAGTATATAGAATAAGGATTTTCAGAGGAGAAGGTTCAAAATTTATTTCAGGGTTGGTTTGCTGATCTTCATGGTTGCAGGGGCATGAGTTCAGACAGTTGGTTCAGAGGCACCCTTTCTGGGGTTGAAAACCAATAGTCAGGTGACAAATCACTGGCAGCAGTGTTTCCTGGCCCACAAAAACACTGCTGCAAGGCAGGCCAAGCATGAACTCACTTCCTCTATTATGCACTGCCACACCATCTCTGAGAGCCCAGAGGATGCAGATCACAACCCTTGGTGCTGAGCATTACAATCTGCTTGGTCCTTGAAGCAGCACATGAACCTGTGATGTGATGCACATCAAAAGTCAGTGTGGAGTCAGGTTCCTTCCCCCACCACGGGGAGTTGTGACAATGCACACCAGGAATCTCTCTGGCTGTGATGGGGCATGTTGGAGCCAAAGGAACTGTGCCAGGTACCTGCTCCTCAGTCACTCACCTCCACAAGGTCTGTGCTTTGCATATTGCCAATCCATGAGAACTGTTAAATAATCATTGTTTGAGGGAGGGATAATTACTAGCTCTTAGTTTGCCCACTGACATCAGTGCTACCAAAGAAGCCTAAACACACACTACCTTTTCTGAGGAATTATCACACTGTAACACAATACCTTTGGCTTTTATTGATCCACCCACTGAGGATTATGCAGAGCTGTTGACAGATAAGACTGAAAATATGAAATAGCCACCTTGAAGTGCTGGTACCATACAAAGCCTTTACTGAATACCAATCTGAACATTCAGACTGCTCCTCGCAGATAACCTAATATTTTTCTATGTTAACACTCCACAATGAAAGGAATCAATTATATCTATCAGTCCATATAGATTTGGTGCTGCGTTTCTGGAAGCTTAGTCTTGTTCCTTCATTGCTGAGCAATCAATAAAACATTTCAGTAGGAGCATTTGATGATTACATAATGCAAAACCTCATATATGTTTGGCTTCAGCTGATCCTCTGTGTTGTTCTTTTGTGGACGTTGGATTTATGAATGTTTTTTCCCTATGACTATGAATTAATTATATAAAGCAGCCCTGACATAGAAATCCAATCTGTTCTTTCACAAACAGAGCATTTTGTTTGTTGCTTATAAGGAAAAACAAAAAAAGGATCAGCAATAACAAAACAATAGTCAGATGTAAATGTGTCATATATTCATTTTCCTTGAATTAACTGTGACTCTTCCCTTTTCATTAAGCTACAGAATAATTATCACAGCAACATTGGCAGCTCATTGAGGGAACTAGAACTGAAATACAATCCTAGCTGTGCAGGGGGGAGTTGCAGCAGTGTCACAGGTAGGTCCAGCCAGGCTGTGAACACAAGCAGTCCACAAAAAACGGTGTCAGTAAGATTTTAGAGCAGTGTTTGGGGCAGTGGATGCTGCTCCTTGTCCTCCCAGGTTTTCTTACCTTGATCTCCTTTTTCCTCAGAGAGATCTATCACTCTCTCTGCATCGCATTATATGTCCCTGCAAAGCTTCTTCAGCACTGGTCTGCCAAAAAGAGGTGAATAAGACAGTGAATTTAAGCAAAAATCTTCAATAGCACATATCTGTTTTGCTAATTGATGGGTGTGACACAAAGGACACAGACACCAATGGAAAGAATGCTCTTTTCTTACTATTAATATCAAGGCAACACAGAAATAAAATTATACATTTGAAAAAACAATAAGCTTACTATGCACTAAGTTCCAGCAACAAACAAAATAAGCAAGACACCAAACCATTAGTATATGAGAAAGAGAATGAGAATGAGAAAGACACATCACCAATTGCTCTAACACATTCCCACCACCCAGAGTCACAAGTTGCTGGGGAGCTCCTGTTGCAGTGAGGATTTGGAGAATTTTCCCAGGAACTGGGAGGTCCTAGCAGTGCATCCACTTCTAAGTTGCTGCAAGAGGGTCCAGCTTTTACAGACCCAAATCAGCAAGTCAGAATGATTTGCATATCCTTCTGTGCAGAAACATGTGGTACATTTCCCAAACTCCCTGGACCAGGGCTTGGCCAGAGTCCAGACCACAGCTGGGGGAGTTTCTTAAAATATCTCAGACAAACATTTGTTGATACTGGCTGGGAGGACTTCTTGACATATCATGCAGACAATTACACAAGATCATGTAAAGATCTCTAAAGGTTTGGTGCTAAAACAGCCAGCATAAGCCATTTGGTGAGGCTGTAAACAAGGTCTCTGTATTTTTAAATAACTAGCATAGCATATTATTATATAATGTACAGGATTCACCTGTAAGTCAGCTCTGGCTTGGATTTGTTGTCCAGACCCTAGCACTTCAAAACCCCTTTTTAAAAACTAATCAGAACAGAACTTTGTAGATTCCCTACAGAACTTAGCATATGTACCCAAGGTCAGTATGAGAGGACCTGGGATTTTTCTTTTAAACACAAAAGTGAGCACAATATGGGTTTATCCAGTTTTATGAAGGATGTTTCCAGCTTTTAAAAAAATCTCTGTGAGGGAAAACTGTACCTTGACTTTGGATTTAAGAAAATCAGCATTCTCCACTAAAAATTATTTTTGGAAACAAATGCTGTTTTTACGGTGTGTTTTCTCACCAACATTTTGTGCACAAGAAAACTCTGAGTAGTTCTCTGTGGGTTGCCTTTATACTGTGTCTAATGGCATATTGCTAATTCCAAGCACACCTAAAAACCTATGAGCTTGATATGCAAACCACCAAAAACTACCTAAAAAATACAATAGGGATTACATTTGCCATATAGTTTTTGATTTCTAGGATTTATTTTAGTATTGTTTCCCAGTCTTTTTCTGTAAACATGCAGGGTATAAAGCTGGAGAGAGCAGGAGAGGGAGAGACTTATTTTTTGGCATCTGGAAGACATCTCAGCCTTGTACAGAGAAAAGCCTCAACGGCCAGGTTTGTCCAGAGTAGCTAAGACCCCCAAAGAATACCTGCAAACCAGGTAAATTTTATTGGATCATTTATTTTCTCTTTGCCTGCTTTCTCTGAACACTGTCATAAATGCCTTGGGCATCATTTAAAGGTGGGCTTCTGTAAGAGTTCAGGGCAGAGTTCAGCACATGGATGCTCCTTCTTCCTTTCAGATCTGAAACCTTCCTTGTATATTCTTCTCCCAGTGCCAGTAGTTTTTTCTTTTTTTAAAACAAATTCTTAGCTATGCATTCTAATGAAGAACAACAATTCATGAGCAAGAGCTGTCTGGGACTGCTCTAATGGAGTGGCATTATTGCTGTATCAGGTGCCAAAATAGCACTTACTAACACTTAGCTCTGCGGAGGCCTCAAGAGCTCAAAGGTGGATTCTAGAGCTGGCACACCAAAAGGAGAAACAAGAAAAATCCCACCATTAATTAAACATTTATAAAATATGTATTAAATTTTAACTTCCCCTGATGCACAAGATAATGGAGGAGGATTGTTGGGATTGTTGGGTTTAGGTTTTCTCATTTGGATTTGTTTGGATTTAAAGACTGTTATTGTGAGACTCATGATCAATAAGAAGTGCTTTAGTGCTTTTTATTTATTTTAAGGAAACTCTACAGGCATAATGAAAAGTTTTAATCTTATTTGAGAGATGTAATTTAAAAAATCACAGCTTCTAAGAAGGTCAATATGGCTTGATGACAACATTGATTTTTGGAATATTACTGATACACATACTGAGGGGCTTTTTTAAGATAACTTCCATCCCTTCAAGACCTCTGTCAGATATAATTTGACTGGTAAATACCTACTCTAAATTAAACTCACGCAGTAATTACAGTGTCTCATCAAGATTTATTGGAAAATTATTCAAAACGGTTAAGCAAGTAATAAATTTTCTTTTACTTCACATTTGGGACTAGACTTTTGTTTCTGATGGTTACAGGGCACAGGGGATCCCTGAAGTGCAAACTTGGTCCTATTGAACTTCAAGCGTTTTGAATATTTGTTTGCAGGGGTGATAATTTTCATGCTGGTTTTTAAATCAAACTTCTTTGACAAACTGGGTCTTTCTTGCCTGCAAAATGAGGCTTATAGTGTGCTGTCTATCTCTCATAGAGTTACTGTAATTCATGCTTAGCAAGCACTTTGGAAACTTGAATTGGAAGTGTAAGGGGTCTTTAATTACTCATTATTGTATTGCCCAGAGAGAGCACCAAGCTCGGAGCAGGGATCACTGCTACAGCGTAGCCATCTGATAAACCTGTCTCACTGATTTTTGTTTTCCTTTATGGGAAAAAAACATGGGAGCAGCCTTCTGCTGGGGCTGGAGTGAGAGTGAGCTTGCAGCCAGTGGGGAGGGCTCACTCAAAAGGACAGATGAGCTGTGCCTCAAACACCTTTAGTTTGAGCCTACTCTGGTCTGTGTGTGTGGGGACAGATGGTCTGACTTGCCTTAGCCCCACGACCAGCATTTACTGGTAAATTACTGGTTCCAGCCATTTTCCATGAGTACATTAGTACCTTAGCAACACTGTCAGCACAACAGCCTGCCTATTGCATCTCCCACTCAGCCCTTCCGTGGCTCATTTAAGTGATTTTGCACTACTCTTGCATGCAAAACAGATTTGTGGCTGTAACTTTGAGGGGAAGGGAGGATAAAAGTTTCATTCCCACTGAAGTGAGGGATTTCCAATGGCAAAGCAGCCCTCACTCAACAGGTACACCTTGTGAACAGCTCTCACTAAAGAGAAATCCCAGCTCTCTTCAGTGATCCTGTGGTGATGGATATGGATTGAAAATGGTCTGATTTATTAATGGTAAATAACACCCATGGCTGAAACGATCCTAAATAATCATGTCCCCCAAAGTATATGGCCTTCAGAAATGCTGTCAGAGATGAGGCCCAGCTAATGTGTCCCCCCATTTTTGGGGGACTTAGTAACACTAAAGATTACAGAAGATGATCTATTGGCTTAAGAAGTAGACCCAGTGCCACATATAAGTAAATTCTTGGCTATAGCCATCATTTTAAAAGGTGTTAATGAACACTAAATCAGGTTAAAAAGCTACTCTTGTATCTTTATACAGCAAAGGAGGTGCCAGTGACTGCTGCAAATTTTCAGACAAAAGTAGCATCGTAACACGGTTTGTTTTTTGGTTGGTTTGGGGTTTTTTTGTTTTTTTTTTTGTTTGTTTGTTTGTTTGTTTGGGGTTTTTTGTTTGTTTGTTTGTTGGTTTTTTTTGTGTGGGTTTTTTTTTTTTTTCTCAGCAAACAAGTGGCAGAGGCTCCAAAGACATCTGTCAGCATGCTTGCAGATATTTGGGTTTTGTCCTGCAAAAATCGCCTGGTCATTCTGGTGCAAGGAAAAGCTTTTTGCCTGAAAAAAGCTTACACAAGAAAAAGGATCTCAGGCACAGATGTGCTTGTGAATCTTCTTTGCTGGACTCCACTGGGATGTTCCACAGGGAGTCCCTGGACTGAGAGGCTTCAATGGAGCTTTCACAAAGGAAATCTCAATGGTGAGATAACTCCTTTTCTGATCAGCACCTGCTAATATTCTCACTCCTCCAAACATGATTGCTCTGGAAGCCCCATGCCCAGGGTTTTTCCTGTCCTGCCTGTGCACCCAAAAGATGCAGCACCTCAGACTGGCCCCATGTCATGCTGAGCTGGCCACGAGCTGCCTTGATGGACCACCCTGCACACGGGAGAGCACCCACGTGGGGTTTGCAGAAGCTGCTGCTCCTGCAAGAGACCCGCCAGAATCTTCACTGCCAAGAGCAGAAGGAAATCATTGCTTGAGACACATGGGAGATGAGACTGCAGGATCACCCCAGAGCTGGTGAGCCTCTGCAGGCAGGCAGCTGTGTGCCATTTCTCTCTCACATGTAAACTTGAAGCAAGGCCTGGAGCAGAGTTTGAGTGCAGCATTTCAGAGGCAAAAATCTCTCCCAGCCTCTTTCCAGCCAAAGGTTGGCACATACTAGAGACACATCACAGTTGCCACTGAATTGCAAATGGAAACCACTGATACCTGCACATCTTTGAGGCTCAGAAAGGGTAGATGAAGCATATCAGAAACAAAAAGATAAATTGTAGTCCACATTGTATAACTCCCTGCCATTCTCTCAATTAATGTGAAATAATTCCTGTTCTACACATACATGCATAAATATGGAAAATGTACCTTTTTACTTGGCATATCAGCCTGCTGTACAAGCACCTGTCAATTGGCATTAGAGACTCTCCACAAAGTGATAGGCAGGAATTTAGCAATTTAGCTCATAGCAGGGAAAAAAAAGGCCACACTTCACACAGTGCTCTTTTCCAATCATAAAAGGTAAACATTCCTAACACCTTCAAAACTAGAGGAATTCACAGAGGAGTATCAGGTCCTGCTGCTCACCTCACCAAAAATCATCATTCCTCTCTCATAAAGCGAACTGGATTAATCATCTTCTATAGCAGCATTATGAATTAACTTTTCATTGACTTCAGGATTTGAGATGTACATCAGTCTATGCCTGTAAGAAGCAGCACTGCATCAGACAAATGCTTTCCATGTCACCCTGAGATACCTGCAACATATCTCATAGCTGCATAAGCTCCAACTCCCATTTTCCCCAGAAACTACTTGGGTTTCCCAGCTTTATAATCTGCATTGCTCCAGTGAACAGGTATTGGAAAAGATAGAAGGAATTCTGCAGCAAAGCCAAACACTGCCCTGATCTTATGGGGCAAAATCAGAATTACTGCATGGGCCTCCTTTTCCCAGGTTATCTGAGAAGAAAGGAAAAGAGGATCAGCAGAGGAGGGAAAGCAGTGTTTCCCTAGAGCAAAACTGTCGCAATAAAAGCAGACAGGACTCGTTTCTTCATGCAGAAAAGGCAATCTTTAATGTTACAGCCCATTTTTATACAGTTTTCAAAGACATCGTGTTTAAATGTAATTGGTTCATAACTTTTTGCCACTCAATTCACTGGTTAGAAAATGTTTGTGTGTGTATGTGCTAAGACTCTCTCTTTACCTAGGTGTTGCAGATTTTTTTTTGTGGATTCCCATAGCACAGGGGGTTTTTTTTGTTTGTTTGTTTGTTTGGGGTTTTTTTTGTTGGTTTTTTTTTTTTTAAACAGGTGAGAATGGCTCTCTTACCAGAATAGGTTGTTGTGCTAACTGATTCTCATTCTGATGATTCTTTCACATGGGAACTTACAAGCTAGTTGCTAGTTTAGTCAGAGTACCAGGGGCCTAAACCATATTTTACAAGGCCTTTCTTCTGTAAGGTGTTACCTATAAGCAACACAAAACTAGTCCTAGGTCTATCAAGCAATTACACTCATCTTTTAGTCTGTCTTTTCATTCACACTGGGAAAAGAGATGTTTGTCAGACTTAGCAACACTTTTTTCTCTTTTTGGTAAATATGTTCACAGGAAACATAACCTTCTAAAAGACAGTTAATTCCCTAATTAAGCATTTTCTCCCTCCCTCAGCAGTAACAGTGAAAACATATCAAGACAAATTGCCTGTACAAGATGCCTGGCAATGGCAGATTTTCTTTCTAAATCCCCTGGAAAAATTCAGTTAGCTGCAGTAAGAATATGAGGGATAACATCTGAGGCCCCTCTGGCTTTGCAGCCAGGGACCAGAGATGTCTGTTCTCTTTGTAAAGTTTTCCATCTGCTCCCTCTGATCACAGAGAGAATAGAGAGAAGCACATAGTGGAAGTGAACCATAGCTTATACCCTGCATGAGATTCCACTTCCAAATTAAGGGAAAAACAGAGGGAAAAAAATAGGAGGGCTTATTAACAGTAAAGTTTGCAGTGGCAAGCAGATGCCTGGCAGGGCAGATGGATGTGGGCAGCCCATGAGCTAAGAAAGCTTTTGCTTAACTTAGCTGCATAAATAATTTGAAGGAGACATTTCATGCAATGAGAAATAAGTCATTTGCCTTTGAGACTCTCTGGGAAACATCATGAAAATTATTCACCATCTCTGGGAGCATGATACTTCTGTGAAAAGGCTTCTGGCCAACCCCTCCTGGCTGGCCATTCCCAGATCATTTCTCAAGAAAGGCAGAGGGAAGCTGCTGCCGAGTCACAACCAGGATTTGGGTTTCTCATGGGATGCTCAGCCCCATGGGAGCTCTTTCTGCACCTCCCAATGCTCAGTTGGTCCCTAACATCCCTCACAGTGGACAAAGAAACCAGCCCTGGGCACTAAAAATATACCCAAATGCCCCAGCCCCACTCGCTGCATTGGGAGCATCAGGTGTTTGCTCTGGTCATGCAATCAGGTGCTGTGCATGTCCTGGACACCTGTCACCTGCCTGCAAATCCTCCCCAGCAACAATCTCATATATGCAATCCTTCCCTTTTACATCTCAAGGTGTAAATATTTTTAGTTAGCACCAAGAACAGGCTCTGCTCCCAGCTACCTTTCCCTGTACAGAAACCAAAGTTCAGCTCAAAAGCCATAAGACACAGTTGCACAACAGAGGAAACACCACAAAGACGTATCAGCAACATGACAGTCAGTGAATATTCTCTAATTATGCTGGGAAAAAAGAGACAAGAGCCCACACCAGCTGACACTTGGCTGTATCGCCATGGTGCTAACTGGCTGCAATTAATGAGATGGCAGCACTGATGCTAGAAAGAACCCAGGCCAGAAAGGAATATCACTGATTAGCTAAAAATTAAGGTAAACTAAGAAGAAGATCTCCCCACACTACTTACACTCTGCAGCCAGCCTGGGAAAAGGAGAGAGGAAGGAAAATGTGAAAGAGGAGTCTCAAAATTCACAGTGCTTCAAAACTGACCAGAAAAGTCACGGGTTGTCCACCAACTCCATACACACCATAAAACCCTGTGGCAGGTCTGATCTGAAAATTAATAGTTCATTCAGGCTGTTAATGTTGTAAGAGACAATCCATCTGGATTTATTTGTTGCCGATGTCTGTAAGGTGAGGCCGAGAGAGAGGATAAGACAGCGCCTTTGAAGGGCCAAGAGCTGGAGTCACATGGAACCTACACTGAGATCAAGAACAATACGCGAGGGAGCAGATTCACACAGCCAGAGCAGCTTTCCGACTTCAGCAAAATCTTTGTCCTGCAAGAAGCAAACACTTGGCCAGGAGAGGGGATTCAAATTTGAATNCGGAGTGGGACCTTATTAACACCCGCCTCACTAAAAGCGGGACCCACCCCCACCTGCTCGGGTGCCCGGGATCCTGGGCTCGCCCCTCTCTGCCCTGCTGGGGGCCGGACTGCCGCAGTTCTGCCGCTGCTTTGGCTGCGGGGCAGCCCCGCATCCCCTGCCTGCCCAGACATCCCCGTGCCTGTCCCGCGGNAAAGAAGTGGCCGAGCTCAGGGCAGGGATACCTCGAGAATTGGGCAGGCAAAAGACGGGGCTGGGGAGCTGCTCGCTCTCTCGCTCTCGGCATCGGAGGAGGACGGTCAAGCTCTGCTTAATGCGGGCAGAATTCACTGTCACGGCCGGAGCCCAGTCCTGTGCTGCTTCGTCCTTTCTCTGGGTGAGCCTTTGCTCGCAGGACCAGCTGCCGGAGTGGGACCTTATTAACACCCACCTCACTAAAAGCGGGACCCATCCCCACCTGCTCGGGTGCCCGGGATCGTGGGCTCGCCCCTCTCTGCCCTGCTGGGGGCCGGGCTGCCGCAGTCCCGCTGCTTCGGGAGCTTTGGCTGCGGGGCAGCTCCGCATCCCCTGCCTGCCCAGACGTCCCGCGACTCCAGGCACGGCTCCGGAGCTTCTGATTCGTCTCATCTACCGCCACGGGATGTTTGCTCATTCCTGGGCTCACAGCTGGCTGCCTCCGAGAGTCCTGCAGGGGCATCGGGATGGATTGCCCCAGGGTTTTTGTGAAGCAAAACGCTTTCCGTCTCGGCCGGGAAGGCTGGCATTGGGTTCCTGGTTCTTTTTGTTGTTAATGCCGTAGTTGTTGCAGTTTGTTTGCTTTATTATACATACTAGTAAAGAACTGTTACTCCTATTATCATATCTTTGCCTGAGGGCCCCCTTAATTTCAAAATTATAATAATTAGGAGGGAGGGGGTTTACATTTTCGATTCCTGCCTTCCTTAGCAGACACCTGCCTTTCAAATGAAGACAATGAGCAGCCTTAGCCCAGCTCTCATCATGTTCCTTTACTGAATCAAACTCAAAAAACCCCACAAACCAGGAAGCAACATAACATAAACGGGATTGATCTGCCACACAAATTGCTTCCAAGAAAATGTTAATGTCTGATCCAAGGCTCTGGAGTCAGTGGTCATCTTCTCACTGTTCTTAAAGGCATGTGCAGAGGAGTTGGGCTGAACCACCATCAGCTCACAGAAATTTCCTCCTAAATGGTGGTATGAACAAACATTTACAGTGGAGCCAGAGATGCCAATATCAGTGCACAGACATCATCTACTTTTACGCAGCAGTGAGATTCCTGCAGCCTACTGCTTCACTCTTATTGCTGCTGTGATTTTGTTTGCCATGTAAATTGTACCTTGGTGAAAAATTATGCCTATTATTTTTGAGCAAGGGCAGAAAGGACCCCTGTGGGATGAGATGCTGAGTGAATCTGGCCATAGGATTTGCTTGGAGATTGTGTTTGATCACTTCCAAACCTTCCTGGGCCGAGTAATTCACGGTGACCACCACAGCCTCTCCCAATAGGTGCTTATTTATACACAGAAATCATAAAATGATCATAGATATCCTTGGAAGTGGTCAAGGCCAGGGGCCATGAGCAAACTGATCCAGTGGGGGACATCCTTGCCCACGGTGAAGGGGTTGGAATTAAATGAACCCAATCAGTTCTAGGGTTCTATGTTCATTCAATGATTTTATTCTTGTACGCATTTACCTCAAAGGAGCTCGGCATTATTCAAGCAAAAATCATTTTTAAAAGCTAGCAGGAGAAGGGCACTCTGTTTTGCTCTCAGGCTGGATATTTTCTTGAAGATCTGTGAGTCAATTTAGCTGGGGAATACATGGAGCTGCTCTTCTTCCTGGGGGATTTCCTGGCTCAGTTTTCTTGATATCACTTCTCGGTTGTCAGGCCTTTTCTGTACACATGCCCTTCTCCAGATTAACTTTCAGGCAGGTGAAATCCCCAGACAGAAAATTTTGTGGTGAAATAACTGGATAGTACAGGGTTCTATAGGTCCCATTGAGAGCAGTGCACATGTACAAACCATCACTCATGGAAAAGTGAGACAGAATTAAGAAAAATCACTATAGGAAAATAAGACCAAATTAACCCAAATTCACAGAAACACTCTGTCACAAGTATATCACAAGGGGGAGTTTCACATCTGAGAGGGCTTTTCAATCCACATCTGAAGGGCAGTATAAAAATGTTACAGGTTATTCAATTTGGCCTTTCAAACAGTATAAATTGGCAAGTCAGTCCCAATATTAATCACAAAATAAATGTTAAGTCAACCTGAGTTCTTTTTGTTGGATTTTTCAGCCTGTACTGCCACATTTGTGACCATTTTTCTCACGTCATGAGGACTGAAGTAAAAAATAAAACACCTCTTTGATGAAAGCTGATACTCAGAGAGAACCAAAAAATTCCCACTACCTGTGGTGCTTTGTAACCCCCAGCACATGGTGGGAGCTCACAAGTGTTAAACCTCTGCAGGGCTGTGCCTCCATCACAGTCCAAGGCCTCATCATTGGATTACTGCTCCCAGAAATGCTCCTCTGCAAGATCCCACACCATTCCCTTTGAAAGTTCACCAGATTGTGTTACATATCACGATACACAACAACAAATAAAATGCTATTTGCTTTATACCCAGAAGGCAGCTTTTTAACAAGAAAATGATACATTATTTACAAGAGTTCTTAGCAACACATTCAAACATGCAGAAAAAGGACCCTTTAAGCACAGTGAGTCTTGGTATGAATCATCATTCTCTCCAGCTGTTTAATTACTCTGAGATTATGAGTGCATATGATGGTCTGCACTTTTATTAATGAAATATCCATTATTTTTCTTTTATGTGGAGCCAGGGCACACTAGGAGGCCTTCTGCAGCTGAGCCCTTTATGCCTACAATATGACTTGGGCAAAATATGCCCTCAAACACTTTTGGATCATGATGGATTTAACTGCCAGTGAACCTGGTCTAATCATAAAGTGACTTTGAAATATTATACATTTGAAAAAAAAGTCTAAGTTCTTCAGGAAACAGGCTTTGGGCATATTCAGGTGATAGGGAGGAATGTGTCTTGCTGAGAGCAGCACTTTGAAGTTGCTCCCATGTGGATAATGAACGATTAAAGAACAAATGAGTTAAGCCAAGTTAAATGCATAGATGTGCCCTGAGCACCCTTCATCTGTGGAGCACCCAGAGCGTTTCAAAAGGGAGGAAGTACCTCTGTGCAAAGGAGCATTAGATACAGATCTGCACACCCCCAGCTGCTGGCAGTGCTCAGAAAAGCCCATGTGAGCAGCAACCAAACAGGGTGTGATCCAACAAACTCAGTTCCACATGGATGACATGCATTGGATTTGTCGCCCTGGGTTAAGAGATTCATTGTGGTTAGGAAAAAGGCACCTAAAAACTCACCTCAGACTTGTGGATGCTGTATGGGAAATATCACAGGATCTGATACAAAAGCATTTGCCCAGAGGAAGAAAGTCATTGTCTTATCCCACAACACCAGGACTTATTTTCCAGGTGCAGAGAAGGGATCCCTGCAGAACCCCTGCAGAGAAGGGAGCAGGTACATTCTCTGGTCCCTAAATTTCAGTGCTGTGTTAATTCCTGTTTCCCTTTCAGGGCCAATGTGGTAATTATTGTTACATCCTTTTGCTGCACCCAGCTCTGTTTGCATGATGGAAATGCTAAGAGCTTTTGAGTTTCTCCTTCCATCTCACACAGGTTTTGATCCGTACTTCATGCCCCTCAGGGAGGTCAGGGAAGGGATTTCCATTTGGGAAACTCCTCCCCGAGTTACACAGCCCTTGATGGAGCAATTGATGCAGCACCCTGAATAGATTCTAGGTAATTAATTACAGCAGAGAAAAGGCAGACACTCCTCAGACATCTGGGCTTTTCCTTTTTAAAATCAAGGGAATGGCAGTAAGTAAATAAACATGGAGGAATTGAGGACAGAAAAGGCAAATAATGCCTGCTGGTCCATTGGAGCTAAGGGATTCCCCAATCACCTGCAGAAACACCATCTGAAAAGCACAGACAGGAACTGAAAGCAAATATATTTAGCTCGAGAGGAATTAGATGCAAACTACTGGCATTCCAATTTGAAAAGCACATCCTGAGAAAGGATACCAAAGGCTAAATCCTCTTTTTTCAATCTGACAACCCAACTTCCATGTGAGACTAATGTCCACTAAAACACCACTTAGATCACCAGAGGACAGCAATGCTCTGCCATCGTTTTTAGCTCTGGACATTACTGTGTCACTGTGAGCAGCAGGGGATGCATAAGGAGGTGGCAGAATGCTTGTTTGCAGGACTTTTATGGCTAATTGATATTACTGCAGAGGTCCCCAGACAGTCTGTGGTAGCACTGGATGGCTGAGCCATGGAAAACTGCCTAATGCTGCCTCCTGTGTGGCACCCAAAACGGGGCCATATTTCTGACAGACACTCCAGCAAAGAATTCATGGACATAAATATATCTAAACGTGTTAAATCTGAGCAAAGACACTTGTAAAGAATCTTTCCTCAACCAATATGATTCTTACACATGGCATATCTCCTTTAATTTCCACATTCATTTTGAGACAAGCTAAATCCCCAAGGGACCATCAAAACATCTCATTTAAGAAATAGCAAATATACAAAGGAAATCTTTCCTTTCAACCAGAAAGCTCAGCTGCAGAAGCTCACAAAGGGCCTTTTTTGTTTTGTTTTGTTTTGTTATTCTCTGTGTTTAGCTCATCCATCCAGGGAAGTAACAGGATGTGAAGACAAATTGCAGGAGAAGGAGAATGTTGCTAATGATTTCCTTTTCAACTGCTTGCTCAGCTTTACCTTTGCTAGGAAGGATTACCTGTTGCTGACAAAAGATGTCATCTTCACTCAGATTAATTGCACTCAAATTAATTACTGGCATGGACCAAGGCTGGCTATGTGCAACATTATTTCAGCATGTTAAATCTAAAAAGTTTTAAGCAGAACTTGCTGGAATAGGACAGCACATGGTTCATCCAGTTAGATATAGAATTTCTGACCCTGTTACTCACATCTAAATAATCTTTTTAATGTGATTTAACCACGATGCTTGGGTTTTCAAGCCTTTTCTTTCTCATTACATCTTCTCCCTTTTTGTCTGCTTTTCCAACATAATTCATCCCAGCACGTATTCCCGAGCTTTATTAGGTGACTTGTGGCAGCCCATTTCCCAGCTAAGAGCCCTGCAGGAGCAGTGTTCTGTGCTGCTGAAATTGCATCCCCCTAAAATATGCCACTTTCATGATTATATTTCCCCACAGCTCATGGTGAGTGCCTCACACTCTATAAAACACTGTAACACCACTGACTTCACCCAAGGCCCAGCAGCAGGCGCATGTTGAGGACTGAAGCAGTCAGTCCTCAACAGTCCTGCTGAAGATTTTGCTGATGCAATGAGGTCAACAAAGCTCTCCATCTACCAAAGCCTCCAGGAAAATTCATGTATGCTGTGCTGCTGCAGCCATCAGGTGACACAGACTTATGGATGATGTGCTGGTGCCACTCCAAAAGGGAGAGGACCACAATTCTGCTTCCAAGGTTTCGTGACACTGGGGTTGGGATTAGCATTAGCTTCGCCACCTGTAAATTTTCACTAGGTTCAGCACCTGCCTCATAAACCATGAAAGAATACGAGAAGTGGAGATTAGAAACTAAAAGAAGCTTAAACATGTCACCCTGTCCACGCCCAAACTCTGCACTCAGCAATGTTGTAAGTGGTCATTTGTCACCAGCCCAAGGGACAGCCCTGAGTCCAAGTGCTGAAGGAATTAGTCCCCATCAAGGCTCTGCCTGGAGATCAGAGGAGCAGAGCCAAGGAATCTGCTTCGAGAGGCAAAGCACCCCTGAACCTGGCCAAAGCTCTTTACAGGCTAAACCAGGAGTCCTGAGCTTTAGAAAAATGCTCATTGATGGATATATAAAGGGTTTTGTTTCACTAGAACTGAGCGTGATGCTTGATAGGACAAAACTGAGAGTTTGGGATCACCGTAAGCAGAACAACTTTGTGTGCAGGGAGCTTACAAATTTCAGTGATTTCTCATACAGCCACAGGGCAAGACACAATGATTTTATCAAACAGTTTGGCATTTCCCCTCATCTTTTCCATCTTAATAAATCAATAATGTGAAATGCAAGAAGTCTAGAAGGCTACTCTGAGGGGATCCTGTCTCTGGCTACATCCAGGCCAGCCTTATTATCATGGGATGACCACAACATGACATTGTGGCTGCCCTGCAGAGCCCCAAACTACAAACACAACCATGGGGCACTCCTGTTCATGGTTCTGACAAAACTCAGACACACACAGCTCCTCTCAGGATCAATCCTGGAGACTGGTCAGTCAGAATCAAGGCTGCCACCTTTATGCAGGGCTTACTTAGGCAAAGCTCTGTTACATACTTCATGTGATGAGCTGGCATGTCCCACAACTGGAACCCAGAAGAAAACATCCATGGGCCTGAAGGAAGACAGCAGGATCTGCTTCACAAGCCCCAGGACCCCATGTGAGCCTCTTCTTTTGAGCTGCCACCACAAATCCAAATGAACACAAAGCCCCACAATTCCCAATCAACATGTGATCAGCAAATCCAAATGAACACAAAGCCCCACAATTCCCAATCAATATGTGATCAACAAGTCCAAATGAACACAAAGCCCCACAATTCCCAATCAATATGTGATCAACAAGTCCAAATGAACACAAAGCCCCACAATTCCCAATCAACATGTGATCAACTGTGCCCAGCACAATTCAGCTGCTTTGTGATGATCACGTGGCTCCATTACCAAAGGTTCTGTCAATATGTTGGCAAGCAGCAAGAAAGTTAAATTAGTTCAGTTCATACATATTTAAGTACCATGACCTGCATTATCAAGCTCAGGCTTCAAATATTTGTAATGGCACAATTAGCCCCAGGCATGTTATCTCACTAGTATCAGCAACTGTATATATTTATCTACAAATCACACAGAGGGGAATTAAATGTTGCTGTCAGTGTTGTCAGGGAAACAAACTTCTTCTAAATTTTTAATTTTTTAATTTAAAATGTTGTATTCTAAGCAGGGATAGTCATTAAAATTGTATGAGGATAAAGGGAAAACAAAATCTGGTGTATCTACCTGTGGTGGAATTGATGTACGCTGTAATTACAGCAGGTTACAGAGGGAAAAATGTAACTTTCATGCAAGACAGCTGGTTATGAATGTTTCTGCACATTACTTATGATTACTGTTGCTTAAGAAGAAAAAATGAGTTATTGTGCATGTGGAAATTCTTGTCAAAAAAATGTAGGTTAGAATACACAATTTACCTTGTGTACTGCAATTTTTATGTAAATAGTAAGATCATCACCATAAAAATGGTTGCTCAGTAGAGACAGACAATTATATAAATGGCAATCTGTGTAGTAAGATGTAATAACCTAATTTAGTACTTTCATAGAATTGGTGGAACAGTGAATGCTCCCTCTTTAAGCAAATATCTTCTAAAGCCTCCAGAGGTGGACTATCACATCTGCTGGGAAAATTGCTGCAATGTCTTGTCAAGGCATTTCTGTACATGCAAAAACAGGCAAGAGTAAGAGGAAAACAACATGTTTTGAATAACATAAGGTAAGACAGCCAGTGTCCAGCCTTACAGACCCTAGAATAACTTGTAATCCGTGTTTCACTGAGCAAGAGACAATACATATAAACCTTTTTTGGGCCCACTCCTCCAAAAACCTGGATGCCCAAAGATTTACCATCCTCTGCAAATCCAAACTCACTGCTACATTCTCTCCACTTTCCACTTCCCTGTGCTAAATCACATCCAGAGTTTGCTTTTCAAACTAATGTGTGATCTGTGAAGGCAGAAAGCGATGCTGTGCTCCCAGTCCATATCAGAGCAGGGAAATGTGGCAGATCACAGTGCAGAGCTGGGAGCAGAGGTGGGCAGCACTTGTCTCAGGGCTGCCTGCACCCCTGGGGTCCTCCTCACCATCTGGCCAGGACTCTTTCCACGCCATGCAAGGAGCATTTGGCAACGGAGTCGGAAGGAAAGTTTGTTTTCCTGCTTTTCCTGGCCTTGTTTGTGTTACCTGAGCTAATGGCTGGCAAGGAGGGGCTCTCTGGGGTACCCCACGTGCCTGCAGAAATCCTGGCTTTGATTTCTCCAACATGCAAACCATCTGTCACATTGGGAGCACGGGCAGGGATGCCTTGGAGCCTTTCACTGCTCTTGTGTCCTGGCCCAGCTGGTCCCATGCGTGCACAGTCACAGGATGCACAGACTGGCTGCCAGGGGACGTGCCCAGAGCTGGGAGATGTGCAGGAGAGCTTGGCTTCCCACAGCCAGCCACTCCAGACCAGCCTGCCCAGTGCCCTCCAGGCCCCTGTGGTGCCACTAGCACCATCCCCATGCAGCTGCACTGAGATTAGAGAACTGGAGGAATTTTTCATAATTAGCAGTTGGATTTGGCCTATGGCCTGTGGGATACAATTCTGCTGGTTTCCACTCCCAGGCCCTTTGTTATTTCTCCTTTTCACAGCTGTGAATTTGTTTGGTTTTGTCTCAAGCCTGTCCCTGAACAAAAGACCTAACACCACCAGTTCTTGGACATTTTTGTGATGGGGTTAGTAAATCAAAATAATCTCCAGCATTAGCTGCAGGTTTAACCCTTTGGTGTGTCAACAAGTTCCCAGCTTCAGTGACTTCCACTTGATGGAGTTGGAAAACCCTTGATGTTTTGCATCAAGGGATTAATTTAAAAAGGGATGAGAGTCCAGTTTCACTTACAAGCCTAGGTTTAACAATAAGTGAATGAAAACTTTAGGTTACCTGGAGATCAACCAGTATAAAATTGTCCTTGAAGGTGTATTTCTGTGTGAAGGTGAAAACGGGTTCACATCATAAAGCTGGAGGAAGAGAGGAAATACAAAAAAAAAAATGGGTACTTCAGCTTTTTTTTTTTTAGAATATACAAATCAAGTCCATCATGTGATTTGTATATGCTAATTACTTTTTCATTATTACTACTAATATCCCTTCCATTTCTGTCCTATTTCAATCCACAATTTTTACTTTTTTCCTCACGTCTCTCCACCATTGCATGAGGGGTGGGAAGTGAGTGAGCTCCTGCGTGGTATTTACTTACCTCTCCAGTTAAACCACAACAGCACCTTTCCAGAGGAAGGTTGGAGGTTAGGATTTTTCCTTCTTTTAATTTTTTTCACTCAGAGAATTTTCTCCATTTGTTGCCTAAGAGATGGTAATGGTACTTAAGAGAGACAAAAGATGTGGCCAAGATGGGGGTAAGGGGTGCAGAAGGGCAGAGACACCACGAGATTTTGGCAGCGGGGTGAGGGGCTGGGCTCAGCTCCTCTCTTGGGACTGGAGGTGAGACAGTCTTGCTGTCGATGTGGGGACAATTCACTGCCACCGAGGGGTTCTCTCCTTCGCTGCTTCTCCTACCGTGAATGAGGCTTTGCTCTCAAGAGCGGCCATTGAACCTTTGCAACACACAGCCTCACTGGGAAGGACCCTCACCATCGACTCGGGTGCCTCAAGGAAAAACTCTGTATTCCAATCCCTTCCCCCTCCTAGAGAGAGCATCTCCTGGCTCTTTGCAGGAGCCTGGCTGCTGCTGCCCAGCCCCGCTGGTTTTTTCCTGCAGCTGCTCCAGGTTTTTTGCAATACTTTAACCCAACACCCCATGTCCGCCCAGGCCCTGATACATTTTGAGGTTTTTGCTAGCTTTTTTTGCCACCCCGGGGTATGACTCCCTGCTACAGTCTATCCTGCCCATCAGGATTGGCAGCAGGACCGGCTGCCCCCCACGCTCACCCTGAGTTTACAAGAAAAGCAGCACCTTTTCCCTCTCTCCTGCTGGCACATCCGCCATTGCCGTGTGAGGGGACGTGGCTGAGCTCGCGGCAGAGCGCCCCCTGCTGGCGAATCACTGCACCCGCCCTGCCCGGCCGCGAGCCAGCAGCGCCCCTGGTGGCTGTGAGCGAAACTGCACCCAAGGGGGAAGCGCCACCGCCAAGAGATTTTTACTGAGTTTCTGTTTTCATTTGTTCTTGCTGCCATTGTTGTTTGTCTCCTTTTCCCATATCTTTGCCTGAAAGCCCCATAATTTTGAAGTTATAAAAACTTGGAGGGAAGGGGATCACATTTTCCATTCCAAGGGAGCTTCCCACCTTCCCTGTCCTTTAAATCAGGACAGATACTGACCAAGAAATTTCTAGCAGAGAGCTCTGTGCAGCCTTTATAACCACAGCCCAAGCCTGCATGCTTGGATAATAAATCACTTAACCCAACAAAGTCCTGTTGTCGTTGGTTTTCCAGAGTATCATCAAGGGAGTCTCATTTAGCAGCCTTGTCAATGGTAAATCAACAGTCTTCATAATGGTATGGTGCAAATTATTATGTGCCTTTTGTCCTGCAGCGTGCAGGATGCCAGATGAGTGCTAATAAACAGGATGAAATTTGCCCTGTAAAATCTCATCGTGCTCTTAAAGGCCAGATTACTCAAATATGACTTTTAAATTCCACCCTTGGTTTAATTCACACAGAATGAAATACATGTTGCACATATACTCAGCAGAGTCCCAGTCCCCTAAAACCCTATTCCACTACAAAAGAACAGGAATAGTGAAATCCCCTTGTATATGAAACGAGCTGTGTGGAGAGATGCTCTTATTGGCTGATGGACTTGACAAATTTGAACAATTCTGGTTCCATTCAGTAAATAATGTTATGCAAATGTTAAATTACCACAGATTAAGAAGTTTGTGATACCTTTGTTTTTCAAACAAGCACTTGGTTTTGTTTTGCTTGTTTGGTCTGGGTTTTTTTTTTTAATTATTATTTTCTTGCAACTTTTTTTCGGTATTCATTCTCCATTGCCTTTCCTAACAACACCTAGAACTACTCACACAATAGATACAGCCAGAGTCTGGTATGTAATTAAGATGTTAAGAGGTAACTTCATCTGGGCACATAAACCTGAGCACCTGCTTATGAAAGCAGGTGCCAAAATCAATACGCTCAGGCAGATGGAAGCTTGTCCAAGGTTCTGATTTCACACACTGCTGAGTAACCTTTCTGTGTTGGAGCCCAGAGGGTGTCCACTGTACCTCCTGGAAGCACTTGCTTCCCAGAACTGGCATTTTCTTTTATCCACACTATTAATGAACACTCCCAAGCTCAGAACAGGACAGATCTGAACAAAGGACAGACTGAGATATGTATTTAATTGTTCACACACTCTTATGCTAATCTTGCAGAGGGCTCCACTGCCTCTGCATTGTCCAGCACTTTCCTCCTGTTGCTCAGCTACTAAAATAATGAGAATAGGAGGTGGTTGTGGATGACAATGTGGCATGGCTTGTTTTCTCAGCAGTAGAGCTTTGCCTTCTCTCCTGTTGAATTCAGCGAGAAAAACAGGTGATTGGATACACACGTCATTAGTTTCCATAGAACAGTTCTTGAAGCTCTCATTATCAGTAGATTCATTTTGCACCTATTATCAGCATGCTACTCTGCACCATGGAAAGGAGTAATTTGCAACCCATACATCTCCAAGGTATTCACACATGGGAAAAAAACTAACCATGATGCACAAGTCCTGAAAACACACTGATTTCCGAGGTAGAACAACACCACCATCACTAACAATTTTCACCTACTCATTTTTGAGATTCTGATTTCTGTTGTAATTCCCAATATCAAAAATCAAGGACACCAATTTTTGCAGAACACAAATGTGGTTTCAGCTGATGATTTCCAATCCATGCCATCAAGGAAACAGAAAAACAGATAATATCCCAAGGCAACATTAAAACAGGCTAATGTGGAGAAAATACACGGTTGGGCAAGGATGGTGACAAAAGGCAGAGCCCCAGAAACACCTAAACAAGGCACTAACATTAAGCAGAAGGCTTTCTTCCCCCAAAAACCTTGTTTGAAGAAAGGCTCATGTCATACATTGATTACATGGAAAAAAATTATAGCAATGATCATGAAAAAGTGCAGTAACACCCCCAAAAGCTGTAGTGTGCAAGACCTTTGAAGGCTCAGATCTAAAAAGATCAAAACTGCCTGTTGCACTTTCCAACAGGAGCTCAGAACAAGTTATCAGAAGATGATAAATACCATTGGTCATATAATAAAGGATTTGTTTTCTCTTCAGTTCTTCCCAGCACATTCTTATAAACCATCTGTAAAATAAGACTACAGATGGGAAGTAATTGAAAACTTACAAAGAATGAGAACAAGCCACCCGGACAAAACTGTCATGAGAAGACAGAAGAACCTGGCAAATGAAACTGAGAACAACTTTGAAAGAGTGTGTAAACTTTTTTCTTAGCCCTATTTGTTTTTCTGAGACCAGTTTCAAAAAACAACCACCAAAATTCTGCGTGAGTGCAAAACCTGTGATACATGCTCCAATGTCAGCACAACTTTGGAGAAAATTGTCAGTATTTATAAAGCAAATGAAGTTGTAAAGAAGAAAAAAGATACAGGGTTTCCCATGCTGCTACTTGCACTTTTGCTTCTAAGGCTTGTTACACACACCAGACATGAGGCTGAGGCTTCTGGTCCAAAATCTTGACTCCATTTTGTCAAACATTAATGTTCACCCTTAATATGGCTTCCTCATACATTCCTTTTAAAACTCAAACTCAGAAAGACAAAAGAACAGTATCGCTTGTGATCAGGTGTTTTTAGCCAGTTGAATGAGCTCTTTTATGGATTTAACTGCACTAGACAGGTGGCATAAGGAAGTTTACCTGTTTTCCACAGAATTCCTTTTCAGGTCACAGTTCACTTTCCCTACCAGTTTCTTTCTCAAGTTGCAACAGGGGGAGGTCTACATTAGATATCAAGAAAGACTTCTTTGCTGAAAGGGTAGTCTGGGACAGGCTGCCCAGGGAAATGGTGGAATCACCAGCCTTTGAAATGTTCAAATAATGTGTGGATGTAGCACTTGGGGACATGGTTTATTGGTGACACAGTAGCACTGGGTTAATGGTTGGACCTGATGATCTTAGAGGCCTTTTCCAACCCTAATTGAGTCTATTTTATGCTATTTTTGTTCCTAATCAACTTTGTTTTCATTGTATTACAAATAAAAAGATACATCTACAACAGCATTCTGGTCTGCCACCAATAACAACAAAGCACTCTCTTAATAAAATAAGAATTCTAAAAAGTGGCAGGACCCAGTATATTAAAAGTTCACTTTACAGCTTTGCCAAGAAAATGTATCCAGACATTAAGCCTTTAACTGTTTCAGGGCCTGTAAAACTGTGAAGATCTTAATTGCTCATGAAGTCTGACCTGTAAAGGAATATCTTCTATTTCCCATTATGGTTGGAAGCCAGAAAGGTTTTGCTCTTTAGTTTATCAAACTTTATTTTTTTTTTTTTTTTCCCCCCAGAATCTAATGAAACACAGAGAAAAAAAAGCCAGGGGTTGGATATAAGGAACTTGCTAAGTTAAAAATATTTTTTCCAATTTTGGTGCTTTGGTGAGCTGGAACATTTAAATTTCAAGCTTTATCACAGTCTAATACAAACCTATTTTTTATTCCCACCTACAGGAGTGAGGAGATTGCCAGGGGCCCTTTATCAGCAGGGCTTTGAGGACTGTTCAACCTCTTGTTTACGACCAGCAACACATTCAGGGGAAAAGCACTTCCAGTTAAAGGAGAGCAGGGTCAAGACCAACAAGGCAGCTTTTCTCAAGGGTTTTTTGAATTTTGATCATGTTATGGAGAGAAAGAAAAAAAAAAAAAAAAAAAAAAAAAAAAAAAAAAAAAAAGACCAAGCACTATCTCCAGTGTGCTTTTTGGCCTTTTTTTGTGCAATCCTATTGATGAAAAACTGCTGTAGGCTCAGCAAGGATATGAGCCAAGTGGTTTGGTGACTTTAATAGGGGTATGATTTCAGTTGCATGGGTGTGATAGCCCCATTATAGTAAAGTACTTAAACACACACTTTGCCTGAAATATAGATAGGACTGATATATAAGTTAGGTTTTACTTAAGGACATTTCTCAATTACTGAGGCACTTTGAAAAAAACCATCACCCATACCAGGCCTGAAAATAACTTTCACAATGTTGTTGAAAGTGTCAATATGTTGAAAATAAAATTAATGGATAATTTTAGAGCCTGAGGATATCTACAGAGAAATGCAATTGGAACATCTTTAAGATGGCTAGCAATTTTGACATGCATTTCAGCTTCTACTGAAAACTTCTCATGAAGTCTGGGTTTAGAGAATGTAGGTTATAAACAGCCATCGTATTTTTTACTGATGTAATTATTCAAAGATGCCTCCTAGCTTAGCCTGAGCTTGCCAGCATTGATTAAACTCTGGATACCAGTGAAAGATAGGTAAGAAGGAGAGAAAAGCTGGTAGCCTGGGGTTGTGGTCCTAATCTCATGCTTACATTCACAAGTCTGTAGCTTTTAACTTGATGACATTGTAAATAGAGTGATTAATAGACCTTTGTTATTTGCAATGTACACATTCGACACTGCAGGTCAGATAAACTAGACAACATAAATTAACCACCTTATAGGCAGGTTTACATCACTGGAGCATCTGGTCCTCCCTGAATCAATTTGTACTGTAGACAGGAATCCAGTACTAGTTTTCTTTTAAATTAAAGTGAAAAAAATTATAATATTCAATTTTTTTCGCTTGATTTAACTCTTTATCAAGTTGAGTTTTCTTATACAGGTTCTCCAAATCTGAAGTAACACAAAATACCTCTAGGAGTCCTGTTTGTTTTTGCCTTTTCATGACCAGAATTCACCATGTGGTGAAATGGAGATCTGCTTGGCACACTGGTAGTTTTTCAGGAAAGACAACTGCAGGAAATGGGTTTATTTCTGCAGCAGATAAAGCAGTTTACCATTTTTTGGCTTGCTAGGTCCTTTCACAGAAGTGGCAGACAGGAAATAATGCTCTACTGTTATGCAAATCATTTTTCTGAAGACTCCAAGGCATTAATCCTTTATCATACTTACCTAATAAAAACAGCTTAAGGCCATTCCCACTATCCCTACATGGCCTTGTCCCTCTCCAGCCTTCCTGCAGGCTCCCTATAGGTCTGGGAAGGGGCTCTAGAAGGTCTTCCCAAGCCACCAAATTTGTCAGGTGTGATTTGCCTTTAGTGAAGGCATATTGGCAGTTACCAATTACCACATTATTTACCATGAGCCTTAGCACAGTTTCCAAAAGGACCTGCTCCATAATCTTGCCAGGCACCAAGGTAAGACTGACTGGTCTGTGGTTCCCTGGGTCTTCCTCATTTCCTTTTTAAAAATGAGGGTTATGTTTCCCCTGCTCCAGTCAGTGGGAACCTCACCAGTGTGCTATCACTTCTTAAACATGATGGATAGTGCCTTAGATGCTTGGCCAGTTCCCTCAGGACCATGGATGTATCATATTAAATGTAAAACACTGCTATTCCTGTAATTTAGGTCATGAAATAAAAATACTCCCAGTTTTAATTTAGGTTTTAATAATAATTTTCAATGACATGAAATAGTTTGATTACCACAACCTACCAGTTGTCAGTGATTTCAATTCAGAAAAAATGCTTCACATTCTGAACAAATGGCACACAAAACTTACCTTTCATTATGCATTTTAATAACTGGAAGTCATTCAGTCATTCTGATTTTTATACAACCAATTATACATTAACATATATACATACTCAATTCCAGACACAGTGTATACACATTTTTGAATCTGCAGCAATATAAAATGATTTCTACCTGTATATACATGTGCAAGTCTGAATAAGTCCTGAGTCATTTTAAAGTACTATTATTTAAATCCTGTAAATTTTAACCGATGCAAATAAACCTCGGGTTTTACAACTATTGTGAAGAAGCTATTTAAAAAACAATATATAGCACTTTGCATCAGCTTTATGCATAGCTATGAGCTCTGTACAGTGCAGAGTTTCCAGTCTGAATCATTACAAAATCTGAAAAGATGCTGACCATGTTATTCAGCAACTATTGCTTCCTTTGCTTCTTTATTAATGGTGAGTGATTTGTTCTGCCCCCAAACAACCAAGCGTGGAGGACTCTGACAAGTTTTAAATTATATTCTTTCTGCTGCATATATTTTTGTAAGCATTCAAGTTACCCAGGCCCTTTAATTCTTCTGAGAGAAACTATACAATTATACAGTCAAATAGTTAAACAGTGTATCTGGAAGGGAAAGAAAATGAAACAACAGTGGAGTAGGATCATTACCCTAAACGTGACACTATGCTATAAAGAAACAAAGGATGGGATTCTTTAAGGAACAGCTTGGACAGAAACCAAAAGGCCGCTCAGAAAGCCTCTGTCAGCATGACACAGTGCCATGGTAAACATGAGATGCTCTCGAACAGCCAGAACAAATTATCCGAGCAAATGAGAAGGAAGCACTGCTGCCAAGAAGGGGATCCAAACTCATCATGAGAGTCAGAATCTGTACAGTATTGACAGCCCAACTTACACAAACATGTCTGTAATACCCCATGCCAGGAGAATGCAGGCACCAACTGGAGAGCTGGTAAAGGATACAGGTTAGTGTGGGGGCATAGCTATCTCTAACTGGCACTGTTTGGATGCAACTTTCCAGGTATGGAGGAGACACAGTATTTTTTCTTCTTTTCCCTCATTCCTCTTGCACAAAAGTGAAGGCACCACTCCAACCATACTCCTCCAGAGCATAAGGATCCTGGCCCAAAACTCAGCTGGTCCCATGGCTGCTGTAGTCAAAAACGCCTTTCCTGAAGAAGGGTGAGAATTCACAGATGGTGTATTTTGACAGCGTTAGCCCCACTTTGTCAATGTTCAGTGGAGACGATGGAGACTTCAGCATTGCAGAGAAAAAGCTCCTGAGGTATTTCTGTGGAATGAAATGTAAAATGTCACAAGGTTTACTTGATCAAATTGGTTACAACCACTTTGAAAAATTAAATGACCAGCAAAAAACCCCAGAAGATTTCCATGGGCTGTGAACAGTCCTATCAATAAAAATCAGCAGTTAAATCCATTTATAAAACAGTCTACTGAAATGTCTTTATTAAGCTCAGGAAAAGCAGAAAATAAGTATTTTCCACCTCCTTCTTATGTCCAGCTTGGCAACTCTTTTTTTTCCTGTGGTTGTGTGATGCTTCCTGGTTTATTCTGCAGTAATGTAATGCATTCTGCTAATTGTGACATGCTAATACTATTGTCTAGCATTTACCAAACACAGCAGGTGCAAACCTCAAATCCATTCTGCAGGATATTCACTACATATGGACACAAAAGGACTTTAAAAATCCTTCCCTCATGAAGCTTCCACAACCCTTGCATTGATTGGGATTTGCTTTCAATTCCATATTATATCAGAACCTACCAGTATCTTCTCACTGAGTTGCCCTCAAAATTTCCTGTTCTTTTTTTTTTTAAGTCTTACTAATGAGACTGAGACACTTCCTTCCCTTCCCATAAGTTAATATTCACCAGCCACTGTGCAACTTGTAGTCCCATTTGTACCTAGAGAAACTGGGGGATGTACATTAGCACAGTTAATTTTTACAAATCTGACAAAGCTTCCCTCATATTGGGGTTCCTTTAGTGTGACTTAATAACTTTTATTTATAACTTTTGAAAAAAACACTCCAGGTAAAAGGTTTAATCAGATAGATACTACAAATGCATCCAGTGTCACCCAAACACCTGCAAGGTAAATCTCATCTGGAGCACAGGGATAAACTCCTTTTCTGTACCACAGACAGAAAGAGATAACTTTCAAATCATTCACTAGTCTTGGATTCCATGGGAAATATATTTGCAAAACAGAGAAGCACATTCTCCTCTGAAGACATTTAGTTATTTAAATGCAGCTTTGGGGTTATGGAAGTGGTTTGTTCAGGAAACTGTCCTAATTATTCACTCATTTCCCAAGAATTCCTCCAAACTATAGCAACCTGCTATCTATTTAAGAAACCAGCTGTTTCAATATTACAAAAAGAAGGAAAAATAAACAAAAAGCAAACAAAAAAAGCAGCTGAGACAAAAACTATTCTCTTGGCAGAAATGGTGAAATTCTCTATTTCATTCAGATCTGCCACAGGTTGTATTAATATTCATGAAAAAAATTCACTACAAAAATGCCTTCAAGATGAACTGCAATAGACTAAGAGGTAATTTAAAGTGAGAAACAGAAAAACATTTTTCATAATTAGTTCTCAAAGGAGGGTTCTTTACAAGGAGTCCCAAACCAGTAATTCCTGAAGGATGAATATGGTAGGAAATCAAATGCAAAACATAGCATTCTGTTAGCGTTTTAGCACTGTGCTGAAAAGTTACTGCAATAATTCTAGTTTACGACTAGCAAAGGCTCAAAGGTACCAAAATATCTCACTGGGCACATCACAAGACCTACTGCATTCACCTTGGTATGTATGGCCAGATAATTGACTGTCATGCCTTTTCTGTAAAGCCATTACTCATTGTTTTGGCATGATAGCTCTAATGGCAAAGTAAAAAATCCCTCTGCTCTAAGCATGCACTTATGTGACACGCTAAGAACAGCAGGTACACTTCTTTTCCACATCTGTGCTCCAGGGTTGATGAGTGAATATCACAGGTTCTTTGAACACAAAATAGATCCTTGGGAAAATGGAAACAAGCAGACCCTACCAGATAACGATGGAATTAATTTTCTATGAAGGCTTCCTGCCATATGGCTTGACATTATGTGCTCTTCAACAACCACCTCTGAACAAATTAGCCCTCTTATAAAACCCAGATCTGCATTTACCCTGTTTGCAATGCTGATATGTTAATGTAGCCCAGAGCTGCTGTGCCCTTGACACAAAGAAGCTGTTGCTTCATTGAAATACAGGCTGTTCTGCCCAAAGACATTGGCTGGGAGTGTTCCCCTGCAGTGAGGAAACAGGGACTGATGGCAGAAGTGCTCACATCACAAGCATTGATCAAAGAGCTGTGGCAGGGCACTACAGGGGAAGGTTGTTCTGTCCTGCTGGCTGCAATGGACAGCAAAGTGGAAGAAAGTGACAGGAGAAAAAAAAGAGTGCTCCTTGCAACGCATGGAAAGATGCTTCCCAAATTCAGATGTGACAAGGAGAGGATGAGGGTCACAGCAAGCTGGGAGAGGGGCAGGAGCACTCAACACCAAGTGCCAGAAATGACCAAATGTTCCTCAGAGATCCAGAAGGGATTCATCAGCATGGACTTTGTTGCAGCCAGGAGGCCACTGCAAGCACCTGGAGTAGGAGCAAGGCTGGATGAAAGGATCTCTGCCAGCACTCAGTGGACATGAGGAGAGCTGTTTTCAAATCATTTGTGTTAAAATCCATTTCCAGCAGCGGATACAATTTTTGTCTATTTACAGAACTCTTTTGACTTGACCTTGGAAAAATTTCTTAGCAGAGACTGGCAAGCTCAGGATACCTTCATAGGTCCAAATTTTATACAAATTCATGATGTGATTTCCTGCTGATAGCAACACTGTCCCTGGCATGCAAAGCACTGTGTAATAGCTACTAGGTTTGCATGATTATCTAGGAAAGAAAAAACTAGTTAACTGCCAAAATATTCCAACATGCTTTGTTTTATTACTCATTTTTGTTTGTTAAGGCTCTGGCCATTTGTTCTGGATTATTTAATCAGTGTTCTTCCAAATGCACTTGGGAGTTTCATTTCACTAATAGTATTTGACCTGCTATGCTGCTGGTTTGCTGGAAAATATCCTAATGATACATTTGTAAACATCTTGGTGTGAGGGCACAAGACCCTGGCACTGTCACAGAGATGTAAAATGGGCAACTTACACATCAGTCATGTTGGTTGTTCTGGCTAAACACACAGGAACACCAGTTTAGAGAGTGGAAATACTCCGCATGTACAAAACAAGGACAGAAAGCCAGGTTAAAAACTAATCCAAAATAGGAAAAGCAGTGGTGTCTGCCCTCTCTGAAGGCAGTACAACCTTCAAGCCCTCTAACTAAAAATTTATGACAGCTGAATCTGCAAGTTTTAACTTTGCAAATGAAACTGAACTGGAGAAAGTGGAATGAGGCCCAAAGGTTTTTCTTTCTTTACCTAGTTGGAATAGTTTCCCCTCCCTTTTAATTATGTGAATAGCAAAATGGAAACCATTTAAAAAGCTTATTAAAAATCTTTTTAATAGGGTTCACCTTTTAGCAGTAGGCCAGTGCTCATCTTGTGCTCAATTCATCAGCACAACAAAGTCATTCTACCCATTTTTGCACCACTTTGTGATGTGGAGACTTCATAATTTTATACATTTTAATGTAAAGCCACAACTTAATTTAAAGTTATTAAAGTTACTAAATCAAAAAGCTTTCTGAAATGTGAAAGTGGTCTTATCATCCTTTCAGTTGTGTCATATTAAAGAGGAATTCAGTTCAGTGGCATTGTTCTCCTAATCCATCACTAACAGTGATAGCCTCAGAGACCAACAGCAGAGCTTAGTAAGAATTGGACTTTTTCATTAAAATTTGGTGTGTTTAAAAACTCATCAACTCTTGTACTTTCAGAAAATGAAAACACTTTGAGCTTTTGCTTTCCTACTTCTACTTCTAGCATTTTCCTAAAAAAAGTCAGTGCTTAAGATACTTTATAAGTTATATTTTAAAATTGGTATTAGAAATACCACCTGCTAATATATGCCAGAGCTGAAAGCACCAAAAAGTTTATCTTATTAAACTTTACAAGGCTTTGGGGCCTTTTTTGGACAATAGCTTCTTTTCTGTGAAACAACACCACCTTTTCAAGACCTTCATGTCAATCTGACAGTCAAAAGCTCTACCACAAGGTCATAGAAAGTCACTGGTGACAGAGGCAGGACTAATTAACTTGCTCATCTAACTTCCAACATAGGCACCCCTCTCCCTTTAATATAGATGCTAGTTCCTCCCAGCACCAATCACATAATTATTCTGTTGACTAGTGTTAAGTGCTGCAGGCTTTAAATCAGATCTTGATTTGAACTATCCATAGAGCAAAGCATACAGAAGTATTACAGCTCTTTCTCTAGGATACAAATCCGATTACCACAAAAACCCCCAAAGCCAGACAGATTGAAGCACATTCCCTGACTCTAAAAAAATCACTTTATGTTGTAATTAGGTATTTGCAAAGTCAGGTGTTCCCAAGAAAGACTCTACCCCAAAGCAAGCAGAAAGGCACATGATTCACTTCCAATCTGTGATCACAAAAACAAGGATCTGTTTAAAAAACAAGGCATGCAAAGGGAGCCCACTGGAATGCAGAAATGGGAGGGCATGTCCTCCTGCATTTGTCTACTAAAAAGAAATTCTGCCTTGAGCAAAGGCAAACCTGTCTGTGGGATCATTTTTGCTCAAGGACCTGGTTACACTCGGTGGGTTAAGCAGAGGGATGGGGAAACATGTACCTCAGGGGGATTTGACTTTGGGTGACAACAGCCTGTAAGGTTGGAATGTACCACTGGTTGCTGAATGTCACTGTCACTGCATATTTTAATTACCATGGACAATGAGAATAGACTTCTCCAATGTATCTGTCATGGACCACATGAACTCTGTCCATATCTGGGGGATAGTCAGATGGAAATGAGATGGAAATGGGAACCTTGTGTGTGGAGGGGTTGTTACCATGGGTGCTTTTAAAACTGTCACTCTCAGGCAGCTTCCAGCTTTTTTTGCCACGGGCTGTTTGCTTTGTGGGCTATCTGGCCTTTGTTTAGGCAAAGGCTTTCCTTCCCTTTTTGGGTTCTCTTTTCTTCCCTCAGCTCAGAGAGTTGAGTTTTGAGCCACTTTGGGGTGAATTCCACAGGCACCCTCCATACAGCACTCCTTTGGGCACGTTTAGAGGTACCTAAATGACTCTGGAACTAAGCAGGTAAGAATCAAGCTTCTTTAAGCAGCTAAATTGCACTAAAAAATAACAGGACTTACATTTTTAGTCTCTTGGGAAAGTCTCTCTATGTTTTTCATGCCGAGCATAATTCAGATTCCTTGAATCAGAGTTAGTTTCCTCCAGAGTTGTACAGGTGAAGCAGATTTTACCTCCACATGTCCAGAAGTGCTTGAGTGACACTAAAATTTAATTTTACCCAAGGTGGCACTGAAATTTACTCAAATTCATATACCTTTTTGAATTTTCTTAATGTGCAAGCATTCTGAGAGATGCCAGTTATGATTCAAGGTGAAACTGCTCTCTCAGGTTTTCAAACCCCAAACTATTCATTACAGCTATTTGGAGCATTTTTCTGTGCAAGTCTAATGGCATGAGCACATTATGCTGAATTACTATTATGCTACATCAATTGAATTAACTTCTGAAGTCAGTCTACATCCAAAATTACAATCTTATTCTGCCTAAAATTTGTTTAAAATCCACAGGACTTATTATTTCTTACAATGTCTGAATGCTAAAAGCTTACATTTATTGGCTTTAGGTAGCTCCAATGAAAACTGAATTGCAGGCTGGCAGGGAAGCAAAAAAAAGACAGCAAGGGCTACAATTTACAGGTGGTCTATCAGTGTGAGTCTTCTTTGGGAAGTGAATGGCCACACTGAAAAGGATCAAAAGAGACCTGACTAGTGAAGGAAACCAATCTTTTCTCCAGAGCACAAGTCAAAACAAGTCCTGTTAAAATTTATTTAGAAAGAACAACAGGATTGAATTTAGCATGCATCCCTGTGTGTAATCTGCTGGAGTGGCAAACAGCAACCAAACAACTTGACATCCTCTACTTCCTCTGGTGAAATCCGTGCTGGAGGATGACTGACACACTTGCTTTGGAAAGAGGTGGCACTGAATTCAACCCAGTGTCCTTGGCCAAGCACACCTTTTATTCATCTGCCTACATTTGTGCAGAGCCATTAATGGAGATTGTGATGAAGGTACAAAACTTCAAAACTTTATTTGTAAGAGTTTGTTGGGAAATTTATTCTGTCCTGACAGCAAAACACATTAGGATGTGGAACTAAACTGCAGCTCAAACTATATGCTGTCCTATTTTCTAAACTTACTAAATCATGAAAAACATGCCCCCTTATTTTCTGATACTCTGAAATGCCTAAAAAGGAAAGGTTAAAATAAAAAGGCCTTCAAATTGAAAATCCTGCTTAATTATTTGGTTGTAATGGAGATAAACATTTGATCACAAAAGATAATTTTTGAGGTAGGGACCTGAAGCTATACACCTAAAGAAAGAAACATCAATTTTTTTCTAAAGAGATACATATATTATGCCCAGTTATCTCTAGTAAACTCTGCAGAGCAAGGCTTCAGACCTGACTTTGAATTAGGCCCAGAGTTTGAGCAAATGAGACCACACTTACCATTCCCTTTAGCATCCAGTAGCCTGTTGAACCAGAGCTTAAAATCAACTCATCCAGAAAATAACCTCAGGCTATTGTTCCTTCTAAATGACCATCTTTATCATGTGTTTCTATTACAAGAATAATGTCTTACATTGTTGTGGGCTAGCTGAAGGGCTGCAATATTTAATCAAAGTAACTTTTTACTGGTATGGCTTCAATGGCTGACCTATGCAAAGTTCTGCTTCTTTGTATCTAGTGACTGTAACCAATAAGTAAAATTAATTTCTTTTATAAATTTCTTGAAGCCAACAGGGTTTCACACAAGAAGCAGAACCACCCAAAAAAAGATGGCATGCTTTGCTGCTGAGAACTGCTGCAACTCCTCTTTGAGAATTGATGCCTCAAGAGCAGAAAAGCCATGTGCCTTGGGCTGCCCTAGTGATGGGAGCCTGGAATGTGACCTTGCTCTCACGTGGCTAAGTGCAAAGTCCTACTGTCTGCCAGCAAGACTTCAGTGCTGTTGCTGAAGACCAGTTATTTTTGCTCTTAAATTTTTCAGTGGTTACTAGAGGTTATGAAAGGCACCTGGTGCAGACTGACTACACCTAAGTTAGGAAATGATCCATGATATGGATTTCATATAACTGATTTTCACAATATGGCCCAGCTGCACATGCTCTTCTCTTGCCTTTGTGGATGCATCTATGCCCTTTCCTTCCTTGATCCCACTGCATCCCTACTCCTCTAGTGGGAAATTAAAGCCATCACTCCAAGATACTGCGTTCTGTAGTTCAGACTATGGGTATGAAACAACCCTCTCTAGGATTATCAAACACCAACACTGGCAGCAGTTTGATTTTGCACCAGCAGTGCTACTGGTGTGCATTCACACTTCTGAAAAAACAGGAGAGTTTCCTTTTATTTTCCAAGAAGTATCAAATGTATTCTGAATGTGTTCTGAAGTCCATCTTACATAGATTCTGCTAAGAACAGCATTTACCACCACACTGTCATAGGCAAACATTCATTCTTCAAGAGCAAGGCTGGTGAGCAGCTGCATAAAGCTCCTTTTAGAAAGCTTTGGTATAAGAAATGTCGTAAGTTGATGCCTGTGCCTAGTAATTTCCTTTTAGTAACCACTTTGAACAAACATGTATACAGGAGCTTTGAAAGGTCTTTGTGACTAGTGTCAGTCAGGAAAAAAAAAATCCAACAGAAATGGGAACTCTAACCCCTCTTAATAGAATTTTTGCAATATAAACATTAATTCACCTATAACTAGCATAGGTTCTCTCAATCAAATATATATAGAAATGGGGCAGTGAAACAAAGACTTGTGGGGAGTACTAATGAAGTTCATGCTGCATATTCAGGTGATGAATAATCTAAAATTCAGTAAAATGTTTCTATCCTCATGGCTTCAAGGAAAACCTCAAGGTCTGAGGCAGATTCAAACATTCTGTTTGCTCAAATTTGTTGACAAATATTTTTCTAAAATACTAGTTTTTTTCTTCTCAGACGTTTCTATTGCTGGATTCTGCCAAGGTGTTAATTCAAAAACTAATAAGACAAATAACAAGAATCAATCCAAGTACAAGAAAAAGGTGCTATTTCCATGATTTCACCTTTTCCTTAAGAATCAGATTCCTGGAGCCATCTTAGCATAATGTTACTTTTAATGGGGAAACACCACATGGCAAAATTTATTGGAAAAAAAAAAAAAAACAAATGTAGAAATCATCACCTCCAAAAGAACTCAAGTGAAAATGCAAACTCTAAACAAAGGATTTGACTTCTAAGTTAATCTAATTTTGGAAGGTTAATTTTGGCTGAAGGTAACAGCAATATTTCAGCCAGTTCAGTGTCTACAATACTTTCCCCAGACAGTTCTAGAGATTGGACAGCAAAATTGAATTATGCAGCTCATTCAAGATTTATTTCTGCCTCTTGCATTAACACCTATCATTGAAATCCTCACTGGCAGACATCAGGAAGTGAGGAGGTTAAGGACAATTATATTATTAATTTTAAATAAATTGAGCGTGTCTATCTTTTAAAGAGGTTCAAAGTACCAATAAAAAAGAAGAGCAGAGGCAATGCCAGGAAGATGCATATGCTTCTACAGAACTCGACAAAGGCTCACATTACCACACTGTTAACAGGTTCACTTTCATTCCCTGAGCTCTGTAAGTGGCAGCAAAAGACAACAAAATGACTCCTGCTGGCTGCTGAGCTTTATTTCTAGATCACAGAATATTCTGAGCTGGAAGGGACCCACAAGGATCAAGTCCAACTCTTAGTGGAATGGCCAGTCTGGGGATGGAACCCACAACCTTGGTACCAGCACCACACTCTAACCAACTGCTGATCCCTAAAAACCCCACCAAGGATTTTGCTTGTTTCTCCCTTTGCTGTCTGCAAACTCACCTGAGGCAGGGAAGAGGAAACAGGGAACAGACACAAGGAGACAGACTAAGGCTTGGGAGAGTTTTTGTTTTCCTTTGAGCAGCAACCTGTTTGCATTTTGTTGGCATAACAGTTGTTTTCCCCTAAACACATTGATGACAGCAAGAGCAGGAAAGAAAGTCTGGTGGGTCCATGAATGCAAGACTTCTGACCAAAGAGTCAAGAAACACAGCTCACTGTGCTATGCCAGCTTAGACTCCTGCCCAGTTTTTCTCTGGCTGCACAATGGGAAAACAGAGCCAAAAATAATCTTCATTACTACAACAAAGCATAAGTCTAAGACAAAAAGAAAAAATAATAGTGAGGGGAATGATATGATACAGAAACATAGCATCCATAGAAGCTGGGATTTCAAGAAAATTTATTTTTAGCATCATTCATAGACCTAGCACTGCACCAAGGAATAAAACATACTTTGCAGTTAAAACAGTAATAGATACATTCACTGACTCAAGTATTTCTTGTGGCAAGTACTTCCTTTACAAAGGTTTTCCTTAAAAAAATATGAGAAAATGAATATACATCATTTGAATTCACTTTAAAAAAGGATCCTATACTCTTATCTACTGATTTCTATTTGCAAAAAAGGATAGATACACACTAACTTCTGTTCATTAATTTTACTCAAAAAATTTCTTGGCTGTTTCATTTAAGGTGGATTTAATCAAGCAAGGTTGGCTCTGCAAAACAATTAATTTAATTTAGAGTTTTGCCCTGCAACAGGTCCCTGATGAAAAGCTACATTAATAGATTGCAATAGGGTATTTTTGGTAGATAATTTTAAATACAATTTAGATGTTTTCTCTTAAGATGTATAGGTAAAAACTTGCACATTATTTTCCAAAGCTCTATGCTAGTGTGAAATACAGTTCAAAAGGCTTGATACCAAGAAATGCCAAAGCAAAAGCGTTTACAGTGCAACTAGATGTCAGGCTGGAGATCAAAGCTGAGTTCTCAGTTTTATCTCACACAAAAATACTTCATGTAATGTGCTTTCCTACAAACAAGGCATTGTGAAGCTTTCAGTTAGTTAGCATTTGCACCAGCTAGGATAAATAAAAGAATTTAACAGTATACACAAACCCTGAACTTACTGTGATTTAAAAACCACCATCTTTATAATTTGGGGCCCACCATCTTTATAATTTGGGGCTCTCTGGAGTCTTTTACTCCAAGTAATTTCACCTCCATGATGATTAAATATGCCCACTTCTAAACCGAGGCTGAAATAAGGTAACACTACATCTCAATCTTCAAACAAAGCAAACTCCACAACAGCCAGCCCCCCTGATTGCAGTTGTCTGGAAAGGTACCAAAACACCACTGCTCTTCTCAGTACTTCTATTGTGGCAAGAATCCTAGAGATTATGTGTAGGAAAAACTAAATTCTTCCTGAACTGTCTTGCAAAGGGCCAAATCTAATTAGCTGCAAGGAACTGCAGTTGCTAAGAGATGACCTGTGGGAAGCACTGAACTACCCAAAGCTATTTCAATGCAAGAAGTTCAGGAAAAATGATATTGCAGCCTATTCAAGATGCATGAATACCTCATGTAGAAACTGGAAGAGCAGAGCAATTTCTTTATCACCACCACTCGGGCGACTGCTCCACTAATAATCTTACACAACAGAGTATTTGTTCAGAACAATTATTGGACTGGTATTTCAGGCCATCATTTACTTTTAGTCAATAAAATTAGCTCAGATGTTGAATAAAAATATACATTTGTGTTGGTCTGCTAGGTGGGCTTTGCCTTTTCTAAAAATGCTGAATTAGCCATTAGCTCTTGACTAAGCAAGTGGAACAACCAAACAAACTTTTATACCCTACTACAGCTATACCAACACATCACCTGTGAAGCTTGAAAGAAATTGCAAAGGGTTCTCAGCAAATCAAGGAGAAAGGTGTGAAAGTCAACTGAAAGTCAATGAAGCCATGCTTCTACTTGAAACCAAGGTCTAACACTCTCACCTTCCACCTGACCAAACTCCCATGTGAGAAACACACCACAGGCCAAAAGCCAAGGACCCAAGCCCCTCATGGACAATCCCTGCATTTACTACTTTCCACTTATACCACTGTTTGAAATAGAACTGGTGCCTGGGCCATCTGCCACTGCTGTGGGATAACTGCCACTTTCACAGCACAACTCTAGACGTTCTTTGTGCCTTCAGAGCACTGCATGACTTTGGAAACTGTCACTGCTGAGGTGGTTTCCCTCACTCTTCACCAAGGAGGCTGCAGCTGTGTGAGCTCTCCAGGTGATGGCAAAGCCAGAGCAAACCACTGTAAAATATGTAGTGAAAAGAGAACACCATGATAAGACATCTGGGCATCAGGAGGTTTTGATCAGCTTGTTGCATCAAATTCCTCATGGCAGGGATAGTAACGCTGGTTTGGCTCCTCATCCTCTTTATCTGACTTCCCTTAGCCACAGGGGATCTTCAGTTTCTCAACACTCTTGAGTTGTCAGGACTACTGAGTGGAATGGCCAAGGGGCATATGGCAAAACATATTCATGTAAACATTTGTCATATATTCTTATGCTTGCAAAATATATAGGTAATAAAGTTTTAATGAACAAATCTAGTGAAAACAGATACAATATAATTTTAAGTTAAAACCTGGCTATAGAGCTGTAAGTGCTACATGGCCACTATCAAAGCATCACTGTACACTGCAGTTTTACCATTAGAATCATTACAGTAAAATCTGTTAGTAAACCAATGAAAGATCAGAAAGACTAAGATTAAGAGATATGGGCATGTCTTTATGCTATCTATTGAGGATGTGAAAGGAAAGAAAAAAAAAATCATTTTGTCCTTCGTGTAAGCCTCACATCAGAAACCAGTGGGAGGATGTTTTGTTGGTAGATCAAAGAAAAGGTGAAGTACATAGAAAAAATTCAAACCACCTAAGAAAATATCCCAGTTGCAGGCAGTCTACTTTTATATTAATTTCTCTAAAGCTGTACCTAATACCATTTTAGCTTTACAAAGAATATAATTCTTAATGACTTGAATGATCAAGTAATCCCCATGTTGCTACAATACAGTTGCAGGGTGTAGAGTTTAGTCTTTGATCATGCCTCTTCTTCTTTCCCAAAACCCCACCTCCTGCCCCTGGGCTGCAGTAAAACATGCATTAAGACAGAAATATAAAGACTTAATGTGTGATAGAAGTTCAAAATCATGTCATCTACACTGCACTCTAGAACTACCAAAATAACTCAAATCCTCAAACTCATTAATTTGTCCACAATAAAATTAATTTTTAAAATTAATTGAAATAAAAAGAACATGTTCACAAAGCTGGGTTACAAAATAAAACTCAAAGATGCCTAAATATCACTTTACTTCTGTCATGGACATCCTATGATAAAATAGTAAGTCTCCAACTAACAGACTGCATTTAAAGTAGCAGTATTTTTTTTAATCTTGTCTTGCACAGAGACTAGCTGTCTACAGTGAACACTTACCCACCACCTTTCCCCTTAAATAAATCTACCTCCTATGAACATCTCCATAGCTCCTTTTCTTTTCTAGACTAGGAGTAATTCAGTTTTTAAGAGATGTTTCCTTACTTTGCAATGTACTGCTGCCATCTCCTGTGTTAAACAAGGCAGCAAGTAACTTGATACTTACAAACAGGCCTATTTAATGTTGATCATATGGGACTGGTTTCTGTTGGTCAAGCAGGGAGTACTCCACCTAAACACACAGCAGAAGCCTGTTAAAAACTTGGTGTTACCTCTAAGTGACACCGTCGTTCTGCAATCACTCGCTCATCCTTATTTCCAAAGAGCTTCTTTGGAGGGAATTCTAAAGTGGCAACCTGGAAGACATTAAAGGATGAATCAGCATCAGAAGTGACAAGCTCAAATGAGAAAATTCTGTTTAAACTACAAAGCAACTAGGAAGAAGAAACTGCCAAATTCATGAGCTGCATTATATGCTATTAGTAAATATCACATTTTACATTTCTACTGAGGTTATTGAGATCTGCTCTGTAGTATTGCTAAGATGACAATGCATTATGTCACTAGAAAGTGACTGGAAGAAAATTTAGGAATTGGACTGCCACTGTTTGCCCAATGTAAATATTAAAAATTTGCAAATGTGATGTGAAAGTATCAAATAAGAAGTAAGAACAATTTCTGGAGGAAAGTGCATCTTAAAGGACTGCATTTAGTCTATTAAAATCTGTGGTCTCCAACTGTATGGTAGCGTAATTTGTTTGGTTTTACTCATGTTCTATCATAAATGTGAGATCATTTGATCTAAGAACTATCACTGAAGTCATGCTCTGGACTCCATCCAGCACCTGACTTGAAACTTTTGTTGTGCCCTGAACTACCACTTCTTGTAACTCAGCTGTAGCTCAAATGGCATTCAAATGTGTGTCCAGGCTGGAAGCTGACAGCTTTAATTTCTGAAGAGAATTCACACATGCAGGCAAAATCCTGCTTTATCACACTGAAAATGAGAACAGTGGCACAACTGCTAAAAACAACCATTCAGATCTCTACTTTTAGTTCTTCCAGAGAGGTGTTTAAAGCTATCTCTTCACTTCTTTTTCCATCCTGTGGGGGAAGGGGAGGGTAGAGAAGAGAGAGAGAGAGAGAAGGAGGGAGGGAGGGAGGGAGGGAACTGCCTCCCCTTTTTTTATCCAATAAATAAAATGCTTGGACAATTAAAGCCAGCTATATCTGGAAAACACACAAAAGACTCAAGAGTTGGTAACAAGTACCAGTGAACTTAGTCTGCTAAGACACTGCTGGGAATAATGCAGGAGCAAGCAGGTCCTCTCCCCATAATTTGAGTTTGCACTTTAAAGTAAATCAAACCCATTTTTTTCCCAGCACTCACATCATGAGATAGAATAATGCAACCTCCCACTGACATTGCTGGAGTTGCTTGCAGGTGAAATCCCTGTGTAAAACTGCCTCCTGCGTTAATTCCCCAGGTTGTTTGATACTGAACCAGTAAAAAAGATGCATCATTCATTTTCTAGTCTATCAGCACATACAGGACTGTAGAGAATTTATGGCTGGTTACAAGGAGCAGACATATACTAATTTAAATGAGGAGCTCTATTATTAACATTGAATGTAAGCATCTTTAAAATACAGAGGACTTCTGCAACACAAATAATTTATTCCCACTCTCTGGTTCAACTCCAACTTCAATAATTTTAAAGAAATGTTCAGACATATTAAAATAATAAAAGTGATGGGGGACACCAGAGGAGATAGAAGAGATGTCTGCTCTCCATCAGTCTTGCCAGTATGTCCCAATTATATTCCTCAAATTTCTCCAACCTTATTCTTCTCTGTGCCTTCTTCTTCATGTGGGCAGGACAAACAGTACACAACCAAACAGCATCACATAATAATGTCCTGGGGACTTATTTTCACTGCATTACTCACTTCTTCACCTATACACAATTAAAAGTGCTAATACTTTCAAGGACTTCAAAATCTCACATCTGCAGAAATTGTATTTTATTAAATAGCACTGCATTGTGTCACTACCAGGAACAAGCAAGGTAAAACAACTACCACCACAAACCTCTCCTGGCTGTAGGGAGATTGTTTTTTACATTTATTAGTAAATACTTCCATTATGGAATTTTAAAACAGTGTGCATTAAAAACCAATTTGCACAATGAATCTACCACTACAGCATCCTCAGACCTACTCTGTGGAGTCAAAGGAAGGTCTTACAGCTAAAATCAGGAATGATTTCTTTATCCAAATTAAGTTCCATCTGAACAGGAATTTGGGGACTAATTCTACATAACTTTGGGATGAGCAAGTTTTTTTCCTAAGCTTTCTGGATGTTTAGAAGAAAACCAGCTGTATTTTATAAAACCAATGTGTTTTGTTGAACACAGAAGTAGCTACTCATATTGTTTCAACATTTCTTAACTCCCAAATCACTACCATGCACATATCTCTGAAACCAAACCAAAGTCCATTACTTCAGTCATGAATTTAATATGCAAGTCAAAGATCTCAGCCTTTGCTCTGCAATGTTCAAAACATGTACCTATATGAAAATCATGAGTTTATTGCTGGTCAAGAAGTGGGGATCTGAATACTCTGTATGTAATAAAAGCCACCAGAATGTCAATGTGCCAAACTACTCTTGACATATATACATATATAAAGTTAGTATGTTTGTAATATGCCAGTGTTGCCAGTATGTGTATAGAATATACCTATTTATACACATATGTCACTTGGAAGGATTTTTCATCCTGCAGAGGTATGTTATAAAGGACTAATCAATTACTGCAGATAGCATCTCCACGGGGCCAGATACAGAAGTTACACAAACCTCAGGCCTGCTGGAACATTTCTGTGTCCCACACTTCCCCAGTGGTCCCCTGGCTCCTCTTTTAGCCAACAGATTGGCAGATGGTTATCTTACAAATAAAATACAAAGACCATTTCCATCACACAACAAATGACCACCCATCTACATGACAGAAAATGCTCCACCCACAAATTTCATCATCACTTCAGCAACTCTGTTATTTCAATGGGTTCTACTCCACTACATGCCCACAGTCTAGTGCCCACCAAAATGAGAAAGAGACATTTAAAACTTGGCAGGCTTGACTTACAGGCTATCCAAGCACTTAGTGCAGGCATGACAGACTAGTTCCCACCTACTCTGTAGCTTGAAAATTATCTTTGCAACATAAGAACTGGACACATCCACGCAGTGAGGTGAATTATGCAGTTTTCTAGGTGACTGAAATTTCAGTGTAATAGGAAGCCAGTCCATTATATTGTATTTATATAAAAATACACTATTAGTATATTACCAGAGATAGTGTGCTTATTATGCATATATATACATATATATATATACATACACACACCATTGATCTTTGACACTCCTTACTTTAATGCAGGGGAAAATATGTTGGTGCAAGAGTCCCACAAATACACAGTGATGATAAAACAGTCTTATCTCATCATAATTTTGGTTCATAAAAATTAATTTAAAAAGCTCAGCAACACAAATACACTGAAGTAATGCTAAATGTTGCAATAACTGTCTATAAAAATGCTCTGTCCTAATGTACTATTGGATATACAGACCCTGAATGTAATTGTGTGAATTTCAGCAAACCAAGGCTCAATAGAATTTTGTGGTTTATTTAAAATACTTATTTAAGCCAAAGTGCAGTAGCAAATATTTCAATAAACTCATATTTTGCTATTAGTGGTGCTACATCACCTTCATGAAACTGTACAGTAACTTCAATGGAGATAATCACTGTTACAGATTAATGCACACAGTACAGTATGTGAGTGAGCAGAATTTGTTCTAGCATTGAAATATGTAAGAGATCGTGCAGATATGGATTTTGCATCAAAATGTTTGCCTTGGTTCTGTAAGGGAATTTCATACTATCCAGATTCAGGAGTATAAATTATTCTTTCAGAATTAAATGTTTGTGTACCCTGGGGCCCAAATTAATTCTTCAAGGGTCTCACCTTGACTACGAGATGAACATTTTGTGACAATGTAAGGTGTAACAGTGGAACCCAACAGGTAGCAAGGTAAATCATTCTCCTTCCATGGAACTTCTGAAGCACACCCCTCCCTTCCCTGTCCCACTTCCTGCAGTGGCAATGGAAGCATTTGGCAGGCAGTCTTTTTTGGCAGGGATGTTTTGTCATTTTCTAGGGCTGCTGATGAAGTGATGTATTTTCTGTCAGGGGAAATTAAGAGGCATATTCCCCAGCCTGATAGGAAGAGAGGGCTTGAATGATTTCCTGAGAAGCTTCTGTACGTAGCATGCAAGAGTTCTAATTTTTATTTTGACAGCAGAAGCATCTTCCTACTAAAATTAATCACTGCATTGCTGCAATCCAAATTTCATTATATCCATAGGAACATGCACACTTGTACCACGGGCAAGGCTGGGACTATGCTTAGACCCAAAAGGCAAAGACAGATGATATATTTTAAAATAGTACAGAGAGACCTCATGACTGCCTACCAGCATTCCTAATGTCTTTCAGACATTAAATTTTTTACAGTTAATGATGTTTATCCTACCTGGCAATGGTTGCTAGGCAAGAGCAGCTGTAGAGAGAGGCAAACAGTCATTTGCAATTTACCCCCTAATTTCTTTACAATAAATAAAGGCCACGTTTTATTTCTGGGTCTAGTATTACTTAGAGGCATGTTATTTGTCTGTCTCAACAATACTATCTGTAAGAAACAATACTTACCTGCCACAGTGGAGTATTTGTGAGTTAGTACAATGAAATTTAGACAGTATTACATTCAGTCCTCCGGAGGAAGGTGCTTTGTACCTAGTACACGTTATTCTAGTAAACTTTAGAAAGCTGAATGGATTCCTCTTCTCCCACATTCCAGTCAGGAGACTGGTTTTTGGCAGGTGTTTAATGCTGGTAAGAGCAGATGGCAGAACAGCAAGTGACCCACTTTTTTTGTCACCTATTCTATTCTACGTACAACTCCGACCTTAAGATTCAGGGAACAGCACATACATGACATCTATATGGAAGCAAACTCTTTTAAAGTGAAACCATACTTCATAATCTTCAACTACTGAGCCCAAGGGAGAGATGCAGTTTGGAAACTGGCCTTTTGGAAGCCAAGAGAGTGAAAATGAAGGCTCCAACACCATGAAATGCCCTGCCTGGAATGGGGTCCACTGTCATGTCAGAACCTTTATGAGAAACAGTCATCATCATTTGAAGAGTGTCCTTTAATTTCTGCTATAATCTATTGGAGACTGTTCACTGACATTATGTCTGCTTGGGGGCCTGCTGGATTTAATTCAGTTCAGAGATTTTATGGTACAGCAGAACAGAACATGTTAATGAAAACTCTTGTACAATACTTTGCAGATGATATTTAAACATATAGTGGACCAAAGTAAAATACCACATAATACAGCCATGTCGGCTTGTCACTTCTGAAACATGAAATTGTTCCAAGTATTATGCTCCCTAAACATAAAAAAAAAAGTTCCATTTTCTGACATCAAGCAAAAATCTACAGGATTGAAACATCTCATTATTTTTGGCTTTTACAGTCTATGTTTTAGGGCCTACAATAAGGTAAAAGACATTTTTTAAGAAGAAAAACAGGGCAGACATTGATGGAGGCTGAGTCATCTTTAACCTTTCATCCCAAATTCTCTTTGTACTTCAACGTTTTGATACATTTAAATGGGGGAAAAGGGGGGAAAAAGAAAATTAAGGAAATGCTAACTATTAAAATTAAAAGGTCAGTTATCTTTAATTCTCATGTTACTACTACATGTTCTCATTTTTCAAAAAGTAGGTCTGACTTTTGATCCTTTGTTCCAGAAATCTCTGTCACAGATGAGAAAAATCAAAGAAAAGAACGTGGCACGGTTTTGCAGCCACTGTGGCTGCACCTGACTTGATTTTGCAGGGAGTAATGAAAGAAAAAACTCCTACTTTTAGTTTTTGAAGTTTAAACAAAGTAACTTAAGCCTCAATTTCTCAAGGATTACTAAGACTCCCAGAGTCTAAAGAAATTAGACAGAAGCTGTATTTTAAACTAGGAACTTGCACCAAGTATTTAGGGATTTTTCAAGGTGAAAATAAAACCAACCAAACCAACCCCAAACCACCACAAGCTTAATTTCTATATATTTATTTATATTTTGTCTGAAATAAATTACCTTTTCTATACAATTTCATAAGAAAGCAGTAGGCAAAGGTAAAAAGTTAACACTTACTGGACAGATTAAATGCTGCTTTATAAATTCCGAAAACAATCAAATGGAGCTCAAAGAGAAATCATTTGATATACTATCCATCCAAAATGAAAACAACAACAAAACATATAAAAACAACTAAGTCATATTTTCAGCTGATATAGCTCAAACTATTTAAAGTTAAGTGAAGAAACCTCTAAGGTTGTTCTCTTTTAAACAAAATAGTAACACAATCCTCCATTGTGTAAACCCTTCAGTGCTCTCCCAACATGTATGCTACAGGTAAGTCATGCCCTCAGAGGACAGAAGGATCAGGGACATTATTTTCCATTATCAGTTAATCAGGGAGAGGGAATATCCAGGGGATTATTTTCTGTATATTCAGCTTGTCACCTACTTTTCCTCTTCCATTTCTAATACTTTCTCTTTACTTTTTCGATCTCTCCAAACATGTTTTTCCCCCAGTTCCCAGCTTCCCAACTTGTCTCTGTTTGAATGCCAGGCTTCTCTCCATTCCTGCATGACCCATCTCATTCTTTTCCTTACTCCACTGGGCCACTTGCAATCCTCCCAACTATCTGCCAGAAGGGGAGAGGGATTTGATATTCTCAAGAGGCAGAATATCCAAGGATTAGCCAAAGCTCTGAGGTGGACAAATATCAGCCTTCTAATGGAATGAACTCCCTGGAGAAGGCTGAACAGCAGCAACAGAAGTCACTATTTATTATAATAATAAATAATTTTTTCCTCTAAACTGAGGAAAACTCAAATGACCAGGAAATAGGAACAGGAAAAAGGAGGTAAGCAACTTTCCTCCTACACAAAGGGTCTTTGCAGAGGGATCCCCAATACCAGCTCAACAGTCAATTCCTCACTGTGTGAGGGGAGCAAACTCTGCTCCCAAAGGTCTTTGTAGTGTTTCTGTGAGCTGAGGAGCTGCTTCAGGCTCATCCCTGCCATATCTCAGCTCCCAGGCTTACAGCTCTCTGTTGTTTTCTCTCCTTGCGGCTACAGGCACCAGGACCTGGATCTCCAAACACACACAAGGGAATGGGAACATCCCTTCCTTGGGTAAGTCTACTCTGAAAAGTCTTAAATAAATTGTTTGGCAAATACTTCCCTTCTGACAAATGCAAGAGATTTCAGCAATGTACTAAAGTTTTGAGGTCTGGGTTTTTTGGTGGTTTTTGCCCCCTAGCATTGTCTGTACACAATTTATGCCACAATTTTGTTTCTAGTCCCTTCACAGCACAGCCTTTTCTCTTCAAAGAAGCTGCTTTGTCCCATGTACATGAGAACATTCTTTTCTTTCTGCTGTCCATCCCTTTTGCTCCAGGCCAAAGGTTCACCTAACCACAGAACTAGTTTAATGTTTTAATTTCTGGCTGGTAGGGACAACTCCTGGTTTACATGTTGCTTTTTGCTGGGCCCTAATGCCAGCAGCCCCGTGAGCCAGGTCTGTTTTATTCCCTCCAGCACACATCCCATTGAGGTCACAGTGCACTGGAGACCTTCCCAGGGTTAACCTGCCAAGCAGGCAATTTGGCAGCTTCTCCACTTTACTGAGACTGGCTACAATTCCTTGCTTTTATGCTACTTATCTCACTGGAACACCATGTATACTCATATCTATAGCTGTATCTACATTTATCTATCTATCTTAGTACCAAGAAGCACAAGCACTTACACCTCCTCTCATAAATATATGCAGTTCTGTTGCAATTCAGGATGCTGTGTTTAATAAATAATAAATTGGTATTCACCAATAAATGAGCAGCTTCTCAGGACACACAAGCTCTCACAGCTCTGCTGTTTTTAGTTCTGGGTAGTTCTCTTTGAACTTTCAAGATCTTTTGTCAATTACCTTCTTCAGACAGGCATGATTGTTTCTCCAAAGAACATCTGAACTCTGTCCCACTCAAGAGGGACAAGAACACAAAAAGAAAAATTCTCCTCTGAACCACCCTGAAACCTCCCTTTGATGATGCAAAATGACCAAATAGGATTAGACACCAAAGACTTCTTACTCTGAATCATGCCCACCTGCCCACCAAACAATCATTTGTGATTATCAGAATGGTTTGAGAACTCTCATATTCATGTTTCTCCTTTAAACCAGCAAGATGACCTAGACTTAACCTGCAGTTTTAGAGCTATGGTGAGATGTGCAGGCTGTGGTCTAACAATGTAATTTTAACTCCATTTAGTTTGCTTCCTGCTACCGAGAATAATCAAATTAACTGCAGCCAAAGAGATTAACTTGCACTACAGGAGTATTTTCCTTAAAGCAATTCTAGGCTACTCAGAATAATAGCATACCAAAACAGAGCCATAAACAAGAGTCTATATAATATTTGACAAATGACTTCATTGTTTGGTCCATTATAGGCAGTACAATAACATTTAAATACAGAATACCTATGAAAATGTGCAATAGGATGTAACAAAGTTCATGCAAACCATGCATATTTCTATAAAATTATGCAGTTTGGGGATTTTAATCTTTTATAGAAATCAGAAGCTAATATAGTCAGGGCATCTTTCTAAACAGAAACCAATACCTGTATAGCTCTTAAGACTATCAATGAAGGAGAGACAGACAAAAATTGACCCAAATGGAAAATATTTTAAGTTTCATATGCAGGCTGTAAAAAGGCAGAATAAGACAGTGCAGAAGCAGCATACATCAACCAAAGGATATAACTGTCTTAGAGGTAAACCAGTCAAAACCAAATAAAAACAATTAAATTTGAGTTGTAGATGTGTTTGGAAAATAAGCATGAAAAATTCCTAACATATCATGTCTTTGCAACCTTATTTTGCTCCCTTGTTCTATCCCTTGCCCCAAGAGAGGTCTTGGGGGCAAAAATACTAGCATGGCATGGCAGATCATCATCTGAGACAAGGGTATGTGCTGACCTAGAGATTAAATGGCCAAGTTAATACCTACTCTCTACGCTCTTAGGTCATGATTTTGCCAACTAAACATTAATCTTTCTTCATATAGCCTCAGGTCTTGGTTAGTTCTTTAAAGAAACAGTAACATTTGCTGGATTTGCAAGGTCGTGTCTTCAAAGTTTAACACATCAATCAATCTTTATCAATTTATGACTCAAACCCCACTTCTCAAAGGGTTATAAAGTTATTTTCTGGAGATCTCTGTAGGGTTTATTTTTCTTTCAAAAATGATTTGGGATTTGATTCATTATCTTCCTGCTGGGATTTCCAGCAAGGTCAAGGCCGTACCTGCAATAGCACAAGGTGGGCCATGCATCAACCCCTACCTTCACCACGGCTGCATACAACCTTGCCCCAACTCCACATCACAGTCCTGCTGATGCTCCTGTGCCAATCCCACGTGGGCTCCATGCTGAGAAGTCACAATACCATTTGATTTAAGAAACAGAAACAGGCTCAGAGAAGGGGATTTGCCACAGCCGTTTTCACAGCTCTCCCTAAGAAGATTTGCTTGTTGCATGTGAACCCATCTCAGTGACATCTGGCAGCATTCATGACATATCCCCATCTCATGTGGCTGGGTGATACCATAAATTTCAGTCACCCTTGCCTCTGAGAAATGTTAATAAAGAAAACTCATCAATGATTTGTACTGCTGACTAGATGGATGCCTTTCTGACTACTCAAAATTAATGGCAGATCTCAGGGTCTTAAAGAACAGCTGTCACAGAGAAATACACCTGCAAACAAACATGCAGCATGCCTTCAAGTGTGATTTGTTGGAAGATATAAAGTCCTAACTCTCACAACAAACTGGACTGATTACAAGGAGAAGTTAGACAGCCTTCTGCGTCATTTAAAGTGATAAAACCAGAGAAAAGGCAGTGCAGGCATGCAAATGGGAAGCTTAAAAGGAATGACTTAGTCCCCCCTTTAACAGTAAGAGTGACTGATAGTCACACAGGTTATACATTGATTTCCACTATTGCTGTTGCCACTAGGTAAAGCTTAAAGTGACAGCTAACTAAATAAATGTAATAAACTTAACAGATACATTTTCAGGAGCTTGCTTTGCAAAGGATTTTGAATGTGCAGGACACAAAAACAACTCTGGGTACAGAAAGACCACTGTTACTACCAGTTTCATGAGCAATACCATATTTAGTACTGCTCTCAAGAGTCAGGATGGGGGGTAAGAGTAGATATTTGTTTATATATGTATAATAAAATACATTCATCAAGCACTTCAAGCTAAATGCTTCATAAGCAAGACTCACCTAGACATGGAAATCTCAAAGACACACTCATGGAAAAGCCAACATGGTAGTGAACCAACATCATTGCTTAGGGCAGGGGGAAAACAGGGTGTGTTTTACAATTGCAAGAATTTGGGGGTAGATTACGTGCCAGTAATTTTGTAATTCCCATCTATCAGATGTTTTCTAGAACAATGTTTTTCCCCAACAAACACTGCTTCACTGAGTCTATGTAAGAGTCATGCTGCTCCAACTACACAAGTTTTAGTAACCCAGGAAAACAGGGGAAAGCTAAAAAAAACCATTATTTTTAAAATTTTTTTTTACAGTGACTTTACTAAGAGTTACAGCACATATGAGCCTTCAGGTACAATCAGAATGGAAATTATACTGCTCTACCTATTTAAATAAAACCCTGCAATACATTAGTTTGCAATTACTTTACATTACTGGTACTATCAAAGAAATTAACTTAAAGGTAAAGGTCTTCTATTTATTCCCTGATTTAAAAATAAAATTGGCATTAGATTTGAATGTACAGTGATTAATTTAAGGATTTAAAATACTGCTAAATTTCAATTTTTTTCCATAGAGCACATAACAAGATTAGGACATGTAGTGTTCAGCAGCAGTTTTAAAGAAATTTTAAAAATTTCCTGGAAAATGTATACACTCAAACACATTCAGAGTACCTGCATTGGTGACAGCAGTGCACAACATAAATATCAAAGCATCATTAATACCCAGTAGTATCTACAGTTAAGTATGACAGAAAATAATAAATTCAATAGGGAAGAAATTAACCAAACAAAAACATACTTTTAATTCTTTTTATGATTCACAGCATTTTAACCAATTATAGATAATGATTAATTAATCAAATGTTTTAAAAATGTGTCCCAAAGTTTGGCACCCAGAGAAGACTGCTTTTTCATCTCACTCTCACTCACATCACTAACATTCTCATATTAAATTTTGGTTTTTAGACATGGCCAGACAGCTTACCCTCCAACACTATTATTCCTTGCTTTGGTTCTGAAATATGTCCTACAGTAAATTGGACAACATCCTCTGCTTTCAGTCTTCTCTTGACATCTTCAATTCTATACCTGCAGCTCAATATTTTTCCTGAAAGCCACTTCTTTGTGTTTATTTTCATATTAAACCACAAGAGATTGTATTTTATTGATTTCTGCCATGCAGACATGTCTAATTTTTTTTTTTTTTTTTTTTTTTTTTTTTTTTTTTTTGGCTTGGGCTTTCTTGCTTTAGGCTGTCTAGAGGGATTGACAATTCTCTTTTGTAAGATGGAGCTTTCTGTATGTTGTGTTGCACAGACAGATGGTAAAAAGGCCCTTCCACTTTTTTTTTTAATATATTTAGATAACAGCAGTGAACAGAGAGTTTTACAGGAAGATCTCACTGTGAATATAAAAGGCATCTAGAAACATATTTAGTAACTGTACTACCAGGTGCACAGGCCAGAGAAATTAGTTATCTTCCTTTCTTCTAAAGTCAAGTCATTTTTAACTGAGAAATGCAGTATTATTTTCACCATATTGAGTCTGAAAGATCATTAGCAGGAACGTGATAAACTAATACTTTAAAAAGACCCTTAAACAAAAAAAATGCCTCTTTTAGATTGTAAACATGCTAACCTTAAGGTTGGTTTTAGAATCACAGAATGGTTTGGGTTGGGAAGGACCTTAAAGCCCATCTCATTCCAACCTCCCTGCCATGGGAGGGATGCTCCAAGCCCTGTACAACCTGGCCTTGAACACTTCTGGGGATGATGCAGCTTCTCTGGGCAACCTGTGCCAGCGCCTCACCAACCTCACAGGGAAGAATTTCTTTCTAGGATGTAACCTAAACCTTCCCTCTGTCAATTTAAAGCCATTCCCCCTTGTCCTGTCACTCCATGCCCTTGTAAAAAGTTCCTCTCCAGCTCTCTTGGAGCCGCTTTAGGTACTGGAGGATGCCTAGGTCTCCCCAGAGTCTTCTCTTCCCCAGGCAGCTCCCTCAGTCTGTCTCCATGGGAGAGGCACTCCAGCACTCTGAGCATCTTTCCAGCTTCCTCTGGACTCTCTCCCACATGTCCACCCACTGCCCACAGTGCTCTGGATGCAGTTGGTTTTCCAGGCTGCGAGCACAGGTTGGTCACACTGGTCTCATTGGCAAACATGCCCTTCTTGTTTGGGAGGCTCAGCATAGCACTTCTGCTCTTTTACTCCTCTAGAGTAGCTACAGAAACTAAAAGCCATAAATGCATATCAAAATGTGTCACAATTGTTACTAGATACAGAGGGGGAAGTTTTTCAGAAGCTTTCTCTTGTTGCAGATTGCATTAGGTAAGAGTCACCTGTATCTCAATCCCACTTAGATAATGAATCGCTCATTTGATGAACACAGCAATGCCAAAATAAACAGCTAAATATTCTTACTGTGCTGCAAAATCTACAATCTGCATTTCCATATCCATTCTCCTGGTGCTTCCAAAGAGAGAAAAAACTTGAAATATCCTACTCAAAAGCTGCCTCATGAAGCACAAGAGAGGCATGGTATAATTCTCCAGATTAGAGAGTAAATAAAAGTTAGTTTCACACATGCAGTTGTGTCAGTAGTACCATTTAAATATGTAAAGGAAAACCACAACGGGCAGTGCAGTTGGAGTCTGACATTTTTTGCTACTCTCTATGCTATTTGTTCAAAATTAACCAGGGTATTTTCACAAAAACTAGTTTGAGCTGGCTCACTATATCAACTGATATGAAAGGATTCTACTTGAAAGACACACTTAATCTAGCAGCATATTCCTGACAAACCCAACAAGAACAAGCTGTTCTTCATAAACCCCTTGGAAGGCAGTGAGACTGTCACTAACAGCTAATGATTAATGGAGTACATGTCCAAAAGTCCCCTGTAGGAAGGTAATAATAGAAAAAAGAAAAAAAAAAAAAAAAAAAAAAAAAAAAAAAAAAAGAAACAGCCAAAGCTCCAATCCTCCCCTCTGCTTTTCACTAAGCAGTACAAAAACAGAGACACAGGGTTGCAGCCTAAGGCATTCCCCAAGTCAACCAAACAGCTAAACAGCTAAAAAATGGCTCAGTCTCAATGAGCACCTACGCCTCTAGCTATATTGTCTGGGAACTCTTCTCAAAGGCATTCCTCTCTCACAGATAGCTCTTATCCACACAAAACTGTTTTATTGATAAAACAACATGAATATTTTGATATTATGCAAATTCAGTAGGCAAATGAGTTGAGCCTTGAAAATCAGATTATCAAATAATCAAAGGAATGATTCTGTCAAACGGTTCATAAATTATGAGATGATGGACTCACACCTCTCTAAATGCTTTTTTACAGTTTCTGTGTTACTCAGGTACAAGACTTTTGCGCAGCACAATCAATGAAACCTGGCATTTGATTAAACTTGTTTCATTCTCCATCTATCAGAAGATAGATAAAGCTCAGAGAACTGTTTGGAGGCTCACAGGCTTCACTTGCTGCTAGGGAATGATCAAAAAAGACCAGGTCTCATCTACATCCCCAGGAGGAAAGAAAGGAATGGATAAGAGATAGAGAGATGCTGTATTTCTGCAGAATTACATGTACCAAGCCAAGAAAATTTTGCTGCATGAATCTAGCACCCAAAGCAACAACAAACACAAATTAATCCCCAAACTGGGTTTTTGCAAGGCTCTTAGACATTCAGATTCAGTTTTGTGACAAGAAATTCGCACGCTGATTTCATTTTCCAACTAGAAATAGATTGAGAATTTTGTATTATGCTGGAAGCAAATATGCTGGAGGGTTTGCTGTTGTCTCTGATGCTCTAATCCTGGTTAGCAACTATGAATCCAGAGGGACCATTTGGAATAAATACATTTGCCTGTAATCAAGCTTTCACTGAAATACAGGATATGGTTAGCAGCGATGCTTTTCACACTTTACTTATTGGAATGAATCATCCTGTTCATTTGTAGATAGATGTACTGAGAAATATGCTAAAAATTTCTTTTAAAAATTTCAGCAGTCTCATGCTGCAGAAAGAAAGGTTGGGTGAAGCTTCTAAGGATCTACCACTTAAATCCCATCTATAAGTAGTGGCAAACTAGGGTTGATATGGAAGGACTATATATGTAAACCTGCAGGCTTGCAGAATGCTCTGGACACATAACATAATTAAAAATGGGAGCTGGAAACATGCAGGTGACAAAATATGCTTCCTGTGTATGCACTTCCTGGCTGTTCTGGGTGACAGGAATATGAATGTTAAAATTAACTATATCATAATTACCATAATTTGTGGTGAAAGAAGCTGAACTATAATCACACGCTCATATAATAGTATTAAAAGGTTTACACACAAATATGTGTTCCAAAACTTACTATTTTCTTTTCTTTCAATATTTATGGAAAGATATATTACCAAGGCTACTAAATTCCCAGGCGAGAAAGCAAAAATTAAGGTCTGTCCTTATTTAGGATTCATACTTCAAAAACTATTTTCTAAACGCTTTTCTACATATAACTCTGCCAGAATACAAATCATGGCATTTACTATTTCCAAGCACATCAAGGTTGCAAATAATTTTCATTTTCACCTGTACCTTAATACACAATTTCCATTTAAAAAAAGGAAAAGTTTTTAGACTGTTTATATATTTTTGGTGCTTGGTGTTTGTCCTATGGTTCTCATATTAAATCTGTGAGTCTTATATTTTACCATTGTTTAAAACGAAAACTACAGTACATTAGTCTTGACTATTTGGAAATAAAAACCAAACCAAATTTTCTACTTCATATCCAGATACCCAGAAACATCCTTCCAGCTCAGACAAAACTGGATCAAATTTTCAAATTTTAAAATATTGTTAGGGACTATGCTTACAAAGGGTCACAGGGCTCCATGAAAGCACCTGAACTGAGAATCCATATCCAAATAAACTGGAACTTTCTGAAATTATGAGATAGCATTTGTAGCAAGATATGTACAACCATGTTCAGCATTATATGCTACACCCTGCTCTTTCTAGTGCAGGTAACCCCTGATTTTAAATTGCTTCTTGGTCTCAAGAGTTTCTAAACATCAATGTCAACAAAGAATGAATTTGTGAACAGACTGGGACTGCAGTTACTGCAGGATTAAGACTTTGGCATAAGCACAGCAAGTTTCAGAATGAAATAATTTTCAACAACGTCTTAGGAAAGTTCCATTATTTACAAATATACTACTCTATGCTATTTAAAACTGAACACTAGAAGAATCCAAATGTCCAGAATTTTGCAATCAATGTGAGCATACTACCTAAAGCTTCCATACTCACTAAACATATAGTTACTAATGCCAGTAAAAAATCCAATGGTAACATCAGCAGTTTCAGGCCAACCAGCTCTGATGCACTAAGCTTCTGACTTCTGCTGCCAAATGATCTCCAAAGCTCCAGGAGCTCACTAGTTGCATGGCAACAGGCTTCCCAGCCCTGCAAGCCAAGTACCTTGATCACAGAATATTAACATAAATGGTGCATTCAATAAAACTCTACAGCTGCAGAGTTATAAACCAGAACTGGAGCAGCCAGACAGCCAAGATCCCAACCCAAACACTGCCTCAAGTGCTCTGCACAAGTCTGCTGCCTTATTGCTCCACTCCTGGTTTAATTTCTGTTTGCATTCTTCATTGGAAGGGAGAATTCTGCATGTCTGATAAGACATTAAAAAAATAACTTAATCATTATGTAAGTACACAGAAATTGCCTAATTATCCTTGAGATTATTGGTGGAGGAAAGAGTAAAAATCTCCAAATTCACACCAACCACATTAAAACATTGCATTTCTCTGTCAGTGATCTCTTCCAGAATCCAAGGATGTTCTCCTAAAATTAATGACTTCACCTCAAATTCATCCCCTCTCCATTATCTGTGCCAGCAGTTCATGTTGAAGATTTCTTCCACTTAATATTTATCAAGAGCACCAGATGTATGGGCCACTTAAAAAGGAAACAGAGCTCCCTCCCTGGCAATCATCCAAAAGAGGAGTACAAGAGTCAAAAGGAAAGGACAGTGAGATCAGTCACTGGTGGCTCCATAAACAGTTCATTATTCATAATAGACTCCTCATCAATCATTACATGGCTGAACTACACCTGAACAATAAGTAGTAGCACAAAAGAATGAACTTAAACAATTAAAGAACTGATGTCTGCTCTATTTTAATAACAAACATGCACATTATGTGTTGGGTGGTTGTTAGTATGGATGGATGAAATAGATACTCCCATCACTGAGTTGCAAACATTTGTCTTTCTTCACTGAGATGCAAAATACTTTGGGTGAAAAACAGACAGACTACTCTTTGAGTTTCTGAATTTGAAATCTGAAATATTTCAAAGTTTTTAAAAATGTTTTTAAAATAAGCTTGCAACAAATGTTTTGATTTCAGCATATTTTCAAAAACATTCACTTAGTACTTCTGAAAAATCTGAGAAATATTTTATGCTCTTTAAGTTTCATGCAGTTCTTACAGCTTACGACCCATAATTATTTTTAAACTATAAACAGTCCCTTTGTGCCTTAGACCCCAAAAGACAAAAATATATATTTATATATAGACCTCCATAAATCAAATACAGATACTACAGAAATTATTACATTCTGTTAAATAAGCTGGAAGTCAATAGCTTTGGCATCCCTGCTGAACAGGACACACATATGTCCATGAATAAATCTATAAACTCAAGCATGCCTTGTACCTTCTCCTTGGCAGCTCTCCAGGGATTTTCTAATCTTTTAGGGCAAGAATCACTATTAGCAATAAAAATGCCTGTATGGAAGGTGCTTTCCTTAACAACATGTAAAGATTTTTATGCACACAGAAGCAGTTTTCAAGATGAATGACAGGGAACTCCTTAAGCAGAGCCTACAGTGCAAGCCCCACAAAACCTGGATGCAAGTGGGACTTCAGGACTCCCACATGAAGGAGGGACTTCATAAACCTTGGATTGGTTAGGAAAAAGACCAACAGAAACTGTTTCTCTGCTCTGCTTTGAAAGAGGATAGAGATAAGGAAGTGTTACAAGAGTGATAAAGTGTTAGGAGAGTGAGATTTCCCTTGCAGCAAGATGTAGATCAGAAGGGAACGTTTTCTGCAGAAACCAACACTCTGGTACCATTCCAAAACCATTAACTGGCAAGAAAAGATGAAGACAGGGAAAAACAGGAAAATCTAACTATGGAAGTTCTCGCTTCTCTATTGAGAGTGAAGAGTCCATTCGCTCTCTTCTCTGACTAAGAACAAACAAAAAGTGCATTCATTAGAGAGACTATTGCAACTGAAAGCCAAGTATGGTCTTAATTAAGAATCCAAAAGTAATAAAATGGTCATTAACAATCTAGCAGTGTAAGGGAGCTGGAGCTGGGCAAATGAGAGTCATGTAGGCCCCCAAAAAATAAACACTGTTCAATGCTTGGTAGTTTTCTGCCACTGGCTCAGTCTCACCCTGCTGCAGCTTCTTCAGTCTTGCAAAATTTGCATGTGACACATTTTAGTTAGATATGCAGTTGTCAGCAGCCCCTTAATTACATTAGAAGAAAGGTGCAGATATATATGACATCTTGTAAGAGCAGAAGATATTAAATAAGTTTCTGCTTTTGAAAGAGATACTTTTTTTTTTTTAAACCTTCCAATAAATCAGTTTGCCAAGACATCCCTGTGGGAATTCAGTGGCAGAAACATGAAATGCAAGATCAGCAAATTATTAAAATACTGATATAGTAACTCAGAGCTGAGCAACTAATGAACTGTAAAGTTCACTTCTAAAAACAGGACACTCATATATTAAACATGCCCACAGTATTTTTGCTGTTCATTATAAATATTAATTTAGAGTGGGAAGGTGAACTGTGCAAAACAAAACTCAACTCTGATAGATTCTGATAAGATCCTTTTAAGGATCAAGTTTCTTTGGAATAATGCATCATGACTAAAGACACAACTCTGCCAAGTTTGGTATTAAAATGCATTTTAGCATCATGGTGAATCCTAAATTAGTTCAATGACAAATGAGCAGAAGCAGACAGATGAGTTTCGATTTACCAAACAAACTGAACTGCTACTCACATTGCAAAACTACTCCAAAATTACCATAAATTAAAGCTATTTTAAATAAAGTTAAAATTATGGAAAGCCATCAATCATGTACATATGCAACACCATTAATGACATTCCTTCAAAGAAAACAAATGCCAAATCTTTACTGCAGCAGACAATATTCTGTGTTTCATCCATCATAACGTGCTCTTCCCCTCTGATAAACAAGGACACAGTAGTTTGTAGAAATGCTGATGAGTAGAAGAAACCCACTGCATATTATATAGATCTCTTCTGCCCACAAACCTGTGATTTCCCTTGTGATGTTCCATGTCTCAAAGCAGCAATGGACACAACACAACAGCCTGAACTGTGTAAAGCAGAGAATACATCATCAGTGCTGCAAGGGTTTCCAGAACAGGTGCTTATGTGCCAGTACCCATCTAAAACCACTGGCTGACATGATCAAATGCTAATCTTGTTTCTCTTAATCTTTAACATGCTTGGTATTTAGCACACATGAGCATATTTGGACCTCTCTGATGATTTAGTGGAAGCTGTTGAGAAGTGAAAGCTCAGTCAAGGCTGGAAAAAGATACTATTGGCAACCTTTTAAGACTTGGTATCTGCAGTGACTTACAGAACTTCTTCACAAAGGAACAGATAGCTTAATAAAAATATCATGTGTTTCCTACACGGAAATCAGACACTTGTGCTTTGGCATAACTAAATCAATAATTCTGTTAATGCATTAGATGTGAATCTCAGTAAGTTCACCTAAGACACAAACATATGGCAACGCAGAAGGGTCAATAAGGAACAAAGTGGCACAATAAACTAGAGAATGTATTGACCTTGCAAGCAGAACTACAAACAGAGAGAAGATGATAAAAGAAAATAAACTGCAAAAGAAAATAGCCTCTATAAGATACTTATAAAGTGAGCTGTGTAGAGAATTTAAAATACAAATAAAACCCACAGGAAAAATATTAACTATGAACTGTTAATGACAACAAAAACAACTTCAGCTGGGAAGACTCCAAGATGAACTAAACTATGTACCTGTGCTGGGATCTTCTCCTGTTGTACACTCTTGGATGCTGGACTTTATTTTGACCTAACAATACTATGTCATGGTTCTTCAGAACAAGCAAATAAATAAGAATTTAAAAAAACCACATCCTCCTGTAACACCAAAAAAAGCCTGAATTTGTATTGTCAGTCGCAAAAGCTTGATTCAAAAAGGTGAAATTAATATGCTGCAGCACACGGGGCATTTTAATAGTGGCTTTAAGAACATCAGATTCCTCCTGAATCCAATTACTACCTACAAGAACGAAGCTGATCTCCCTCTGATGCAACTGTTAAAGAATTCAGTTGTTCCCCCATGCACTGCCAGGACCAATAACCAACTCTGAAGAAGATTACTCTAGCACATTTTCCTACATGGGGAAAGTCAGTCTGCACAGGGATTCAGGTGGCTCTTTTCCATGTCAACTGGATGACTGCCTGGCTCTTTTTTCTAGAGTTAGATGCAATTAGGATATTCCTGTTGACAGACTAACATCCAAGAGGAAATGGCAATTTATTGAAATAAAAATATCATACTCGTGTTCACAACTAATATTTTTAAAGCATTTGTGTAAAGAGAACAATTCAATTTCCTATTAAAAACTCAATTTTACCTTAAAAATTTCTGTAATTTAGAAAAGATGACTTAATTTTATTTGCTCTCTCTCCTTTTTATTTTTTAACCTTTTTCCTAGATATGTGGTGCACAGTAGTTTCCAATTCTGGTTTTCATACTGTTTTGATACGTCAAAAATCTTGAGCCTCAGACTCAAGGTCTGTTCCATACCCATTTCATTTTTAGCTTAAAGCCTATGTTAACAAAGATGAAGAAAGCACATGTACACTACTGCACATCTCTTCTTCTTGAACATATTCATATTTTTAATATACTGCCCATGAATATATGGCCCAAGCTTCTTTACTTGTGCTAACTCTCAAATCAGGGTCACTTTCATTGCTTGTATGATTTATTTCTTCTAAAATCCAAGGGAACAAAGAAGGAAGGAAGAAAAATGTTAATAATTAAAAGTTATAGGTGAAAACTAAAAACTGTAATTCCATAAATGCTCACTCCAATGAACTAAAGCTCCACCAGGCACAGCTCCTCATCCTGAATGCCCAGAGTCTCCAAAGTGGTCAGACCAATTTTTCTGCAGAAACTTGAAAGCCACTATTACAAAAGGGTATCTGTGGAGTAATGCTGTTCTTTCAAATGAGAAGTTGTCAGGATGGAAGGATCTGACTGCAAGTATCTTGCAATGAACAAAACAGCAACCACCAGCCAACAACGCCACTCAGCAGTAAAGGGAATTTACAGCCAGAAGCAGCACACAGAATCAGTTTCACTGCAACATCCATCCTGCATCCAGCACCTTTGGATCTCTGAAGTGCTGCAGGGCTTGTCAGTCTCACTGGACACACATCTGAGAGGAGTCCTAGAATCGTAAAATCATTTGGGTTGGAAGAGACCTTTAAAGGCCATTGAGTCCAATCCCCTGTCATGAGCAGGGATATCTTCAATTAGATCAGGTTGCTCAGAGTTCCAGCTAACCTGTCCTTGAATACATCCGTCAATGAAGCATCCACTATTCCTCTACCCATTGTAAAAATTGTGCCATTGTAAAAAATTTTCTTTCTTACATTCTACTCCAAATCTGCCTTCTGCAGTTTAAAACCATTATTCCTTGTCCTACTGCAATAGCCCCGCTGCAAAATCTGTCCCCATCATTCTAATAATCCCCCTTCAAGAACTGAAAGGCTGCTGTAAGGTCCACCCAAAGCCACCTTTTCTCCAGGCTGGACAACTCCAACTCTCTCAGCCTCTCTCCCAAGGAGAGGTGCTCCAGCCATCTGATCAACTTAGTATCCCTCCTCTGGATCCACTCCAAGAGAGACCCGTGTTCCCTCCTGTGCTGAGGATTCCAGGGTTGGATGGTTGGGTCTCAGCAGAGCAGAGGTAGAGGATCACCTCACTAGACCTCAAACCAAGACACCATGTCAAAGGCCTTACAGATGAAAAGAGATGACACCCATAGCTCCTCCCACAGGCACTGATAACCACTCCACCATAGAAGGTCACTAGATTGGTCAGGCAGGAACTGTGTTGGTGAAATTGTACTGGCTGTCTGAAATCACCTCCCTTTTTGACTAAACGTATTTCAAACCACTTTTTTTCAAATCTCTGCCCTCTTCTGTAAAAGAAGCTTTACCAAAACTTACCTCTGGGTACTTGAGTTTTAAAGTTTTATGCAATTCTCGAAAACGACTGTAGCGCCGAAATACTGTCCAAGTCTCATCCAAGACTGTTATCTAGAGCAGACAACATAAAAAGAACAAACACAAGTAACACTAAAGCCCATGCAGTATACAAGGTTATAAGATTAAAATGGGCAGTTGTCTTAAATACAAAAAATTTTATAAGTTTACTTAATTTTTCTTTCATTACAGTGACAGAACTGTATTTAATAAGAAGCACTGACTGCAAAGCAAAAAAACACCTGAATGCATTCATTCCTTAATCCACAGTGGTTTGACAAGACTGTAAGCACATTAAAACATCCCCAATCACTTCTTGGTGAAGTTATTTCACTCTCAGCATTACAATCAGTGGGTGTTCCATTAATGAATAAATATCATCTAGAATAAGTGTAGTGTAGCCTCTCAAAATATTCACAGAACTGTATATCCTCATATATAGATATTGACAATTAATTACACATTTCTTGGACACACAGAGTTCACTACCACATAGAATGGGATTCTAGTTTGTAGGGTAAAATATTATACTAGCTTTTAGTAGAAGATATTCCTTTAAGACACTCTTGGTCTGTGTCTTCAAAATGGTGATGAACATTTCATATATATACACAAACAGCATCTGAAAAGCTACAAGTTTTCTAAAAATTTCTTGTAGCCTTTTTCTACTGTATTATTGAGGGTATTAGTCAGTTAAGGTTGACAGAATATTGGACTTTTTACTAATTTAGGCAGTTATGGGGCATGCATAATTGTCTTAAAGAACTATGTATCAGTGAGAACTGCCTCTGCTTTACTCCCACTCTGCAAGAGTTCATCAAACTCAGAAATAAACTCAGACTAGAAATGTTGACTTTTTGAGCAGATCCAACACAGCATCTGGCTGAAGAGAAATGCAACTGGATCTGAAAGAAAGCACTGTTTAAGGCAGCACCTGCCTGAATCTCTTATAGAATACTTTTCAGACACCACTAAAAGGCTTTGAAACACAAAACCAGTTTTGAAAGAATACCAAACAGGATAAATAAAAGGAGGGAACTCAGAACAATGAAGGAAAGCTGAGTAAGAATGAGAAGGCTTATCCACAAGTTTCACTACTGTCAGAGGATCCTTGCAGGGCTGTGCTTGATTCCAGACTCTGTTTCCATCACCTGCTCTCAGGAGACCCTGTGTGTCTTTAGGAGAGCTGGAGTTCCACCTTCCCTGCTGCCTTGCTGCTCCTTCTGCCAACCACAGGTACTGTCTGCAACCACAGGCACTGCTGTAACAGATGCCTCTGGTTTTATTGATGCAAAAGCTCTTCCCACACTGTTTCCAGCACAGCCTTGTCTGAATATCCTGACACAACAGGAAAGAAAGGGGAGAATACAAGAATAGTTCTCTGGCATACTAATTCAGCTCTAACATAAATATGTTTAGACCTGATTAAGCTATTACTGTTCCATCATGTCTTTAAAGACAACACATAAAACTGTCACTCAAATGGAAGCTTTTTTGGAAATGAATCAATCAATTCATACAGAATACTTAATAGCAGACTAACACAAACAGCTCCATGACATATTCCTGCTGCAAAAGAAGGGGCTGTCTTAGCTCTAATAAATTATCAGTTTCTTCCTGTTTTGAATTCTCTGCAGTCAGTTCTTGTGGGACTCACTCAACATCTTTAATTAGGATCTGCATCCAGTGAAAGAACCTGAATGGAGAGAACATCCTGCTGGCCTATTCCCATACATGTCTATATCAACAAGGTGCTTAACCTGCATTAAAACAAAATATTGTTGATAATATGTTAAGGTTGAAAGATTTATGAATTGACCATGAAGCTGCCAAGGGAAGTGGAACTCATTCTCTCTCTTTTCTGACATATAAACAAAATAATCTTTACTACTGCATTTCACAAGAAGAAATTTATGTATTTGTTATATGCAGAAATTTATTATATTTGTTCCTCTATATAACAATATGCAGGATTTAAGTATAAACACAACAACTAGAAACATCTGTTGAAGAAAAGATCTCTGAGATACTTAAGGATTCACAGTTTTGGGGACTGTCTTAAAATTCAACTCAATCATCACTTGTCACTTTGTCAGGTTCCAAAGTGCTATGACATGCAGATAGGTCAGCTACCCATTCTCCCAAAAGCAAGAGGAACCTTGCTGAAGAAAACTTATTTAGGACCTGGCAAAGGAAATGAGACTAGAAACACCTCAGGCCTTTCCCACAAATGACATATATTTCAGATGACCTGAAAATAAACTAAAACTAATTGAAGAAAGGTTGAAATCAGGAATTATTTTGATAGTTGACATGGTATTCTGACCTATGAGAGATAAAATGAATAGGCACATTTAATCTCCACCCTCTGCCACATTTTTCTGATTTTTAAGGCAACTATTCCACGTGTTCTAATTTTCTACAGAATAACTGCAGGAGCTTCTGAAGATTAATACAGATCAAAGTAGAGCTGGGAGCCCTGCATGGAAAAACAGTAAAGTTTAAAATAGTAAAGTTTGTGAAAGGTCTGTGGATTGTAGCATGGAGCTAAATCCTGACTACAGCAGAAGCAATCCACTGTGACACAGAGACCTGCAGGGAAAGGAAAAAGCATTAGCAGTTGATTGACTCATGTGAGGGAATGACTGTAAGAAACATCCCCAAAACTGCCAAACTGCACCTGCTCTTTCAACTGCTCCCCATTGTTAAGATCTTGTAGAGGCTTACATGGGTTTTACCAATGAAGGGAGAATACTTGGAAAACAAATCCATCAACATATTCAGAAAAGAAGCTACCTTTCTACTTTAGCCATCTTTACTAATCATTACCTAGTCTAATAAATCTCATGTGCTGAAAATTGAGTAGAAGAGTCCTTGGGGAAGTTTCATGTGCACTTATCTCTCAGCATCTCCCTGGTTATGGGCTTTCACTAGCCCCAAGAAAATCAAAGTTGAACAGGCAAAAGGAATATTCCAGCCACAAATGGCGTGGTATGTTTCAAAATGAAAATTTAATTAGCACAAAGCTGACTGCCCATCTTAATAAAAACCTTTTCAAAAGAGAGCACAGTTCAAAAATGGTCCTTTACACGGTGAGGAAGGTCACTCCTCCACCTCCCAGCAGCTAAGGAAGCATCTGGCAGCACATTCAGTAAAGGAGGCTGCCAGTTCTGTCTCTGATGCCATGTACATCAGTGATGCCACACATATGTCCACACACCCTAAAACACATTTCCAATTAGACTTTAGATCTTGCTTTGAAAAAACACTGGCTGCGTACCAGAGGAAAGAAAATTAATATGCTTCCCCCCCCCAGCATTTCTGTGCAGAAAATCAACTGAGAGTTTGGAGAAGCAATACCTTGGAAATGCAGAGTGGGAAGAACAAGAACAATAAAGAGAACCTGAAAGGAATCAAGCCTTTGTCATGCATATGTGCAAAATACTTTAATAATGCTTTCATTATTTCAGGTGAATATTTCAAGTCTAGGCCTTTTTTATACCTGACACTTGCATCTCAATAAAGGGCATTCCTATAACCAATATGCATTTAATCCTCATCTCTGGAACTCTTCAAATTGAACAGACATTGCCTCTGGAACTGCTCACCCTAAGAGTTGTACACCTCCTCTGTACAATCAACCCACTTGGAAAATACTTGCATTTATAGTGTCCTTTACTGTGCATTCTTCTCACCTCTCTAATTTAACAATATTGAGGTCACTTATGCAAGAGAAAGAGAACCAAATATTGCACTTAGTGGAACAAAGGCACTAAAGAAAAGCACATGGTAAGCACTTACCTTTATTTCAAACTCATAGTGTTCATCCTTTCCCTGCCCACACAGGACATACCGTGGAATACTAATTTTAATTGGGTCCTTTAGGTCATCTGGATTTGCTCCCAGTGAACGACACACCATCCGCTTTCATGCACATACCAAACAGGGAGAAGAAAGGAAAACCAAAATCACTACATAAGGAAAAAAAGAAAAGAACTTCACTGAAAATGAGAAAGTGTTCTTGGTCAGAGGAGCAGGAAAAGAGGAGGCAGAAATTACTTCTAAAATGAAGGAATTCTTTGAAAACGAAGTGATCTTGTCTAATAAGCAAGACCTAGTATATTTTTATGTGTACAAAAATTAAGGTGAAGTGTATTAAAAAACATTCCTTTATTTGAAAAGGCATTTTCAGCTTAGATACCAAAAAGAAGGGAAAACAGAAGACTTTTTATTACTTCCCTTTCAAAAAAAGCCAGTGTATTAATCAAGCTTTCAGAGTTAACTCTAATTTCTGTACGTGTCTATCCTTTATAACAAACATTTACAATAACATGCAAAGCTGCAGGGGTCTAGGCAATTCAAAAAGCTCTTAAACTTTAGCAGTTCAAACCCATTTTATAATTAAATAAGCAATCCACTGTCAGAACAGTTTCCTACTATTTTTTAATCATATCTGAATCCCAGGAAACTAAGCTATGATAAATTTGCACAGTCTGGACAAAACAATCTAACAATTTATTTCCAATGAAGGCTCATTCCTCTGACAGCCAGACGGAATAGGCAACTCTGAAATTACTTCAAAAATAAAACATTTTTGCAATTGAAAAGATTAATGCTTTGCAGTCACTATGCCCCAAAAGTAAAAGCATTTAGAGTGAAAAAATACAGAAACTGCCTTTAAGAAAGTCCTCTGCTTGCTCCATTGAACATATTTGGTCTGAAAACCTTAATAAACTGGCACTTAAAAAAAAAGCAGCAGCATGACAAATACAAGTTAACAACCAAAAGCTTTGCAAAACATCACTTTAAAGTTATGACTATGTTATATATTTGTATTTAGCACTGCTATCCATCACTTGAGCTGTAACTGTATTCTCAACATTCATCTTCTTGTAGCAGCTCCTGGTGACTTCCAGTACACATGAGACTGCGTAGGAGTTGGAGAAGAATTTGAAACTCATTCATAAACACCTCTGCCTGTTACAGAGAGCCTTTTGACATCGTCATGGCTCTCAAGAAGAGGAGGCTGTTATTTCATTGCCAGTCAATTATAAATGACAATATCATTTCCCTTAACATTAGCATTAATAAGAGTGAAAAAGAAAGTGAATTTTTGTTCCACTGAGTAAATCTAGAGTATATTTACCACAAACTTTTTCTTTTTTTTTTTAGGAAACCATAAAAAAACTTTATCTTTGAATGGAAAAATATTTTTAGCGACCTTTGTTTTCACAACAAATATTGTCTCCCGTCCATTTTGCTCTTCTGTAATTACTGCCCCCATTACTGGCTTTTCAGCTAAAACTCATTCTTGGAGCACTGAAATGTAAGCTGCTCTATCCTTGGGGGAAAAGAGAAGCTCATTCCCCTGAAAACAACATCATCTGTTTTAAAACAGCAATAAAACCATAAAGCCACCTCTGTCAACGTGTAATTTATTAGCAGTCATTTTCAGAGAACTATTGCAAACAGCTAATAGGAAAACAATCTCGAACATGAAGTGTTGTGGAAAATGTGCCTTAATACAATAATATTAATAATATTTTTAATTAGTATTATATTTTAATTAATATTTTGATATTAATAAACAGCAATCTTTATGTTTACATAGTAAAAATAGAAGACATATTAGAACAAAATATACTGCTATGAAGTTCTTTTTCATGAAAGCACAGCATATTAATAGAGTTAGATTTTTAAAAAAGCCCAGAAGGGAAAAAGCCTTATTGGGAAACACAAGAGGCACAAACACTTAACGTTGGAGTATAATCAGAAAAAAAACTGGTTGCAGAGACTGATTTCCTATAACAGCCTTAATCAAGATCAGCCTTGATCAGTCCTCTCAGATGGTGCCACTCAATGCTGGCTTTGGGCAAGGCCCAGAAGAAATGCCAGAGTGATGCCAATGAGGGAAGCACTCCTGAGCAGGACTGACATGATGATACTACCCTGTCTACTCATTTGTGTACACATTCTTTGTTAAAAAAAAAACCACGATACCTCAAAATAACATGACATATTTTGCTCAACTTTGGACTTCCTTAAGGAAGTAGAAATGTAACGATAAAAACCCCCATAATTCTCTATCCAAACAAGTGTTCATCCTTCCAGACATAAACCCCCTCCCCAATACAAGTGATTTCTTTTTAAATTCCATGTGAGTCACATTATCATGTCCTAACATATGGTAAAAACAAATGGGAAATGTTCTTATACTGGGAGAGAGACTGAAGTCTAACTCTGTCTAGTACATTTCACCTCTGCTTGGCAATATGCTTACAGAATTTAGAATTTCAGATTAGATACCACTGTTTTTTCTGCCAAGAACCATCTTCCTCAAACAAGGCAGATGGCATATTCCAGCAACAGGATTCAAAAGATATTCAGCTGCCCTTACAAGGGAGGAAACAAAAGATAGGAGACAACAGCTCATTTATTATTCTAACATCTGACAGGGGTAACAGGTAAAATACCCCTTGTCCTAAGCTAGAGGAAAGCCTCGAGTAAAGGAAATATTCTACTAATGTCCAACAGCTCCATTTTTTTCTTGGGATGTGGTAATAAAAAGCCTGCAAGAGATGCAATCTTACAGCACCAACAACCCCATCAGTAAGCAAGCAGAGAATGATGAAAGTAAGGCCAAGCACATTGCATGGGCAGAACTCCAGAGTTAAACTCACTCCATCTGTCAGGCAGTGTCCCCAGTTGTCAACAACCTACTTGGAGCATGAGGAACGTGCACACAGATGACAGACCCCAAAACATCTGTCTTGCCACAGTAGCATGACCAAAGGCTGAAATGCTATTTAAAGCACAACTCCTTTTGTACTTCTGACAAATTGGGATATGAAAGTGCAACAAAGCTTAAATGTAAAACTCTGGAGAATTGTCAATGCTAATAGTCCCAAAATTGCATGTATAAAAGCTGTAAACATCCGTAGTATTAAGAGCATGCAGTGAAAATAACATTTAAAAATCCACAGATGTTTTGAAATATTGAGATCAAGGGCATGAAGCAAATGAGGAGCATGAAAAACAAAGATAATCAAAAAGATTAAGGAAAAGACAATCAAGGCAGAATAGAGAAGACATTAATGAAGATAGATAGTATAAGGAAGGAGCTAGAAAACACAGCCAAAATGGAAATCATAAGACAGAGCTGTAATTAAGAGTTTTCATCCCCCTACCACATAACACAGAAGCATTTAATTTCCTCACTTTCCCAAGGAATTGTATGTACAGCGTATCAGAGATGTACAAAATGCAAGCACTCAATTAATCATTAGTATTGCTTAGATGTGTGTAGTTTGCGACCTACAAAGGTCCNAACATGAAAAATTGTGAAAAATGTGCCCTAATACAATAATATTAATAATATCTTTTAATTAATATTATATTTTAATTAATATTTTGATATTAATAAACAGCAATCTTTATGTTTACTTTACATAGTAAAAATAGAAGACATATTAGAACAAAATATACTGCTATGAAGTTCTTTTTCATGAAAGCACAGAATATTAATTGAGTTAGATTTTTAAAAAAGCCCAGAAGGGAAAAAGCCTTATTGGGAAACACAAGAGGCACAAACACTTAACGTTGGAGTATAATCAGAAAAAAAAATGGTTGCAGAGACTGATTTCCTATAACAGCCTTAATCAAGATCAGCCTTGATCAGTCCTCTCAGATGGTGCCACTCAATGCTGGCTTTGGGCAAGGCCCAGAAGAAATGCCAGAGTGATGCCAATGAGGGAAGCACTCCTGAGCAGGACTGACATGATGATACTACCCTGTCTACTCATTTGTGTACACATTCTTTGTTAAAAAAACCCCCACGATACCTCAAAATAACATGACATATTTTGCTCATTTTTGGACTTCCTTAAGGAAGTAGAAATGTAACGATAAAAACCCCCATAATTCTCTATCCAAACAAGTGTTCATCCTTCCAGACATAAACCCCCTCCCCAATACAAGTGATTTCTTTTTAAATTCCATGTGAGTCACATTATCATGTCCTAACATATGGTAAAAACAAATGGGAAATGTTCTTATACTGGGAGAGAGACTGAAGTCTAACTCTGTCTAGTACATTTCACCTCTGCTTGGCAATATGCTTACAGAATTTAGAATTTCAGATTAGATACCACTGTTTTTTCTGCCAAGAACCATCTTCCTCAAACAAGGCAGATGGCATATTCCAGCAACAGGATTCAAAAGATATTCAGCTGCCCTTACAAGGGAGGAAACAAAAGATAGGAGACAACAGCTCATTTATTATTCTAACATCTGACAGGGGTAACAGGTAAAATACCCCTTGTCCTAAGCTAGAGGAAAGCCTCGAGTAAAGGAAATATTCTACTAATGTCCAACAGCTCCATTTTTTCTAGGGATGTGGTAATAAAAAGCCTGCAAGAGATGCAATCTTACAGCACCAACAACCCCATCAGTAAGCAAGCAGAGAATGATGAAAGTAAGGCCAAGCACATTGCATGGGCAGAACTCCAGAGTTAAACTCACTCCATCTGTCAGGCAGTGTCCCCAGTTGTCAACAACCTACTTGGAGCATGAGGAACGTGCACACAGATGACAGACCCCAAAACATCTGTCTTGCCACAGTAGCATGACCAAAGGCTGAAATGCTATTTAAAGCACAACTCCTTTTGTACTTCTGACAAATTGGGATATGAAAGTGCAACAAAGCTTAAATGTAAAACTCTGGAGAATTGTCAATGCTAATATTCCCAAAATTGCATGTATAAAAGCTGTAAACATCCGTAGTATTAAGAGCATGCAGTGAAAATAACATTTAAAAATCCACAGATGTTTTGAAATATTGAGATCAAGGGCATGAAGCAAATGAGGAGCATGAAAAACAAAGATAATCAAAAAGATTAAGGAAAAGACAATCAAGGCAGAATAGAGAAGACATTAATGAAGATAGATAGTATAAGGAAGGAGCTAGAAAACACAGCCAAAATGGAAATCATAAGACAGAGCTGTAATTAGAGTTTTCATCCCCCTACCACATAACACAGAAGCATTTAATTTCCTCACTTTCCCAAGGAATTGTATGTACAGCGTATCAGAGATGTACAAAATGCAAGCACTCAATTAATCATTAGTATTGCTTAGATGTGTGTAGTTTGCGACCTACAAAGGTCCCTTTTCTCTATTGATTAAAAAAAGTGTGGGGGGGGATTTTTTCAATATTTATTAGCCTTTTATTTTGAATGTATCTAAATGTATTTGGATTTCAACACCTAGTCAAATGCATAATTAGCCAAATGGCTTCTTCACTTGAACTGAATGTTAATTTCCAGATTTCCAAAGGGATATGCAAACTGCTTTGAAGAATTGATGGGCTGACTGTCAGCTGAGTATTTATTTCTTTTTCACAGTTTTTAGAAAAACCAATTCCTGAATCGGGTCCAACCTTGCTCCTTCTAGAAAACACAAGCTCAATTTTTGTGCACTTCTCTTTGTCTGGCAAAACTGCACAAAGGGTATCATTCAAGCTGTACAACCAAAGGCTGTCCAATTGTGATCGCTAGCATGAAGCATCCAAAATGTTAGGGGCAGAAAAAAAGACATTCTCTTCCTTTAAGAAATCTATATGAGTAGTTGTAAGAACTAGACTCTTACACATGGTCTGCTTAGCACAGTCTACTTTCACTGTGTATACAGCAGTAAATGAATGTCACCTAGTGAAGGTTTAATACTTCCCATATTTTCATAGAGTAAGTAAACCAGGTCAGCTAACTCAGTTTGAAATTTACAGAACAATCATACACCATTTGAAAAAACTAATGCATTTGTATCTGAAGTCCAGTGATGCAGTCGGACACGAAATGATCACACAGAGACTTGGAATCTTTTGAGATGCAGCACTGAGGCCGAAAAAAAGGGCCTTTGTTTATTAATTTCCAAATATATACTTTTATCAAGGTGACAATGGATTGGAAGGTGAAATTCCCACCTCTCAACCACATTGGTCAATCAGACTATCAATCACATTCTCCTCCCATTTGAAGGAATGCAAACATTGGCTATATTTACAAAAAACAATTCTTTGTTTATGTTAAAAGGCATGGGAAAGTGAGAAACTCTGACTCCAATATGAAACATCAGAAGGCTAAGAAAATTCTGGGTGACAGTCCAGTCCAGTGAAATCTGCATAAAATTGTCTTTCAAGAGCTGGTAATTTAAATAAACATCATCATCCAAACAATCAAACTGTAACTATCAAACTTTTCATTATGTTGCTGCAAATTCTTGAGTGAAGTGCTTGTTATAGGTAAGTATTGTGAGTTAACCATCTTCAGCAGAACACAGAAGTCAAATAGTCTGTCCAGCAAAGCCAGCTTGAATCTCCCTTATAGTGCTAATAGGAACCTCATGAAACACTGCCAAGGAACTCTGGCAGGTGCCTTGTTGAGCTGACAAAATAAAAACATACAGAACAGAACTGAACAAAGGCAAGCAGAAAGGTTCTGGGTCCAGTTTTCTGCAACTGCCAACAGTGAGCCAACAGACACCTTTCAACTCCTCCATCCTAACAGAAATTTGAGGCAAAGCAGAGATGAAAAATTCCAGTACTTTTTCCAGAGAACAGACCTGAAGTTTCAGAAAGACATCTCAATACTAAACTGTTTAGTGTCGTAACACTAAACTGCTTTCCAGCTCTTCGTTTTTCCAATGGCATGTAAATTCTTCAGGGGGCTTTCTCACAAAGGCATCAGAGGTCTCCCTCCTTATGCACATTGTGACAGCCTCTTGCACGGGGGATTCAGGCTGAATGACATTTTCAGAATGAGCTTTAGCACCATCACTAGTGTGGGATATGTCCTGATTCGTGCCTGACTTAAGGAACACATTTACTTGCAAATTTCTTGTGCTGGTTTTGCCAGGAAGTGATTTTTCCAAGGAAGTTATAGTAAAACCCAATCAGTGACCAGGGCTGAATATTGGTATCTGGTATCTAAACCAGTAGCAAGTTGACATGCCTCTGGGAATACACATGTAAAAATCAGAGAATTCTGGGAAAAACCTCCCTTTTCCTTCCAGCCTCAGGTAACACCTGATTTTACCACTTTCAGCCACTGCCCAGAAGAAATCATTGTATCTTCTGCAGGCTGTTAACTCTTTCCTTACACAAATAAAACTTACAGAGCACTGACCTTCCTCTGAGTGAGAGAAAACATCAGAGTGGGACATGTAAAGAGACAACAGGAAGATATCAGAGTCAGTGAAGGAAGAGTTACATTTTAAATAGAAGGGGTGAGAAGACGCCTTCGTTTTAAGCTAAAAGTCTTTTGTGAGCCATGGTAACAGACTCTAATAAACCAAAATGTCCCTTTAAACTGTAGAAAAAATATGCATTAGGGAGATGATGAGAGTATTCAGACTGTAGATTTGAGCAAAGGTATTTGTGATGGACTAAGTAAATATTGAAGTAGCTGTGATCTTATGAGAAGCCTGAACAGAGAGAGAGAAATAAGATGAAGATCTGCCCTTAGAAAGAGAAAAAACCTGTTCCTAGAGATGAAGAAACCTTTACTTTTAGAATAGTTCATCTTTAAAATGATACCTCATGAATCTCATGGCCCCTACAAAGCTGCGAGAAAGGCTGCGTGATATGGGACTTCATAATTACAGATTCGTGGACAGCTGTTTTTGTGAGAGTTAAAAGCCACAAGCAGAATAATTTTTTTCTTGTGGAAGGTTCCACAGTAAACTAGAAGAGATGTCTCTCTCTAAATGAACTGATGAAAGACTATTTTGTAAGTAGTAAACTGACTTAGAGATCCAAGTTTTGTCTTTATATGTTGTCTGTGAGGAAGAAAAGAAGCTGTTGGGGAAGAGGGAAGTGTTTTGAAGGCTTTATTCTGATTCTTATTAATTTTATCTCTCTTGCAGTTTTGTTAATAAACCTGTTTTTGTTTTCTCTTAAGTTTTGAACCTATTTTACTTTTCTCCTAATCCTATTTCACAGCAAAAAAAGAGTAAATAATTCTGAGAGACACTCAAACCACTAGACTAATTTAAAAAAGAGAAATTAGTGAACGTGAAACCACTACACAAATTAGTGTTTCTACCCAGTTATGAACCTGAAACCATCACACTTATAAATGGCAGATCTTTTATTAATGATATTGCTTGGGCACATTTCTCACTTCCATCACACACACTTCCCAACTCCTTAATGTGTTTCGAAACCACTGCACTGCTGACCAGCTGACTACTGGTATTTTTGTAAGAGCAGGAAAGTTTACTGAAAAGATATCCCAAACTGGAAGTGTGTTCTGGACTTGCATCATAACAAGAAGCTATTGACTTGAAAGAAACCAAATTAGAGGCACTGCGTGTTGGAAGCTGAGAATTACTAGACTGGTCTTCAACTATTGGTTGCACTGTCTTTAATGGGCTGTTATCTTTGTAAGTTTTTGTTTCAGAATGCACATTAGACAGAGAAAAGAGAAGGCACAATATGCTAAAGCCAGTTTGCTCATTAGCACCCATTAAGGATCCTGCAGGAGACATCTGTTTCAAGTGGGAACAATCAGATTCAGTTCTTGAGCTGTCACCATCTGGAGAAGTAATTATTTTATCATCAAAATGATTGAAATTTTCAACCTTGTGGAGTGAATAAACCACATTATTAAAGTCAGATCTATGTAAAGAAGTAGAGAAAACATTCTGATATGGAACATTCTTACTCTTTAAAGTATTACTACTTTTAGAATACTTTTAATATCACAATGACAAGCAATGCTCTCCTGCTCTGGGTTACTCCTTTCATTCTGAAATGCCTTCTCTGATGTACAAGGGGAGGAGAGTCTTCCAGAACAGGAAAATAAATCCAGCATCTCCTCACACACCCTCTGTCTCTTATGGTCTCTTACTCCTGCATTTTCTCCACACAACTCAGAAGCACAATTGCCATCTTTAGACAGAAATGGAAAGCCATAGTGTGGCTGCCACTGTTGACTTTTCTTTTAAAAATTCCAAAAGAAGAAAATAAAAATGTCTTTGTAAAACCTTCTGACCTGAACATTTCTTAAACTGAGGATTGATTTTGATTAGATTTATACAATCATTCAAAATCAGTACAATCTCTCAAAATGAGAGAGAGAAAACCCAACAGAAGTGATTGAGATCAGATTAAGGAATAGTTGATCCTTTCAATCCACCCCTGCTTTTTCTATGCACAGTATCCACTTCACTTGGTTTATATTTGCTTTACTCAAAGAGCCAGGAAAGTCAACAGGCAATGCAGAAATTTATAAGCCCTTAAATTTTTCCCACAAATGCACAAAAAAGTAATCCCATGCTAGCCAAGAGAGTGTGAAAAGTACAACACAGCTGAAAAACAACAGTGTAAAAGTCAAAAAAATACAAATTCAGGGTATTGCAGCCCTCCTATTGTTACAGTTTTAATCCATGAAGGTATTTAGGATTTACTCACCAAGACAGTAACTGTGTTTGAAGCAGCAGTTAGACAACTAAATATGGTGGGAGGGGTCTAAGCCTCAGTTTAAAACTACATAAATATATGTACAGATCCTTTAGGACACACACAACTTGCCTGCTTCTTCTTGCTAACTTACAGACATCCTTACAGCTCATTGTGAGTCAAAAATGTTACATGTGTTCTGAATTCAGACAACCATTAAAATCTCATTAAATGCTTTTCTCCTCTGAAAACAATGAAAGGGATACTGTTCCAAATTAAGAATCATGGCAAAACAATGAAGAAAGATCCACCCTAACACCACATCTTTCAAACAAAGAAAACCTAGGCCCAATCTGAAACAAACTCACTTTGATCCAGCTGGTAAGATGCACCACCACCTCTGTTAGCCATTAATATTGCTGTGAATTCAAACTTCTAATTATGCAGCTAAACTTTATGAAATTTAATTACAGGGCATGCCATAATTTAAGACAATCATTTCATTCTGACAAATTATGACCTACCTCATACTTCAACTTGCGTTGAATAGTGCTGTTATTATGCCTCTCATTATCCTAAGCACAGAAAGGGTACAGGAGGTTATTAAAAAGTGCCTTTCTTGTATAAGTTAATTTAAAAGTATTCAGAGGAAGAGACATTCTTTATAACAGACAAAAATAACAATCAATATTTATTAAACCACTGGCTTAGAAGTCAATCAACCCACTCTTTTGATCAATTAGATCACCAGTTTTTGAACAGGCATTTGCAAGTATGAAATTCCATCCAGAAGAACATTAATTTTCATCAATTAAATTTTTCTGACATAAAATGAAGATTTCATTTTATCTGCGGACTTCTTATTGCCATTTACACACTCTTTTCTACAAAAAAAAAAAACCCAGAATACAACAAAAAATGCCACTGGAAATAAAAAGATGACAAAATTTAAAAAACTATTATTATAGCTCATTTACTGTTTACATTTTTTGGTAAATTAAAAGTAAGTAAACACAGGAAAACATGAAAATTACTGAATGACAAAATCAGTAGTTAGACAAGCTCCACTGAAGGTCAGGATGCCCCACCCATTTCTGCTCACCTTGAAACTTTCTGTAGACCAGGAAGCACTGACATGATTATCCTCAGCTTTATGATGAATATTCTGGAGCCTTCTCTGCACTTCTTGCTCAATAAAGGCATTTATCCTTTAAGATACAGAAAACTGTGTGTGTGTATGGAGAAACAGTGTATTTTTACATAAAAAATCAAGACAGACTAAAAGGCTCTTTGAAATGCTTTCAACCCTGAGTACTGCACAGCTCTTCATTGGGAGGCTTCATGTTAGACCAGTTTTATCCCTCCTTAAGGAAGGAACACTAACTTTTCACTGAGTGCTCATCTAACAGGCAAAAGTTAAAAATTTGTTATTAATTAAACAAATTACTAAACCACAGGTTCAGCCACTGCTATGCGTGCAGCTCTACACACAAGAGGCAGTGAGGGTACAAGTGATGAAGAAGAGAGAAGGCTGGGGTTGCATCTTCAGTAATTTAACAGTTTGCCTTCATTGCTGCTGTGACACCAGCAGCTTGGGCTAGCAAAGGTTTTGTCTTCAAACAGAAGGAATGTTCCAAGAGCTGACACTAACAACTGCCATGTGTAAGTATAACAAGGGCAGAGATTAAAGATTTTAGTGATGCCAGGCAGTTGTCCTATTAAAAAAGGTTTAAGACAATTAAATTTACTTTGTTGCCTTAAGTGTATATGAAGCAAATCCCTATAGACAAGTAACTGTAAATTCAAAAACTATTTAAATACCTTCCAGCCTACAGTTTCCCAACCCTGTCTTCTAAACCAAACTGCACAGGAGCAGCAGGTGAGGCTATTGGTTACTTACAGTAGCACATCAACTTTATTTCCAGATCAGTCTTCACAGTATTTGAATCAAATCCAAACCTGGCAGAATGGTCTTTCAAAGTATTTCTTTTCTAAAGTTACTGTTTTCATTCCATTTCAGAAATGTAGGTTACCTACCTATCATCAACCAGTGGGGCAGCAGGTGGCTGTGGCTTTGTTGGGCTGGCAGGGGAAGTGCTATTGGAGAGTCTCTCATCTGAAATTCCATGGTTTCCTTTCTGGGCTCCATCACCCTCATATATTTTTTGCTTCAGCTGCTGAATTTCCTGGTCCAGGCTATAAAGATATGATAACATGTAATTTGCTTTGGTTTAGAGTTGATTCACGTAGTTCTGATGGAAAGTAATGTGCCTACACTGCTATACATGTATGTAAGACTGTAGATACTAATATTTATGAAGGTTTAAAAATCATAACTGTTCCATAAGCATATCTAGATAGGAAAATAGAGACAGCTCAAAACCACATTCCAAGTGTAGTATTAAGTCGAATTAAACAACTTCAGTAAATTCCATCTGTACATTAAGTCTGTACATTAAATATTAACTGCTAAGACTTAACCTATCTATTAGAAACACTTGAATAAATTCTCATTTTTTACAGAACTCTATCAATGACCTCAGGTATTATCTTCTAATGTGAAAGTAAATGAAGAAACGAAGAAAAAAAAGTGAAAAACCTCAAAAATACATCACTAAGAAAAAAAAAAAACCCAAAGAAAACCTAAAACATTGATGTAGCAAAACTTATCTATAAGAAAATCTTTAAACTGTGTACTACCCATGTGCATTTTCCAGTTGTTCCATCTGTATATATGTTTTTGAAAATTCACTTAAGTGTATTCTAAATAAACATATAGTACTTCTTGTGTATATACAGGTAAGAAATAATCTTTTGAAACCTCCTTGCTTTCTTTAACAAATAAATTTAATTCCACCCAGATTTATGCACAGAATACAATATGTAAAATTAGGTACTGTGTTTCTGACTAAAAATGCCTGAGGCATTTTGTATCAAATAAGAAGCACTTACTGCAATATTCATCACATTACAACAAAGTAATCTGCAGAACACTCTTTTCGCTTGTAATGTAGCTGAGATTAGATTAGTAACACAGTAATAATCTTCCCCATTCTCATTACAATTTTTGTCTCTAAAGGTAATTGTTTTTCTGGAGGTTACTTAGAAATCAAATAATAAAAGAAAACAAGTTCTTGCATAAACAGGAGAAACCAGGCAAAGCTGAGATTCTACCACTTCTGCTACAATCATATATATCTAAATTGAAGTGCAATTCCATATTCCATCCTGGGGGTTAAATGAGAAAATTAGAGAGATGATGAATGCTGAGGCTTAGGCTCAATTGTTACTTCAGTTTGAGTGCTTTTTGCAGCACTGCCAGAAGCTATCCATTTCTTTTGATTAGCAGCAAAACAATCTTGTGTCCTGAGGGTAAGAAATGAAAGACGGCTGATGTATAGAGGAAAGTGTTTGCATCCATGGAAAATCAATTTAACTACAAAAATCAGATTTACATTAAAGGAACAACGCTTCGTTTGTAAACTTCCTATTATGAGAAGGTAACACTTATACAGCTATGATCTTAGCCTTGTGATGCTTCCATCAGTAAGAACACTGAACTGTGCCCCACCACTTGCCTCCAAGGTGGCTCTGGAGTTGCTTTATGTTTGTTCTAGTGCCCCACACCTCTGCCACTAAAGCCAAAATATGTGTATGCATCCCAGTTTAAGTTAACCTCAACTTATCACTTTGGGGGTCATACCTGTTGTCTTGGGGTGATTCGTAGTGATATTGAATCCAATAATTATCTGTGGCCAAAAGCTGTTACTGTATCTTGGAGATGCTAAAGCTGCAGACCTCGAGTGTCTGATGGGATTGGAGGCATTTTAAAAAGCTCCCCGCCCAAGTTTTTTCACAGCTTTTCACAGCATGGTATTTGTGTCACTGGCTGCTTGGTCTTTGCTTAGGCAAAGACTTTTCTTTTTCCTTTTTGGTTTGTTTGGTTTGGGGGTTTTTTTGGATCAGATAAACTGCAGTACCAATGTCTGAGCCACCCTGAGGACTAATTCTGCAGAATCTGGTCTGAACCAGAGCACATCATCACATAATGGGATCTAGATAAACACCAAGAAACATATATAATTCCTATGCTTACTATGGCATCATATACTGTGAAATGTAAACTCAAAAACAAGCGCAATAAGTAGCCTGAAATGTTTAACATGCTCTCAAGTATCTTTAGAACTTTCTCTTGCCTCAACATTCACAAAAACATTTTGAATTTACTTATTGAGGCCTATGGGTTATTCACTGAAGGACTTCAAAGTTTTATTTAGTCTGTGCAAGAGGACTTTGAAGTAAACAAGAAAAAAAAAGGGGGGGAAAAAGAGGAAAAAAAAAACTTCCTTGGTGTCTTCTCCAAACCTCGGTTTTCTGGCTGACAACATATTTTTTTACTTATCACACAACCCTATTTTGTGAAATCTCCAGCTGTTTATAGCTCACTTTAGTCAAGTGAGATACTTAGTATAGAAAATGAGATTTTATGTTCATGACAATTACGGAAAATAATGGCAATAAACGCAAAATGACGAGTCAGTATTGAAAATGCTTAACTAAAAGCCAAACAATGTAGCTAAAAATGTTGAAAAAGTGACCTCTACACAGTCTATATAAAGCAACTCTTCTGATAATGGTTTAAAAAGGAACGGAATACAGAAGAGCCCTTCAATTTGGCTACAGGCAAGTTTCTTCTTTTAGTGTTTTTTTGGTTTTTCCGCATCTGTTTGAAGGGCTTATGAAAAAATATTCAGACAAATTAGTGAACTATTTAAAAAATAGATGACAAGTGCTACCACAACAGAAAAAAAATCCTCATTTTTTCACTGATAGTCACAGGTTTTAAAGCTCCAGTACAAGCAAATCTGGTAGCACATTTTAAAATGGCAATTCTGCACTTCTTCCATACTGCAGGGATTGAACACATTGATCTTAGTTAATTTAATTAAAAAAAACCCCAAAAGACTTCTTCCTCTTCTTCCACAGAGGGAGATCCTTCCCTACCTGTCTGACTTTCCTTTGAGCCTCCCACACTTACTATAAATGTTATGCTACCAGATATTTTCAGCATAACTGATGACATTGCTTCTGTGCCTAAAGGGGATTGTCACCACAAGCCGGGCAGTATTAAAGCCTCTGTATATTTTCCAATAAGCTTAATAAGCAACATCAAATTTTACATGGATATATGGCTAGCTTATTTTTATTTAGCCTTGAAACCAGGGCTATTTAAAAATTAAACATTTATTTTTAATGCCAGAAGGGTTCAGTACATCACCTGGCAGGTTTACTACAACAGTCTCCAAATCTTGAACAAACATTTAACTTGTTATTAATAAAGAAAAAAAAAAAGTTATACAAAAATAATCAAGCCGAAAAAAGTTGTTAGATTGTTAGATGGTACATTTGCTGTAAGGGCAGAACATAAGGATGTCAGCTTTCTACACAGGTAAAACAATTCAAGTACTGTGGTGGCTAATGCAAGTAATATCCTGCTGAGGATGGGATAAGTATCCAAACATACCAGAAATCAGTAAGTGAGTGAGAATCCTTTAAAAAGTTTCTGGATAAACTACTTGAAACTCATGAAGAGGCTCAAGTACTGGGACACTGAACAAGCTCACAATATCCAAGGTACAAAATCATTCCCCTTTTGTGGGCAGGCTCTGATAAATGGAAGACAGTGCAGCACTCACCGTTCTCGGTCCTGCTCAAGAGCTTTCTGTTCAGCTTCCAGACTTGCCTGCAGCCCTGCCTGTTCACCACAGCTGTTGTTCAAGGTGGCCAGCTTCTGCCTCTGCTCTTCAATTTCAAAGTCTATGGTGGAACGACGCTGCAAAGCAGAATGCCTCCTTTCTAACTTAGCAACAGCTTGCTCCAGTGCCTCTCTCTGCTGCTTTTCCCTTGACTCAAGTATTTCTTTTTCCTTTTTCCGAACCTTTCCTTCCTGCCGAGCCACATTGGCTGTGAATTCAAAGGTTTCTTGAAGCTGCTGCAGCTGATTTGTGCTAGCCCTATACTGGGCAAGCTGCTCCTCTTTTTCTTCTATTTCTTTCTCTATTTGATAGAGAGTGTTATCTAACCCTAACAAGCCCCTATCAAGGACTTCAGAAGCTCTTTGTTTTTCCTCCAGCAGAGCTGGCAAATGATTACTCTTCAGGTACTCAAGCTGGCGTACTTTAGACTGGAGCCTGTATTCCACTGGCTTCATCTTGTCAACTTCTTCAGCCTTGAGTATGGCATCCATAAAGTTTTCATCATCTCTCTTGAGATTTAAATGTTCTTCATTTGCAAATTTTAAGTGCTCCAGAGCTCTTTTTTCATCTGCTATTTCCTTTTCTAGGTGATCCATTTGTTGAATTAAATCCTTTTCCAAAATAGCCAACTGTTCCAGCTGTTTCCTTTTAAACTCTACAAAATCATGCTGTGCTTTTTCTAACTCTTCATGGTTTTCATCACCCTCTGATCTGGCTTCCTTGACTTTCAAAAGAGATTCTCTGATCTCTTCAAGATCTCTTCTCTCTTCTTCTACTCTTTGCACATCCCCTCTCTTCAGGAGCTCTATCATCACCTGCTTCTCTCGAAGCTGTTCCTCTAGGTGAGCCACCAGCATCACCTGTTCTCTTTCCTGTTCTTCAAGCCTCTTTTTTTCTGATTCCAGCTTAAGATACTGCTCATCTTTTTCCCTTTTTAGCTTTTCTAGTTCACGAAAAATCTGCATTTTCTCTACTTTTTCATTATGATTAAGTTCTTGTAGTCGCTGCAACTCCTCTTTGACCCGGGCAAAAATTTCTTCCTGCTGTTTTTTCTTTTGAAGCTCTATCTCCTGTTGTTCCCGTAATCTCTCTTCTTCAAATTTTTCTTTCTCAGCCAGTAAATCCTTTAACCTGCTTTCGATGTGAACAGTTCTCCTTTTCAGACTCTCCTCCTGTTTTCGTATTTGCAGCTGAACTATTTCTGTCTCTTTGCGCTGTGACTCTACTTCTTGCTGCATCCTTACAAGTTCTGCTTTGTCAGACTTCTGTTTTTCTTCCATCTCTTCTATTTGTTTCCTACAGCAAAACATTTACATGAAGGTAAAATGTTTGGACTAAGATTTTTGACTCTATATAACCATTTATTTTTTAAAACAGTTTTGTTTTGCTACAGGTTAAGATCCTCCATTGCTTGGAAATGACTCAATGCATAAGCCAAATCAAAAAGAGATTCATATAGTCTGTGTCAGTATAAAAAGCTGTAGATATATAAAGTTATAGGAAGACACGTTATATAGCACTCTATTAAAAAATTAAACTGTATTAGTTCTGTCAATTCAAATAAAAATATTCATAGAACATATCCATGCACACAGTGCAGAGTAAATATGTGGGTTTTTTACATACATATATTCTCATGCACTAAAGCTTTTATAGAAGGACTTGATTAGCAATTTAAGCCAACAGATGAATTAAAGCAATGTTTTCACTTTAGGGAACTCCAACTGACTTACTGATAAACAGGATTATAAGATTTAAGGCAAATTATTATCTCCTGTGTAATCTCTTGTACTTGAGGGTTACCATTATCCCCTGAATACAAGTACAGACAACCTGCACGTCGACTGGTTATTTTGCCAGAAGTCAGAAGAATTAAAGCAAATCAACTTCTGAATTCTAAGCACTAAATTCAACCTGAATTCAAATTCCACCAGCATAACAAAATAGGATAAATATCAGTGATCCTATGTTGTATTAGTTGCTGAACAGTATCTCTGTGCTTCAGAGCTTCAGGATTTTTCTGAGTTTACTTCACTTAGTCCAACTGCATAAAGAGCTCTATCAAAATGGAGCACACCATCTAAAGCTGAGAAGGCAGAAAGGTTTTCAGGTTGTGAATCTAACCAGTGCTGAGATCTGCAACAAGGCACAACTATCACTTCCACAGTCTTAGCAGGTATGATGAGCCAAAACAATCAACTCAGTTTGCCAGCTAATAACAATGCTTTCTTTTGGATTTCAAACCAACTTCCACATAATGTTCTGAAAAGCATGATTAATATGCCCATTCCACACCACAGTTTGATGTAAGAGAAGCAGAAAGTAACATGTTTCTCCTATCATGATTCAATCCAGAGACAAATAAACCACAAAAAAGAGATATGAATTAAGAATGTAATTTGCCATCTTTTACAGTAAAACCATGAAAATTAAGAGCAAAGGTAATATATTGTATTTGTACAATCTATCCAGAGTTTCTTTGTTAAATATCAGTTACCTCCAATTCAGCTATTCAGGATTGTCTGCTTGCTGAATAACAGTGTGATTCCAAATTCATGATTTAAAAGAGTCTATAGCTTGTATATATAGACACACATACACACATAAATACCACAGAGAACAATGTTACCTTTTACTTTCTAATTTTTCAAGCTCCTCTCGTTGCTGTCTCTCGAATTCTAGCCTGATTAAAGAAAAATAAACAGCAAAAAGGTTGTTTTCTGAATATCACAAAAATAGGGAGACATGATGCAATTTTCTCTCTGTTTAGATGATAATGATACAAATGAAGTTTTGTAATACTACTTTCTACAAGAATAGAAAAAAGTTCCTTCATTAAGGTTACAAGTTAGGCATCATGCTGACATGAGTAAAAATAGAAAAAAATAACAATTTCTGGAGAAAAAGTATTTAAAAAGTAAAGTAAAGCAAGACACATAGATGATTAGCATAGCCTCTGTGAATTAACTACATGCAGACATGGCAATCAATACATAGAAATTTAATTTCTCTACCTTAGACAGATGGGTCCTTTTACAGGGAAAAGACTGCCATGGGAGGCAGGGGGAAACAGAGCGATCAATTGGGAAAGGAATTGATAGAAATAAAACGTATTAGCAGTACAGAATACTTTAAAATCAACAGCACTTTGTTTCACTGGAGGTTAAATTGGTTAGATTCATAGGACATTTATCATATTACATCTCAGAAGAAGAATTCAAACAATTATTCGTTCTAAACACATTTTTCAAATGCCAGCGACAGCTAAAGTAATTCTCTTCACCTATGGTTTATTAACTTAGTCACTTCTGAGAAGGGAAAGGGCTGCAAAACTACAGTAGTGTGTGCTAATAGTTCTGCCATTTCCTTCCAAGAAAAAGAAAAAAAGTCCCAAACATTCCTACGATGTAATATATGGAATTGAAAAACCCCAAAGTGCATAATCAAGCACAGAACACAATTCAAACCCATTCATTTTAAATATTTTAAGATTTTAATGTATTTAGTTTGACAAGGTTCTGAATAAGCACAGGAGAGCATTTTATGTAATTTTTTATTAAAACTATACCTCAAAATTTCTCCCTTTGCCTATGATCTGCTCTCTGAAATTCAGAGCTTTTAGCAATCACATCTTACCTAGGGTTTGGCTGATAAAGTGCCATAATTATTTCAGTTCAAAATAATACAGACCCTGGGGAATACTACTCTGGCTCGTAGAAATGCAGGTTTCCTTTAGGTGCTGTCAGATGTAGACCATCTTTGCTTAGACAGTTGGCAAAGAACAATTTGACTGTATTCCCATGCTTGGTTAAGCCACAATGAAGGAAAATGCTAGATCAGCTAACATAACATGCAAAACCCAGAGCAAAACCTTTTGGTGCTTTGATTGTCCTATAAAACACATAATTTGGCAGATATATTTTATGTATGCATAAAAATGGTAACTAACTTTTGATTGAGATTTAATACAAAGAAAATGAACCATCACAGCAATCAGCCTGGTATAAAAACAGATCAGTGATTAAAACTTCTGTGATTTTCTCTTTGAGGAATTGTCCCTAAAACCTTCAACAGTGACATAATGACAGTTTTACCTTAGACTGAAATGAACCTGGAGGTGCTCAAAGGGTTGTTCAGGAAAAAGGAGTGAATTGTGCAAAACTGGTTCTTTCTTCAGAGAAAATGGTTCTTTCCCAAAGCAAAATATGGATCATCGTTACCACTCCAGTCAACAGCCTCCAAACACAACACCAAGGTGTTTTAAAAATGCATGTTTAGTGCATTTTAGACAACTAAATACTTCTGTGAAGCCAAGATGTCTAAGATGGGCAGAGCTCCAATGAAGGCGCTCCAACAATGAGGTCATTCAGTGTCTCCACTCTCTAAGGTGCTCATGCTGCAGCCCTTCTCCTGCAGGGGCAAGAATGATGCCAGTCTTCCCTAGCTGGCTGCCTATTTTCTTAATATATTTAGGAACTCACCACTTCTGAGACCTCTGGAATATTTGCTTCAAAACTCATTGTGGGCTTAAAGTTATTTCAGGACAGGAGAGAATCAGGGGAGGCAGGACAGGCCTGACTGGAGTGACCTTGCTTCTTAAAAAAGCTACTACAAAAAAAATCTCAGCATCACAAAAGAAAAAAACCAAAACCACAGAGGCTATAACAGATCACTGTCAGCTTTACAAAGCACATACACAAGACTGATGTTTTCGTGTTTAGTCTATCCTAATAAAAATCTTTTTCACACAACCTCTATTCCCTCTGTTCATGGGAGCACTACTGTGAACAGAAAAAAACATAATAGCTTGAAATTAAAAAGAAACACAGATATTAAAGACTGGAATATACTGTTTCTTCTTTTGTAGCTCTGCCACAAAGGAACTTAATCTGATCAGTGTTGAATTAAATAGACACCATTTTCCTGGAAAGTGTGTCATATCTAGTGATAAGAGCAGTGTAGATAAGCTGCAAGGAAAGGAAGTCTGTTCTACCAGCACAGTACTACAGTAGTTTAATTTGCACAGCACAAAAGTGCAATCTGATACTACATCTGTTAGGAAAGACTGAGTACTGGCAGGACAACAGAGATGTTACACTGCCTTCAGTATGTCAATTAATGAGATTAATTAAAAAAAACCAAAACCCCCAACCCCCCCCCCCCCACAACTGTCAGAGACAGTTCATGCCTCAAACACTGATACAAAGTTTTGCTCATTATAACGAAAACTGTATAAAGAAGCAACAACAAAAGAAGCCTCCCTGAAGATACCTGACTGGGGCTTTGGACTGTAAATTAAACCACTAAGATTAGATAAAGGGAAAACCCATTCTTTAATCATCTCAGGCCTAGGAAAAAAACAAACAAAGCTGAAGAAGAGGAATGCATCCAGAAAGGCATCCAGAAGAAAAGCAAATGCAGCAGAGATTCTTCCCTGGCTCAGTTTTGGGGTGGGAGACACCACAGCCTGCAGGAGCCAGGTTTACACAGACTCTCCCCAAAATGATGTGGGGGGGTGGAGGAGAATTCAGGCGTAACCTCTGGTTAGAGGCAGTGAACACCCATCCTCCTTTCCACAGACTGCCCCAGCAGCTGAGGGGGTGTCATAATCCATCAAAGACCCCCCCAAAGTGCACTCCCAGAGTCATTCCTGAAGCCTTGCACCACAGGACTGCACATGATGCAGCAAAGGCAATGGCAAAGTCCCCCCAAGCAGGGAGGGGTTTGTCTGCCTAGCCTGAGTGTATATTGGAATCCATGGAATGGATTATATTTGGATCCATGGAATCCATGCTTTTTGGGAGGATCTTCACCATCAAGAAGACCAGCTGGAGAGAATCAACAGAACATCACTGGGATCCATGGAGTGGTGATATTTTCTTTATCCTGTCTCTGTCAACCCCTTTCTGTCACCCCACCTATTTTCTATTTCTTTCTTTCTCTTTCACTCTCTCATATTTACTATCAAATAAAACCCATGCTATTGTCACTGGCATATGGTCTCATCTGCACCTTAATTTGGGCACAGGCATTTCTAAGAACTTTAGTAACAGGATCATGACATAAACCCATGACAAGACCAAGGTTTCTCATCAATAGTTTTACTAGTTACAGTATCATACAGCTGAGAAAAGGTCCACAAATGTAATCTGCATAAATCTACATGCAAAATTCTATTTCACCCAAAGCTTATTATCTGAAGCAGTGCTCCATGACACTGGATTAAAGACAAAGACTGGGAAGAAGTACGACAAAGAATTTTCCACATTGAGCCAAAATTTTATGCAACAAGACAGTTTCCCACATATGGGAACTCAACAGGCAAACAAAAAGGCACACACGGGAAAAGACCATCCATCTGAAAACACTATTTAGGACAATGCTGGTTTTCACATGGAAAAGATACAAATACAGTGACCAAGGCCCATCATGTTGGTTTCACAACTGAAGGTAATACCCCAAATGTAATTCTGCCACTGATTGCTAAAGATGCTGGATCTTACCAGATTTTAACCTACAAAAATTGCAAATTTAGCTACCTCTTTAGGTTATTAATACTGAAACTGGCAGAAAAGGCTAAATTAACAACAGGCAGAATGCCAGTCAGCCATGAAAACTGCTCAGAAAAAACTCCAAAGGGCCAGCTACTGAATCCTGGCCTGCACTGGTGGTCAGCAGTAAAACATCATGCTGAGATAAACTGACACTCCAACCTATTGTAGTAAAGGGTCATGGCATTGCTCCTAATAAAACAAAAACCAAACTAGATTTAGTGTAAGAGATTCTCTTCCATTCTGCATTTTTCCAGAATGCAAGATGCTCCACCCCAGTTCTTGGGTACAACTACCCTGCCTTAGATAATCAGAGATAATTTATTGAATGTTTCATCCAGGCTGAACATAGTCACCACTAACAAGAATAACCACTCTAGCACAGGACTTGCTTGGCAGTATTCTTAGCTGCAAGTCGAGAGTTTGGAGTCTGCTGTATTCAAAACATATTTAATTTGCATTTATCCCAGCCCCCTGTTACCCTGAAAATAACACCTTCTGAACAATTATCTCTTTGTGACAACCTCGCCACACAATCAGAAAAATTCCTGCGCTGTTTGAAAAGGAGATGTTAAAAAACAGAATTAGCATCAACATAAATAAATTTAAAATTGTCAGGGTACCCCAGCCTAAGCTGAAAAGCTGCTGTTGCCTAATTGCTGTCCATAAAGCTGTATCACATTATGGAAGGTGCTCTCTCCACTGATTTGTAGGGCTCAGGTAAATGGCAATGGAACCTTTAGAGTCTGCCTCTGCAGCAGTATAAAAGAGAGATTCCCAAGTAAAACTTCGGAATAAAGCTGCACTATCCAAGGATATAATTCAATTTACAGTCAATTTTTCAAAAGCACATAGGTGGTTAAATTGCCTCATCTCACACTCAAAACACAGGCCCCAGCTATGGAAAAAAAAATAGAACAAAATACCATCAGTTCTCTGTAAGTCACTTTAGGAACAGTGGAAAAATCACTAAGAACAGCTTCTCTACCATAAGCATTCTATGTCATTGTAACTGCGTAATAAAACTTTTTTCCATATTTTAATTTGGCCACTTACTCAGAAGTACTGGCAGAGAACACTAGACATTCATTTCTCAGCCTTTTTATGCTTGTATTGGTATTATATGAACTCAAGAAATCTTAATTTTCAGTTCAAAAAACATTTTTGCTCAGGAAAAATAGTTAACTTGTAATTCTGAAGAAAATAAAAACATAAAATTTGCCATGTCATTATTTTGCTGAACTACTTTAGTCATAATGCTTCTTGAACATTTCAAACAGCTAAAATGAAGAATGATTGGAATTATAACAACTGTATTTTAGAATATACTCACCCTGGATTATAAAGCATAACTGCTGACAGATTCTCACAAGATTTAGAAAGATCAGTCATAGACAAGCTGAAGGAAGATAGCAGTCCACTCTAACAACAGACCATAAAATAAAAGTATTAGACAAGCTTATAAACTCTTACTTTGATGGAATATTAACTAAAGTACATGAAGAAAATGAAAAAAGGCATCATACAACAATCAAGGCGTGTCTACATTAGAAATAAAATTGTGAAAAGGTATAAATTTACCAAACACTGATTTAATCCCACCTTTCTTTTCTCCCTTAGCTTGGCAGCTTCTTTAGGGTGGTTAAAGCGAAACATGTTGGTTCTTCCAAGTAATATAACAGCACCTGATGAGAAAAACACACACCACTCACTGACAACATTCTGCAGCTGAAAGTACCATGTGTAATTTTTCAGACAGGCCACACGTAAGCAAAGATTTCCATTAAGCAAGAACAAAAGGAAAATGCATTTTCACACGTGTATAACCATGCACAGTCACATCTACCTTAACTGATGTATCCAGAGGAACCCTTCCTCTTCCTACTTTAACAAAAATGAAACCCACACATGTTCACACACTGCATGAATATGACTGACTCAAGGTCATGTTCATGGAGCTCAGTTAAAGAATAAACATAGGGAGAGGAAGCAGCTGCCCCAATTTGATCTCTGTACTCTTTAACAATGCTACTTTGGGAGCCACCAGCAGATGCAGATGCAGCAGGAACATCCATAAATGTGACCAAGAACAAACTTGTCCATCTCCTACTGATCACTGGTGAGGTTTGAATCCAACTACACTGAAAGCTCCAGATCTCCATTATTTGTGCTCTCACATTTTTCTTCTACACGTGGAACACTGAAGTTCATTGCTATTCAAAACAGGATTATTAGACTTTAATACCCAACAGCTATTTTCTGATGGAAGAACCTTGAGTAATTCATATTGCTCAATGCACATCTATTATTGTATTTAATCAGTTAAGGTACAGGTCACAAATAAAGAGGTTCTGAACAATTCTTATCACATTTTAAAGACAATGGTACCAAGATTAATACTTCCCTACTAAGAGGTATATTGTCAGTGATGTCTCACTATTGTCATAACATGGAAGTCTTCCAAGTTCACCACCTCAGAATCAAGCACTTATCTGTCAGTCGGTACGAAGCATTTTTAAAAAGAAAAAGGACTCCATTACACTCACAGTATGAAAAAAACTGTACTTAAACTCATCACTACAAATTCTTACCATCTGATAATGACATGATGTCCTTAGCAAGGAATGCTTCTCTTAAAATCAGCCTTATTAGGAATATCAACTCAAATTAGGTGATCCAGCCTTAGCAAATAAATGGCAAAATGCACTACAATCACTTCTTGCTGTCTACACACCACCTCAATTTCAGATCACATTTGCAGTTTAACTCAATCAAATCTCAAGAATTACTTTTCATAAACCTGTATGAAATTCCTTCAGTTACTTTCAAGTGAAGATAAAAATAATTAATTATAAACATTTGTGACCACTTCACTAGGTGGAAACAATATAAATACATTACTTAAATTTTCAGAATTAGTAGTTATAAATATGTGTCCCCAGCTTCATAAATTTTAAGGAAGACAGGAGAGAGAGACTTAACAGGAAGAGAGTCAGTCCTAAATGATGGGTCCTTTGAGTAACTCCTAGGTTTCTCTTTTAAGTACAAAAGGGTTGACAGTTTGGTCCAAAACCCTGAAAACTTGTTCTAAGGTGAGGATATATTTAAGGTAAATGACAAACTGTAATTGTGAATATTAACTCAGTGACCTTCAGAAATCCCACCATATGTTCTGATGACTAAAAAAATATTGTTAGTTCAATTACATTTACAAAAACCCCATGTTAGCCAGAATTTGCAAATGATGGAAGAAATCCATAGAAGGAAGTGGCAACTAATTACCATGCCTCTTATTATTTTTAAACTCCATGATGGTCTAAAAATCTATCACATTTTCCAGCGAACAGCTATTCATGATGAACGGAAGCATTTAAATAAATCAGCAGTCAATCAGTGTTACCTAAAAGTGGGTATTTAAGGACGCTGGCACTTCATGCTGTGAGACTAAATGCTAACACAGCTGGGATAAATGGATTGCACACAAGTCCTTAAACTAGTGATTTCATCAGTTTTGCACACCTAATGGCCTGGTTGCCACCTTCCTCTCAGACTCAGCCTCAGACACACAAAGGGTCAGCTTAGGCAGCAGTTTTTTTACAACTTAGCAACCCTTTCCCCTTTAAGTTGCAAATTTTTGTCTGAAGAAATTCATGAGGGGAAAAATGTCATGTTTCCACTTTTAGCAGTACAAAAATCAAGTTGTAATATGCATCTGAAAGAGGGAAATAACATCCAAACTCCTACTTTTTTCTGAGGCACACTGAACATTTTCTGCCTTTAAAATGCAGCAGGATAGAGTTAAGATGATTCATCACAACTCAATTTGTATTGTTTTCTGTGCTGATATTAATGTTTCTTTTGTTAACAGTTTATGCATTAGATTTACTCAGACCTAAGACCAAGGGGGGGGGTTGGGATTTCCCCCCCGTAATAAAAACAAGCACATATATGCCTCTCATTTTGTGTGAAGAAATAGGCACCGTAAAAAAAAAAATGAGTCAATGTCATTTCTCTACACCGAAACTCCTTGCTTTCTGCAAGCAGCCTTTACAGAAGCATTTGTTAGAGTTCAGAAAGGAGGCAGGACTCCCCTTGCTTAACACTGCATTCTTCTTTTGTGAGCCTAAGCTTACTCTGAAAGCTGCTTTTCAGGGAAGTAATGTGAGACAGTTTTTCAGCAGCTGAGCTGTGTCACAGTCTCACTCCTAAACAGGTCTTTTTCAGCTCCTTGCTAAATGGGAAGATATTCTGGGTGCTCCTGGAACCTAAAACATAGTGAAGCTCTCCTGCAGCACTCACGTATGAACTTGCCAGTCAGTCCTCAGTCCTTTCCAGGCCAACAGAACGTATCTTGTTCCCAGCTGTCCCAGCTGCTTAACAATTCCCAGATATTAAAGCTCTTACATTGAAATTGTAATTCTGTAAACCTCCTCCCTAGGGGTTAGCCTCCTCCTTTTTATCACTTCCTGTAGCTGCACTGAACAGATACTCCAACTCCTGCTGTACAAGAGAATTTGGCACTAGTATTAAGTAGGACTAACCTGGGACTTGGAGAGAGGGGCAAGGGTGTCTCTGACATTATATTAGTTCTGTAGAGATCTATATCCTTTTTCTTAACATTACAGTAATCTAGCATGGAGTTCACTTTGTGTAAAAGTGAACAGAATCAAAGGGTAACTAACAAATCATAACCAAGATTATGAAGTTTTTGGGGTTTAGGATTTTTCTTTTTGTTTCTTTCTCTTAGGGAATTTTCTCCCATTTTGTTGGCAAGAAACAATAACAATTGGGATTTAAGAGAGACAAAAGACCTGTCCAAGCTCAGGGGAGGAAGGCACTGGCTACACTTCTCTTACCTGAGAGTTTCTTTAGGAGGGGCAGAGATACCAAAGAATTTGGCTGGGGAAAAGGGGGCTGAGTGCTGCTCCTAGCTCTCTTGCTTTTCTCTTGGCTTTGGAGGAAAACAGTCAAACTGCAGCTTTGGGGGGATGAGGGGCAGGGAATTCACTGCCATTGCCCAAGCCCAGCCCTGCCCAGTTTCTCCTCCTGAGAGCAGCCATTGAACCAGGACCTTAGTGGCACCCTGCCTCACTTGAAAAGGACCCTTGCCATCTGTTTTCAGGTGCTTTAGGGGAAAAGACCGGGACCCTGACTCCCTTCTGGAAAGGTGCATCTTTCTGGCTGTGTGCGGCAGAGGAGCCCGACTGCCACTGCCTCGGGCTTTTTCACTGCACTCTAACCCAGCACCCCTTGCCTGCTGGGACACCCTGCAGCCCCTGCTACAGCTGCCGAGTTTCTGCTGCCTCCTGCTTGCTCCCCGAGGTGAGCCCTGCAGTCCCAGCCGCCGCCCTGAGGTTCCTGCTGCAGCCCATTTTTGCTGTTCAGCTCGCCCGCCATCACCATGAGGGGACGCGGCTGAGCTCGCGCCACAGCGCCCCCTGCAGGCTTGGAGGAATCATCACACCTGCCCTGCCCGGCCGGGAGCCAGCAGCGCCCCTGGTGGCTGTGAGCGGAACTGCACCGCAGGGGAAAGCGCCACAGCCCAGAGAGAGAACGCTGGGACTGGGTTTGTGTTCTGTTGGTTGTTGCTTGCCTTGTTATCCATACACAAACTAGTAAAGAACTGTTATTCCTTTTTCCCTATCTTTGCCTGAAAGCCCCTGAATTTCAAGTTATAATAATTCAGAGGGAAGGGGATCATATTCTCCAGTCCAAGGGAGGTTCCCGCCTTCCAAACCAAGACAGACATGGTTGAAATTAATAAAGAATTCCCTTTTTACCACACGGCAATTCTTTGACAACAAAAACACCATGGGGTTTTCCTGGTGGTTTTGGATTGTCGTTAAGACGACATAAAATTACAACTAATTAAACAATAATCTGTTTATATACACACAGATTTTTTTTCAGTGTTGTTGCCAGGAAGAAGCAAAGAGGCTGCCTGAAAAATGACATTAGGGTAGGTAATACCTTGGTTGAGGTGTGTGGGTTCTGTAATCTGAATACCATTCACAGAACACTGTGCTCCGTTCAGTGGGATGAGGTTCACAGTGCCATTGAGATTTTCAAAGATGCAATGCTCACTTTCCAGATCAAGGCCATGAAGAACTAAACACAAAGAAATAAGATAACATAATTAGACTCCTTACAACTAGTAAGATTAACATGCTAATAATAATTTATTAAGAACACATTGCACTACATATCAGACAATATATTTCCTCTTTATTCTGGACAATGTTTTCTTCCTTCTTTCCTTTATCACATCCTGCATGCCTTAAATATTTATCATTTTATTCTAGTGGAAAGAAGTGTGCTGGGTTGGTTTTGCATTTTTTTGTGTGTAATGCTCTTTATTCCTGTGCTTTGATGCCTGATTAGCAAATGCTCCTTCCTTTACAATAAAAACCAGAAAAGTACCATTCATGTACTTGTAGAGAGAGATTCTTTGACCTGTTTCACAAGGAAATAATGAAAACTTGCAGACCTTAAAGCAACCATGCTTAAATCTGAAAAGACAGGATATAAGATGCCATTGTAGACAAAAGGATGGCTGAAGTAAAGTTCTTATGTCCTATGACATTCAGGGCTTTTATCAAACAATTATGCTCTTTTCCATTTTTTCTTGAAAAAATGTGTGATTATGTGTATTATTTAATAACACAAGGTATCACAGCTTTGGTAGTTTCATAGAATTTATTAGAGTCATTTAAATCCAGGCAATTTTTGACCCATGAAAATATACCAAACTAAGTTATTTGACTCTCAGTTTCTCACCCAAGAATTAAAGGATGAAGTTTACTTAATGAAACTGTCTTCCAGGAACTTATGTAAAACACGTGACAGCAGAGTCCAGATCTGACAGTTAGTTGTACTGGTAAGAAATCAATAGGAGAACCAGTAGATTTTTATCAATTTTCAGATTTTTTTCAAACTCAAATCAGAAGTCCCCAGACTATCTTAGGTATAATAGTATAACATAACAATGCTGTCATTATATAAAGGTTAAGAGAATGATTTTGCAGTAATTGCAACAGGTGCTATATGGAAAAGGACAGTATTTTTACAGGATGCTATTTCAAGAGAAGCAAGAAATAAATTAGTAACAAGTATATGAATATACTTAAAGCCCACAAGCTATGCTAGAAGTCATGCTCTTTGAAGCAAATCTCATGCAATTCAGCTTTCAGATTTTCTAAAAATTAAAATACACAAAACACAGAACAACTAACTGAAAAAGGGAAAAACTTGCGAAGCTTAGTTCACATATTAGGATATTGGAAGAAGAAAGAATATAAAAATGCCAAATTCCATACCAATATCCTGTTCTGTTATAGCATCTTCTCGGCCAACATATGTTTGGCCCTCCTAATTAAGAGAGAAACACACATTATTTCCAGTTGGAATCTCCTTATCTCCCCCACAAGAATATATTTTATCCTTCCACTTTCTCAGGGTAACCTGAATGAAATATATATTTAAACATACATGAAAGAAAGGAATCATGTAGCATTTCAGAATGCTTTCACTGTCTTTATTTTAGAATATTATCAGTAAATTCAAGTTTCAACTGTCCAGGGCAGAACCACCTTTGTAGTTTTGAGACAATCTAGATTTAGATTTTAAGGTCAAGCTTTATAATTACACGAATAACAAACCAATAACAAACACAGATAAAAATATGAAACACCTATATCTGGTTAACCAGTTGACTCTCAGGATAAATGTAAGCAGATATTTTAATTTCATCATTTACAACCTCTTAAGGGCTTTTCTCACAACAGCAGAGAAGCATAAAGAGCTTTTCTTACCATAATAACATAATCAGCACTATATATAGATAGCAAATCAATACTGTAATTTTTCTACTGAAAAAGATTACAAGGCATATAAAGGCTATGGAAACACAGATGTGTATTTACCTTCAAGTGGTACAAGATGATACCAGTACTAAGAAGATCATCATCAATGCCAATGAGATGAGGCAGCTCAGAATCTAACACGACACCTATCCCTTCTTTCCTCAGAGCCAAAGTTTGTTCCTACAAAAGACAAAAGTCTATTTATAGACTTTTCTATTTATGCAAGAAATACCCCTCTTCATTCTCTTTCTAAACCACATTTAATGTGACTTCTCTGTAATATCACACGAAAGAAAGAAAAATTTTTAGAAATTTTTGATTTTACATTTTAAATGTGACTTCTTTACTTTTATTAAGCATTCCAAGCTTGCTGTTGACGAAACCTGTGAAGGTGTTATTTGAAGGAAACCAGATCAACAGCTGAATTATACCAGAGAAGAAATATCAATCAGGAGTATAACAAAGCAACGTTGTCTAAAAGCAAGCTATGTGCCACCTTTCACAACAGTAAGGAGAATTTCAAACTCCTTAGCATTCAGTACAGCTAAGGAACAGAAAACTGAAAACTTTTTAGCAGTCCTTGAAATAAGCTGAACCTTACACAATAAAAACTGACTAAATTCAGTAAACCTAAGCAGTTGAAATAACATGTAACGTAAGAAAAGCATTGCCAGTAGTAAATAAATGTAAGAAATATTCACAGCACATAATTTCACTTCTTCAAAATTCCTTTGGGCCACGTTGTACATAGGTTGAAGCATCATTCAGCAGGACTTCAGGTGGGAAATTTCAGCCTTGGATAAAGTAATGTATGCTGTAGTACACAGCAGTCTATGCAATAAATAAAAAATTAATTATAGCTTTGAAGTAAGTTTTAGTATTTAAAAGGTTCAATTTTCAAGTTGAATCCTATTGGCCTGTAGGCCTGAAAGATAACAACAATAGAGATTGTGAATGTGCACACATACCCACAATCTTTCAAGACAAATGTGTTTTTCTATGTGAAAGAGGTAAGCCCTGACAATCTGTGAAGCAGAGGCAACATCAGCAAGTATTCCTGTGTATTACAAGTACACTTTTCTCCTGGTGCTAATAAAAATAGAAAAAAAGTTTTCTGACAGCTGCATGACTACTCCTTTTCCAAGTCATCAAATGCCCTCTCCAGAGCCAAAAAGACATCACACTGTAAGAAAAAACAACACATAGATTGCTATATATATTTTCCCAAATACAGCAACTTGCAAGTCTAAAGAACAAAGCAGATGTAAAATCTCATTTCCCTGCAGAAAAAAGCGTTGTCAATATTGATACTGTCTAAAAATTCCACGTATGGCTACAATATTGATACTGTCTAAAAATTCCACGTATGGCTACATCTGGGCAAGATGAGATGATGACACAACACATAAAACTCTGCAAAACAAAACTGGGAAAAGTTACTCTGGTCATGGATGAATTAAAAAGTTCTCCAACATTCAGAAAGAAAAAAATAAACTGTGATTCATGTGCAGCTCAGACATTCACGATGCACCCCAGATATTCGTTCACATTATAAAAGTCACATCATAAACCTAAAATATACAGCCTAATTAATTGTTCAAGTGAAAAAGTAATTTCAGTCAAAAATATCTATCACATATGAGATGTTTACTGAATAGCATCTACTGTTATACATAATTTATAATGTATATGACAAAGATGAAGACAAGACCCTGAGGACTGGTGACTGGTTACTGCTAGCACCTTAGGCCCAAGGGAGTTGATAAAATATTAAAAGCTGAATATTTTTTTCGACAGCACAACAAAGCATTTGTCAACATCCTTGACAGAGCAAGAAAATAAACATCCCAGGAGACAAAAAAATCATCACTGAGTGAGAAAAATAGCTCACAAATAATTAAGAATAAAGAAACAATATGATTCTTTATTTTCTGGTCTTTCCATATTCAACACATTCTTACTATAATAAGAAATTAATCATGTACAATTGTGATTTAGAACAGATGGATTGCTTTTTTATTCAGATCTAAAATTAAAGAACATAAATTAATTGAATTTCTAGAGTTATATTTTGTAATTGACTACCATTTCACGCACAGAATGCATCCTGTTAATGGAAATTTTATAAGAAATGCAGCAGACAGTAGCTGTGATTAACTATACTGTTTTTTTAGTTTAACACAGGCTGTAAATAAGCTTTATCTTCAGATACAATTTATTAAAATAACCTGAATCTTAATCAGGTACCTGGAGTAACTTCTGATCTTTAATTGCTTGTCTTAAAATTTAATTCCAAATTCAAAAGCTTCTGCAAGGATGCCTCCAAAAGCCAAAGTGTGCACTTTTGCCCCAAAATGAAATCACAGAAACATCACCAACAATAAATCTGTATTACTCAGTTCTTTAGCAGTGAGAGAAGGAAAAGATAAAGGTCCAAAAGAAATAGTCAAACTGCCCCTCTTTCATTCTCAACAGCATAGGAAGAATGTTTCTGAAGAGGGACAGACCTCTTTTGAAATAAACTGAAGGTCTGGAATCTATCACAAAGCAGAGAAATTATTACGTTTAATCCACTATTTGAATCACTTCCATTTGGGCCACATAATTTTAAGTGGTGAATCCGTAATTCAAATGACAAGAGTATGAAAGGTCATTGTCCCTATTAAAAACTACTAAATCAGAAAATTTATGAAAATGTCAAGATGCAGTTGAAGAAAGCTGAATGCATCCACCTGCCTCTTAGCTTGAGCCATCCTTTAACAGAAAAGTGTACACATACTCCCTCAGTATGTCAGATGTGGAAAATAAAGCAAGCCAAGTATTATTCACAAAGGAGCACTCTGGTTGGTACAAATGGCTACTGTTTTAGGAGCAGAAAAAGGTTTTCTTCTTTGGGAGCTGCTAGATCAAATGGACTCACTTGAAGAGTAGAAACTCAGAAGGTAATTCTGAGACAGTATACAAAAACCATCTTTAAGTCCAAGTTAAAATAAAAGAATTATATTATATATTTAAATTCTCATCTCTGTGAATTCAGCTCTGACTCAGCTGTCAGAAATATCCTGATACAGTAAATTCATTTACATTTATAGAGAGAGATATAAAAGCTTTTGTGAAATCTCATTTCTTCTGTACTGATATATTAAGTTTAGTGTATTAACTGATACAGTGGCACCTCTAAACTGAGATATGATCTGGTAGTTACAGAACAAATCCATGACTAAAGCACTCACTTGAGCTGAAAAGTTCATCATCATCATCATATACAACTATCCATTATAAAGACCACTGCTGTGACACACAGGATGCCTTTAAATGGATCTTTTTAAATGAACACACTCAAAAAGAAGCACTCAGCTTTACTACTTTTGGCCAACAAGATACTGAATTAAGTTTAAAAAGAAAGTAGATCCAAAAGGCATTTCTCACATTCCTTTACCAATCTAATAGTAGAGGAAAATATTATCCTGCTATTGTCCCAGCACATATTAAAGTGTACATCTAATTAGTGCACTGCAGTGAACAGAACCTCTCAGGGGAGTTCAATTTTTGTCATGCTTTCCAATGCAAAAATGCAATTCCTTTATTTAAATATTGAACAGATAGCTGCTGGCACACTGTCCTGAGAATACACTGTACAGACACTTTCAGTAAAACATGACAATTTACTTAGCCAGCATGATGTTCAGATTTCTACATTTAAATTATGAAAAAAACCCCCACATAATATCAAATTAAAAGAATTATATGCAAAAATGTGCAATGGCAAAAGTCTTGGCATTAATATTTAACCAGATTATATATGAGAAAATTCTTATGCTAACAGGTACTTTGGGTGCATTTGATTTTATTGAAAATATGCTATTATATCCCAAGTTCACAAAAATGTCTGACTATACTCAATGGCCCAGCACTAACATTAAGTCCTCTATAAAATATATAGACATAAACTGCACTCAAGAGAAGTTCTTAATTCTTAATTGGTTTTCCTCCAGTTATGTATTCAATACACTTTGCATTTCCTTTAAATCACTGGAAACAAATGTTTCATACCTAGAGAAAAATTGTTCCAGAGTGTTCAGAATTCAAATGCTCCTGAAAAAGTTAATTTTCAAATCCAACAGACACATGGCATTAAAGAGTCTATGCAAACAGAGAGAGGAAATAGTGTGAAGCAGCCTCAGCTGGTCATGCCATAATCAACACAGGTGAAAATTCAAAACTTCTTCAGCTGAAGGCAGAAATTTATATATATTCACCATCACAGGACTACAGAAGATAAGGTGATTTAAAATCATAGTTCCATTGCAGAGGTTCTGGACAAACACAGGAAGCTGAGGGCTGTAGTGCTGGATTACAGCAAAAAAATATATGGCAATATAGGCAAACCCACTTCAAACCCAGTTCATACATGTGTGCTCTAAGAGGGCTACACTGTTGGAGTTTCCAGAGTTAATCCTCCCACAGAAAGAGAAAATGAGACAAAAGTGTGGGCAGGACTGTGATGAATGTGCAAATAAACCAAGGGGGGAAATTCCCAAACAAGCAGTGCTCACTTGACGCTTCCTATATGAGGAAGCAGAAAAGAAAATTGATCATCAGGAGCTCAAAACCAAAAAGCAACCCCTTGTTGTTAAATACAAGGACACTGCAGACACCAATAATTTACATGGCTGCAAGAAATTACCTGGAAAAAGGTGAGAAAAGGAAAAGAGGTACTTGTGGACAAAGGCACAGCTATCCATCGCCTGTGGTTCCCTAACTTCAAGAATCACAGACACAGAAAGCATAGATAATTTTCTGGAGAAGGATTGCTAGCTGCTTCCCCTGTTTAATACTCCAAAATTGAGTACAGCTGAATAAACCATAACTCACCTACATGGACCATATTCCCATCATTTGGGTGGCACATTTGGCAGGCTTTGAATGGATTAAAAATAGCAGGATATAAGAGGAATACACTGCAGACAGACCTCTGTTTCTGTTTACATAAATTATCTGAATAATTCTTCTCAAAATGTTACACAAACAGATTGACTACTCCTCTGAATTTTCAACTGCATTGCATGCTAATTACTATATTTATAAAGATGACAGCCAACTAACTGAAGTTGCACTCACAGTATTAAGAGGCAAGTGTAGCAAAAAATTAGTAAAGCTGCTGGTAAGCCCCACAAAATGCAAGCAAGCTGATTTGATTGGTTCTGTAATTAAAGGAAAACTTGAGGAATTTTACCTCTGCTTGAAATGCCAGCAACATTTCTCCTGCCTGAGGAGAAACAACTGAAAAGTGACCCCCTGTGTCATAAGTTCTGTGTCCAATTACCATAACAAGTAATTTTATAGATTACACAGCCTCTCATCCATTATATAATGTAAAATTATTTCAAATATTTGGTCTGAACTTGGTAGTAGCCAGTTTATGCTCATGCACTTTGCATGACTATTGACATTCAGCTGAAATAATCATTTTCCTTCCCCAGTCTTTATTCATTGATACTGGCAGCAGTGGTAACTATTCTGCTTACTGTGGTTATACTATGCCAAACTCCAAGCATTTCCCCTCAGCAGATGACCAGGCTCACCATATCCAAGCATTTAGCATATCCTTTCTCAAGGTCTCTGTACAGTTTTACTGGCACCATGTACACACGTCTTTTCCACTCACTGCACACAATATTTATCTGATCTTTCCAGATTCATGCAGACATACTATCTCGTGACAGTAAAGTCTCATGCCATCCTCCTCTTCCTCTTCCACAGTGTATTAAGTCCTTTGCACTGCAAAAACCATTTACCATCAGTCTTCTGTTACCCTTAGACTCACCCAATCCTCTCTCAGATGCTCTGCTAGAAAAATTAGCTTAATACCAGCAAACTTCACCAGTTAACACATTTAAAGAAATCATTAAACATGATTAAGCCCAAAAATGTGCTCCAGGACCACCTCCCCAAAACCCCTACAACTACACACTTCCCTCTCCTCCCAGTACCACTGCTTCCATCACATCCTCTGTAGAAGCATTTCTATTATATTTAAACCCTTACTTCAACACTACATAAATAGGAAATAGCTTCCTCTGTGTCCCAGGGTCAAGTGCTCCATCAACATCCAACAAGATGAGAACCAGTTTGCTGCTGTTTCTAGCAGGGAGCACTGTTAAATAGAAGTAGATCCAGCACACTCTGAGTAGACAATCCAGGATCAGCCAGCTCAAGAAAAAAACACAGACTACAGACAACATGACAACTGTTCATTAAATAGGAAATGACTAAAACACAAGAGATTTACAGGGAGTTATTACTGTGATTTTGAAAGGGACACCATTTCAAAGAAGTTTTCTCAAGGAAAGCAAATTAAATTTTCCTCACTAGTCCAGCGAATATAAGCTGTTCAGAAGGCAGTATCAGCCAAGTTTTTGAGTCCTTCCACAATTAACTGCAGCATAACAAATGTAAATCAGAGTAACAGTTCTGAATTTAACATTTGCATTTAGCTTTAAATACTTAGTTCCACAGGGTAATGTTTTAGCAAATTATTTTTCATTTGTTTTGCTTCGAGAACAAAGTTTATAATTACTTTTCTGGAAATTGATGAAGGTATAATCACCTTACCTTCTTTTCCAGACATTATGTACTAGGTTTTACTAGGTCTGTCAAAGAAAATACAAGTTGACACTTAGGTGATGCTTTTAATGCAAATTCAAGGCCTATTAAAAGGTCAGAAATCATAAAAATATATTCTATTTGATCTCAAGGCAAACATTTGAGGATGTTACAGAAAGACAGGATAAAGTGCCCTTTAAAAACTATCAGTTTGATTTTGTGTACACAAAGCATAAAATAATTGGTGTGTTAAGCTGGCACAAACAGCATTAGCAACTGGTTGTCCATCATAAAGTGACTAGAATTTTTGGTATTATTCTTTTGTAAAGCAACTAAACTCAGCCAGGGAAACTGAACTTCTCTTATGAAAACATCTTCCCTTTATTCTAATTTTCTAATTCCAGTGAAATAGATCTCATCAAAAAATATACTCCAATTCCATCATTAATAATATACAAGATAAGCATAGAAAAACTGTGCAATTATACATAGTATACTGTCAATGGCTTGAATTTTCTAAATTGAATCATTTCTAGTAAAATGATTGAAAGCCAGAAGATACACAAAAAATGCCCATGTCCTTCTATTACATGTAATGAAACTACAGTTTATTTCATAATTCTAATAATGAAATGAAAATGAACAAGTCATTCTAACTTGCAACAGCCCAGTACAGTAATTAAACTGCTTTGAAGGACAACATAAGAGGACACCAAATGCTTCAGCTGTAATTGCAATACAATGACCTCGATTTCAATTATACACAATAATGAATCACACATATAGATGCCAAACAAGATCACAGCAGCCCTTAAAAAGGTAGGCTGAAAAACAGGATAAACACAAAATAAGGGGAAAGGACAAGATGACAAGAGTATAAATCCAGAAATATAGTCACAGGAAATAGGTACCATATGAATCAAAGGGAAGTGTCCTTTAAAACTAAATTAAATAAAAGCAACCTATACTGAGATATCTATAATCTGGCATCAGTTCCTAATATCAAGGTCAAAAGAATTATGATAGCTAATAAAAAACAAGAATACTGAAGTCATATCTCATAGGCAAGACAAACATGCCAAATACTGACTGAAGGGTAAAGTTCCCATCACTTCTTCTGGTATGTTCAGCAAAAATCGAATAAAAAAATTCAGAAGGGAGGAATCTCTTGCACTGTATTATGTAATCTAAACTACAATACATTATGACATTCTTGGCAGATTGTAGTTTTGCCACAGTCGAGTATTTTTAAAATTTAGTCCATGAAATGGAATTAGCACAGCTTTGCCAACTACTAACAGAAAATAAAGCTTCCTTGAAAGATGCAAACCTGCTGTACTTTTAGGGAAAGAATGCAAAGCAATCTACCCAAAGCTCAAGGAGCAACCACTGACAATTGCATTTTGCTAACTGATGTGAACCGTAAATTGATAGTTGTCACCTTTTTTGCATTCTGACAAAAACCTTCAGGGAAATCCTTTTTGTTAGCTAATATAAAGCAATAAAGGGGGAAGTCGTGTTCTCCAAAGGAGGTATGGCATTTGTTATATTTACATACTGTAACAAATGAGGCAAGTTTTATTTTTTCAGTGGAAAAGCTTTATGTTATTTTTAAAACTTCACTGAGATCTGAAAACACAAGTGTGCAAATGCTGTGTATTATGGCAGCCTTGTTTCTCACCTGAATTCTCAGTGACTCTGACAGGTACTACTGCACCTCAAAACTATACATCTACTGGAGGTGATTGATTCCACTATGTAAATTACCTCAAAATAAAGGATTAATGCACTGATATGGTGTAAAATAGAGCGCTTTTTAATGACTTATAATGACTGACAAGTGAATATCACCAACCATAACAAACGGAGAGCAAATCCCCTCTTTCATTCCTAAGCCTTTGAGGTGTAGAGGACACCAAGTTTCCTAACTTCAGAAGTTAAAGAAGACCTCACAATGGGTCTAAATCTAATCATTTGAAGAAAAAGCAGACTAGATGTTTGAAACATTCATTTGAATGCCTCATTATCATAAACTATCAGGAGCACATGAAAAATCTCTTTCATAAATGCTGCCAAAAAGGACTACGTGACACAGAATTAACCTTGAATTTAACATGCACAATACATCCTTTCCTAATGAAAACAAGGTGACAGGTTTATTAAGACCAACAAGAGCACTGGTAAACAAAAGCTACTTGTTGAAACCAGGACAAACTTTGATATTGCTTTACCAGAAGCAGTCTATGGCATTCAACTTTTAAATATGTTATTTTATTAATAGAGACAATTTTTAGATTTACTGTGTAAAGCAGCTTATACTTAGACAAAACTACAGAGATTTAAACATAAAACCAAATATAACCAAATTCTCTCCCAGGCATATTTCAATTAAGAGTATTAATGACTGTTTAAATTCAGCTAATCAATTTAGGTCTTAAGAGACTAGCAACTTTAAAGGAAAATGGCCAAAAGAAAATTCCTCAGGAGGAAACCCTCTCAAATTTCCCTGGGTTATGGATACAATAAGATACAATTTCCATGGGTTAATAGAATCTCAACCTTAAAATCCTCCTTTGCTTTTCTGTTATGTTCCCTATATATGATTGTAACTCTGGAGGCCATCAAGGTCAATCAGACCATGGTCTCCTTCCTTCCACAAGCTCATGTTGGATTTTGCAGCCATCTCTCCACTGACTGAAACCAGAGAAAGAAATAATGAGACAGCAAGGTGATCATGTAATTAAAGGCTGTTAACAGAGGCAAATGGCAGGCAGACTACTGTAAACCAGCTGGGCACTTCAAACATCTACATTTCAGCTGCTCAAAAAGTGTGATTTCATGCCTACCACATTATCAGTTGCACTTCTCAATGAAAAAAGCTTCCCTTGCAAAGTTGGGATATGCAACCAAAAAGACAAATGGATCTGTGCTTTCTTATAAGGGCCAATTAACAACTCAGATGAACACCAGAAATTTGAAACTATATGCTTCTCTTCTTTCACACAGATAATTCTTGGTTATGTAACAGTCTGCCTGAGCATCAGATTTACTGTTTTCCCAAAAATTCAGAGTATCCCTGCAGCACATACCTAGTAAATTAACAAATTTTGCAGATCAACTGGCATATCAATATTTCAAAGTCTGGTTTGCTCAGTTCTCATCAAAAAGCTGTCACCGCAGAAGCTGCAGAAGCAAAAATAACAGGCAGATCCCACTGGGGTGGGGGAAAACCAAACAGAAAAACCACACACACAAAACACAAACAAGCAAACAAACAAACAAAAAAGGCAAACAACCCTGACAACTATGGACATGCCATTTCTTCATGCAAAACCTAATGCACAATCGGGTATCCTGACTGGGTTTTTTTAAGTTTCTAGATAGCTTATCTTGTTCCTCAGAGCAATCAAACTTTGTATGATGCCTGGAAGATAGGATTTTGAATTGTTTCCCTTGACCAGAAATTTTTCTTGAAAACAAACACCTCCACATTCAACTGGAAAAAACAAAGGCAGGCAAATGATTGCTTGTTGGAAGATTTAAATATATTCTTCTCATGAATCACATCAGCAGCTATTTTTGCCTACTGCTGTAGAATCATAGAAGTATTTGGGTTGAAAGGGACCCTCACAGGACACCTCCAACTAGACCAGGTTGCTCAGAGCTCCATCCATCATCTTTTCAAACCCTTGTGCTGACCATGCTGCTATCCAGTCCAAAGTATAAGTCTGATATTACAGCCTGAGCTGGGGAATGCAAATGATGGAAGATGCTGAGAAGCTTCCAAGGGCAGGTAATAAACCAGTTTCACTCCTTACAGCATCAAACTGCTTCTTCAGATAATCAAAGGTCTGAGCACCTTTGGATTGCTACAAAGAAGCTGAAATGCTGTTCTTGATGTTTTGAAACATAACCCATCTCAGATTTGTTTCCTTATGCTCTGTGAACACAGCAGCAAAATAAGAATAACAAGGGGCAATGAAAAACAGTTGAAAACAAAAAAAAAACTCGTGAGCCTCGACAATCAAGAGCTTAGAGCAGTGTCTGTTCAGGAAGATACTTTTTAACACACATGTACCACAGAGAAAATCTGATAATTGAATTAAACACATTCAGAACAAATCCTTCAGCAACAGTTTGTCCAGATGTTGCAAATAGGACTTTGAAAGAAATTAAATGTGAATATTTAACAAAAAGTTCTACAGAAGTTGACATTTTGAAGATGATTAAGTCCTTGTCTGGTCTGCTGTGGATTAATTAGTCCTAATTATGTTTGCTGTATTTACATAAGGGCAAAAACTCCAGACAAATGCTGATATTCATGGATGAACTACTGCTAGGCCAGAAGCTGCCTGAAACCACTAGTCTTTTGCTGAAAAAGGTCCTGCAAAACAATGAGACTTCTTTCACAGTGAATGAAGTTGTGCTTGGGGGGGAAAAAAAAAGTGCCCCACAGAATTCTTTCTAAACCCCATGTTTTTAAGATATTCATACAGCCAAATCCACTTCAAAACAAATGGGAATTAGACACCAAAAACAGGGATAACCTGAAACCCCACTCCATTACTCTACAACAAACAGAACTGAATCTGCACTCTCTTCAACAAGACTCTTATTGGCTGAGTCAATCACTGCTGACAAGATATTTTCATCCTTCTGGGAAGACTGTAGTGGAAAGAGAAGGATATTAAGTTACATTAGATTGTCAGGGTTCAGTATACTCTATAATATGTCTCAGTAACATTTTCCTACTCAGAGAGAAACTATGTAAGTGCATCAGAAGAAAAAATTCTGTGTAATAAAGCAATCTTTCTATGGACCAACTGGAAAAACCTACAAGAATCAGAAAAATTATCCAGAAACAACAGAGACATATTCAGAGTGTTGCAAAATGTGGAATGTGTAAAATTTTTTAAAGAAAATATGTTCTTTAATGTTTAATCTTTGTTACACTTTCAAGCCTAATCAACAAGAAGGGAGATTTAACCCATAAATCAGAGAGCAGCAAACAAGCTCTAAGTGATGTCCAGGTGCTGGAAAAACAAAGTTCTCCTTGGTAAAATTGCCTAGTTAAGGTTCAGGGCTGGATGTGCTTCAGTGATCTCAGACCTAGGGAGAAGTTAACAAACCCTGTGAAGATGGATTTATCACTTATAGTGGGCCCAGAGAATGCAGAATTTATGGGTCACAAGGAGATATGGCAGAAATTCCAAGATAAAAAAGAAACTCATGAACCCAACTCACCAACTGTGCCGAAATCAGCTTTGACTGGGTAAAAGGTTTTTTTGGAAGGGGCAGATCACAACCATTAACCCTGGAAATCCAGAGACCCAAAAGAAGAGAAAGCCTGAGCCTGCAGGCCAATTCACATGGGAAGTGAGAGAATCATTAACCAATAGAAGAGAGAATGCCAAGGAGATGGAAGAGACCCACTCCTTACTTTTGAATCCAACCAAAAGAGAGACAGACACTTCATCAGTCCTTTTCCAGACAACATTGTAACCTCCCACCATAAGAAAATACTGGAAATGGATGTCAAGAAACACTAGAAATGCCAGCATTAGGGAAGTTATTGATAAGAAGGTTGAAAATAGAAAAAGATTTCTCTATGCATAATGTTGCTCAAAGAACTAAAAGAGGAACAAGGAAATTTCACTTCAAAGTATGAAAAACATTTACTGTATGGACTAGAGGAACAAGAGGTAGGAGAGGAGTAAAAAAAATATTTCAAAAGATGGAACTCTGGTTTGGGCTTACTAGTAATATTTCCTTAAAAGGTGAAGGAATAAGCACAGCTGAGTATTTAGTTTGCTATGTCTTGGATGAAAACTGGTTACATGAACACCCTTCTTGTTCTATAGGCTGGCTCTCTTAAAAATACTTATTGTAAACAGATTAGATAAGACAAAACATTAACTGCTGAAAAAAAGTGATTGTGTCTACTTGTAACTGACAAGACAATTCCAGGTTCTAAAAAAAAAAAAAAGTGTTCCAGAGCAAACAACTCTGAAATGTCTGAGATTCTCACTGAAGTGATAGCCTACACATGAAAGCAGGAAAAGTTTTTTGCTCTGTGTTGTACCAGTGAAGCTGCTCCTCTTCTTAGTGGGTGTCTATTTAAAAAACTTTAGGTTTTTTATGCATGTACAATATCAAATTTCTATCCCATGTTTTATTTCAGTTTGACACAGGTATGGCTTCTGGAGTAACAAAATAAATTTTGAAGCACTAGTCTGTGGGAGGCAATGCAAAGAGAGGAAGAGATATGGAACACACCATCAGTCTATGCTTTATAATTTGTGCACATGCCAAAGTTACATTTGGGACTGTCCCGGGACTTCAGTAAAATATTTTTGAAAATTAAAAATAATGCTCTTCCTTTATTGGCAATAAAATAATTATCTATATAGCCATCAATTATGAAAGGGGATATTGATTTCCTTATGCATAGAGATGTTAGCTAAGGCACAAACTCTTACTATGTCTTCTTCTAGATAATGGAACAAAGAATTAACACTATACTTTTAGGTGTACTGGTTTCAGTGCATTTAAAACAAAGAGTTTAGTAGAAGTAAGACCCTTCATTCTTCTGAGACGAAGAAACTTCTACAATCCAAAACCACAAACAAAACCACCACAGCAGAAACTTCCTAAGAGGTTTTCCCCCATTTCCCACAGCATTAGATGGCAGCACCCTCATTCAAGTAAGAAAAGCCAATTAAAGAGTCAGCAAAAAGCAAGATCAGAAAACTGCAGTTTTGTTGTGAGCAGCTTACTGTGAAAATGCAGGTGCTCCTGCAGCAGCCCAGAGAGGCATCAATAGCTCTCTGCAATGAACACCAGTCAAAAAGGCAGATGCAGAACGTAAAACTCCTTAAATGAGCAACAGCTAAGACAGTGAAGCTAAAATGATGGAAAATTAATGATGCAATTCCTGTAAAGAGTAAAGAAATTACAGGAGCAGTTCTTAAGTCTCATGAGGTCAGCTTACCTTTTCCATTTTTCATCATTTCTCTTTCCCTCTCAGAACAGACTGTCATGAGCTCACTGCTGACATACAGCTGGCTACTAATCCACAAAAACCCCTACTATTGTGGTGGCACCCCAAAGCACCTCTGCATTACATGTGCTGCTAGGATTTCCATCAGAAGCCTTGGCATATTCAAATTTATTTTTCAGGAAATTTGGCCTTCATTCCTGGAATTCCAACGACCAACCTAAGCTGAAATTCCTACTCCTTGACACTTCAGACTTTGTACAGACAGAACTACTTCTGATATCGGAGAAAAATCCCCCAAATAGAGCTGCAGGATTTAGCTAATTGCAAGTAGAGGTTCCTGTTTTGGCTTTCTGGACACCAGCCTGTAAAATCTTACAAAACTTAAACCATCAAGGCTGCTGTCTTCCACGCTGGAGCATCTGCTGCAGGCTGGTTCCTGTACCTGCAAGCCTGGTCTAAGGGAAAATTATTCTTCTGTTTCAAGAAGTAAGGCACCCAGAGCAAATTTGGTTTGTCCCAAATGGAGGAGGCTCCAGAGTCTCCTATATGTGAACACACTGAGCACAAGGCAGCCCCTACACACAGCAACACTGACATTCAGGGCAGAGAACAAGACTTTTCTTGCCATTACTGATGCTACCAAGCAGGAGATATTTCACCTCCCAGCTAGGACACTGCAGCTCCACCCTCAGAATTCTTCATGCTGATATCAAACATGGGGAAAAGACCTGGCTGGAAGACAAAGAGATAGGCTATTTTCATTCATCTCTTCTTCCATATGCATTACAAAACAGCCTTTAATTACATGATAACATATTTTCTACAGGACCTGTAAATAATTCATTTCATAGACTATTCTGGGAATGAATAAAAAGGCAGTAGACTGTTAGCTACAGGATTCCTACCTCATTTGTTGCTAAAGCTGGGTGATAAATGAGCCAGGGAATTATAGAAAGGGAAAAAAAACCTAGACTCATAGCAAATACATTTATTAATTTTAAAAGCTATTTTGGGGTTTGTATATTTCTAGGGAAATGGGAGAATTGTTTCACTTATCTAGAGTTCTGTTTACTGTTTACCTAGATATTCATCTCTACTTCTGTAGAGATAAATCTAAAGTAACAGATTGCTTTAAATCTGTGAATTTTTTCCTCCAGATCAACATGTAACCCATGCTACTGAATGAAACTGGAGGAAGAAGAAGGACTATGGATACTAGCAAGCAACAACCACCAAGGAGAAAAAACAGACTTCAGAGACTTTTGCAGAGGAATATGCTTAGTTAGATGCACATTCTTGACTGGTTGCAGCAGCCACAGTCTGTGCTGCCACCTGTGTTTAAGACTGTATGAATCAAGGTTAATGCCCAGCTGCCATTTAAGATTCAAAGTCAAGGGCACATCAGTACCATGCACCCAAAGGTATCAGAATCACACAGCAATAAACTCCTAAATATTCTGCTAAAAACGCCAGCAGAATAAAATGGCTCCAGCATTTCATATCACATTGTCATTAGAAACAGCTCATTTGTGAGGTAGATATAAATTTGGGTTTCATCTAAACTGTGGATGTTGGAATGCTTCTCTCCCATCCCATAGCCAAATCCAAAGAGAAATTTACATTCTGTCTCTCCCTTTCTTAATACTTTTCTACTGATCCTTTGGGAGAAACAGTTTTTAGGATGTATTTCTTCCTCTTCTTTCAGGAGCTTCCACTGATTTCAATTTAGACCACCTTCCTGGCACAAGGTAATTAATAGGAAAGCAGAACAAATGCCCAGGAGGAACTGTTGAACAAGGGGCATCTGAGCTGCAGAAATAATTTCAAAAGCAACCCATTCTGTCTGACTCCCTTTCATTTGAAAACCACCTACAAGCTCTAGTGATGCATTAAAGCTAAGCATGGCCTGAATAATCTACAAATGCAGGGCCCCACTTGGAAGGAGGAGGGCAGTGAAATATTTGGCAGTATGGCTACTCCTAGACACTGGAGGGCCTCTTTTGAAATGCACAGCCTTATCAACCAAACTATTCAACCCTGGCTTAATCAGTGCTTGGTGAGCTCAGAAATTGTAGTCCTCAGTTGTGCTTCTATTATGGCCCAGCTGGTTTCAACTGGAAAAAACGGTTTAAAACTGAAATGAAAAACAATCAGTAGCATTAGGCATCTCTTGATCACAACTTTCTGGCAGAAACTGAAAGTTAGAAGTGGTCAGTCTACCACAAAGGCATCAGAAGCAGCTGTAGCATCTGCAAGCAAAAAAAGATTTCTTAATCAGATGAACACAGGTGGCAGAAAGACTTGAAAGCAGACAGTTACTCTTTTTGAAATCTACTTTTGACTGTTGCACTCAGTATTCCTCAGGTGGCTGGGACCCTTTCAATACTGCTTCTATTAGGAAAAGAGCTACAGTAGATGAGTAGTGCCAGTTCCCAATTCAGTACTTTTTTCATGCTCTGACAACAGCAAGCCAAGGCTGAGATGGACAAAGCACTGAAAAAAATAATTGCTGAGTGAAGAGCAATGAGAGCTGCTCCTGTGAAGAAAAAGCAATTTGTATCTCAGGACAACTATATAACCCCTTAAAAAGTTTCTATCTGTTTGTTTTTATAGAAAATTCTCTCCATTCTCTTTTCTTTCTTCTCAGTTTGCATTAACCTAGGTATACTTACCAGACTGAAGAAAAGAGGATTATTAGGTAAAGTAATAATCATCACTTAATAATGGCATCTGTTCAGTCATATAGTATGAAAAAACAATGTCTCTTAAAGGTAAAACAAATCATATTTGGATCATCTCTGTCCAAACTCAAATTCCAAAGGAGAAATCTTCTACCAGAATAGATGATGTTACAAACTAAAACCACTGTTAGTAACTGCTACTCTTGGGAAATAAATACATAATGCACAAGGCCAGGTATAAGAAAACAAATTCTAATAGAATTGAGAGCTAAACTTGATATTACTCATCACTGCTCAGGAGACAGGAGCCGTGGATAAATAATGCAAAAGGACCAAAACCAGTAAACATTCCCTTGTCATCAGACAACTTTCTTAAAAAGATGGAAAAAACCTGAACAAACTTATTAAATTTTCATGTACTGAAACTCAATTATAAGTCTACAGAAGTGATTAATCAAGAGAAGAAAGGTTAAAAGAAGTAGTTATAAATAGAAACTGCATGTCATTGCCACTGGAGTTTCAACTGCAATATCCAGTGAAAGTAATCAGCACAAGTGGCCTGGTGAAAGACCTTTATGTCCAAAAGCCTGTTTGCCTTCTCAACTGTATTACCTGATAAAATAAAAGATACTGCCTCTTTCACAAACTGATCTTTTACACCTCTAAAATATCAAGGATACAAATGTAAAAGAATAAATATATTTTAAAGGCTTTAGTTAAATTTGTCAAACATTCTAGATATACTGTCAGTTGAAACAAAGGGTTGAAAAATGCACTGAAAAATAACTGCAATAAATCTTAATGTACATAATCACTTTGCAGTGCATTACAACTGTGAATTGTTGTTCAGAAGTGTTTTTGTCAGAACAGTTACTCAGGTTCTTCAGGACTTGCTCCTGAAGCAATGTTTTGGCATTCTCATAAACTTACTTCAGTGGATGTGAACAGCAATGAAGCTCGAGATATTGGAAATAATTTCCCCTTAAAATATCTGAATTAAATCTAAATTAAGCATGCAGAAGAACCTGATTATTGTATCTGCAGTGACATCTAGTGCAAGAAATCAAAACCACCGTTAAACAGGCTTCTAGAGAAAAGAGGCTGTTTTCATTTATTGAGTGATTACTGACCAAGATAAACAACAATAATTAACATCAGCTCTCTTAAAACTTTCATAATATCTTTTCCTCTGCACAGCACTCACAAGCCAGCTGAAGGCAATTCTATTAAACATAATATGTTAATAAGAGACTACTTAATGTGAATGTGCATTTTCCTTTTCCATACAAATTCAGTTTGATAAATGAACAAATATTACATAATTGCTGGAGGACAAACAACACTCCCAGGAAAAGAGTTGCTACTCTACTCTATGAACTTTTCTAAAAGAAAACAGATTCAGCAGCAATATCTGACTTAAGTTCTTTCTGCCAGCCTCATAGCTGTGCAATCCAGTGTTAACTTTGCAGAGATTTTTAAACCTCTTAAAAATTCAAGCAGATAACATAGCATTTAGAAAGGAAACAAAACTGAAAGCATGCAATAAGAGTTTTCTAATACAAACAGATGCTAAAATTAGTTATAAAATATCAAAAAAGATTTGTTCAAGTCGAAGTACAGATGTAATTCCCCCTTTAGAAATAGAAAGATATGCTTCAAACACAGCCGACAACAGACATTATAACCAAAATGCAACACAAAATGTCTAACTAACAAGTTTACAAAAATGATTCACTTACTGAAACATGAAAAAAACCTTAGAAACAATTCCTGCCAAACACAAAAATAAACACATATGCTAAAGCTGCAAATGGTTTAAATACAGTATCATGCAGACATTGTTTTATATACAAATGCACACCAGTCTTGTAACTCCGTTTTTTATATTTGACCTGTAAATAGAACCAATTTTAAGAACCTGTTCTCCACAGGCACGTGAGCAGGAGTCTCTAAAATTCACATGCACTTTTAAAGGGCAGGATTAAAGCCTATGTACTTTTTAGAAGTTCTACAGTTTGTTTTTCAGGAGCCCAAGAGCTTGTACAACCCCTCTACCCTGCCACCATCAAAAGTGGAAGTAGACACTGGAATTTTAGGTGAAAGCAGAAGGTGCTAATTGAGAGCACTTGGCACCTGAGGACTGAGCTTGTTAAAGCAATGACATGAAAGAACGAAGAAAACAAACGCTCATCAAAGGGCAACATACTGAGGTAGAACACAACCCAAGTGAGAAGAGAAAAAGCAGAAAAATGGGTCAAGGTTAATAGGCAGTAACAAAAAAGGCATAAAACAGCAAAATGGTGATGTATGCCCAGCGTTTCAGGCAGAAGAACCAAGACAAGAGTGTTTAAATACCATTCAGCAACTGAGATTTAAAGACTATCTGGAAATGCAAATAAATGTAGACAAATGCAGCATTTATATAGGACACAACAAACTGCTCTTGAGAGAGTTCACTATGGAAAAGCAAATTGTTAAAATAAAATATATTTGCTTGTGCCACTCTAATCTACACCTTGTAATGAGCAACAAATTGCTCTGAGTTTTGGTCTCCCACTGTCTTTGCTGTATATAGCCAAGATTCTTAAAGAAAGAAAATTTCCCTGGATGATTATGTCCACCAAAATAATTGTTTGGTATTAGTCAGTATTTATTCATCATGGCAAGTCAAGCGTATTTCATTTCCCCCAAAAAGAGGCATGATAAAACAAACAGTAGATGTTAATGCTTGAAGATAAGCAGTTTTCATACAGTTTTCTTCCTCATGTTGGAACAACCATTGTTAAAGCATAAATATGCACCACTAAGCAGTAGTCAACCAAACAGCACAAAAAAGAAAAAGAATAATCAAAAAAATAATTGATACACAGTGTTCAATAAGATCTTTGCACACCATGTGGTAAAGTGTTGTAGCAGAATTAGTACTATTGATGCAAGTGAGGTGGTGTCACTAAATCCAACAGGACAAAGCCAGCTGAAGTAGTGACTAGTTAAACTATTGATCACAAGGATTAGACACACACACACAAAAAAAACCCCCTGTCCTTTAACAGACTCTGAAGACAGATCTCTACATCCTTTGACAACAGTTGACCACCAACACACAAAGCTAATTGATTAGAATCAAACAGGGTAAGCAAATAAAAGGGAACTTTAAATCTACTTCAAACTAAAAATAATATAAAAGAGCATTTAAATGCATATGACATACATTAAAAAGGCAACAGCTCAGTCATACCAATTTCTACACAAACAGAAAAAGGGAAAGAAATTTAAAAGAAAGCTGTGAAGAAAAGCCAGCAGAGAATTATATAAAGGAGTGCACATTTTAAAAAGAATAATCAAAAAGCTGGTAAAGGTTAGAGAAAAAACCCTGAAACATGAACAAAAGATGACCAAAAAAAAAGGTGAGACCAAAAAAAAAGTCTCTAGGAGAATGACAACATATGCAGTCAAATAAAGCAGCCACATCAAAAGTTTTGTACCAATTAATACCTCAAGGCGAGAGAAAAATCAAAAGTTGGATAGGTTATCCTAACATCTCAGACCCCACGACTGATCTTTAGCACAACAGTACAAAAAGAACTAAATTAAGGAAAAAAGCAAACAGGATTTCTTCCCTCCTCCTCTTCTCTTTGGGAATGTATATGAAAGAACATTAGGAGAAGGCAAAAAACCCCCTTCACACAGAGATCCAATGAGCTTGAGATGAAAGACAAATGCTCCAGTTAAGTGCTGAGGTTGCAAGACATCTGAAGACACAGAAGCAACATAAAGCAACACTCTTCTGTAAGGTGCAACCCTTTGGTGACATTTAAAGAAATAACCCAAAGCCTGTGGACTTGAAACCAAACACACTTTGGGTTCTGATGCAGTATTTTACCCATTGGTGAAGCATCGTCCACATTAAATTTATTAAGCATTAAAATATCCTTGCTTTTATTAAAAACAAGGACAGGTGACAGATTGTAATACTAAGTAAGGTCAGAGTGAGAAGATCAAGGATGAAAAAAAACATCACTTCTAGAAACAATGCTTGGCACTTCAGGCAGATCAACAACACCAAGAACGTGCCATGCTACACAATGAAGAATCCTTCATACAGAATCAGCACAAATTTAAACCCTGATATATGCAGTGTCCCAAGCTTTGAATATAGAAAATGAGAATATCGAGGCTTTAGGTGTGAGCTGACATTAATTCACTCTCACCCTCCAAAAAGATTCTTCCAAAAGCACAAAAGAAAGAGAGCATACTATCAGTGCTGATCCCAATATTTGTCTAATTGGTCATCAACAGAATGAAGGACTATACAAGATGCTCACAGCTGAGAGTGGCATTCAGCCACTGCAACTACCCCAAATCCAAACCCAACAACATTTGCAGAAGGGCTGGTTCAACATACTCAGTCTAAAGATGGAAAAACCTAACCTCAGGTTAACTACACACAAATGCCAAAGGGGATAAAAATTACCAACAGAAATAAGGAAGAATACTGGGATGCCCATGTCAGCTGCACAGATGGAACAGGGCTGACTAGAATAATTGAATTCTAGGCTGCCAAATACTTTTTATCAAAAACTTGCCTTCACACGGTATTTTCTGTTCCTTGGTATTTTCTAGTTGGATAGTATTTTCCATTCTCTATGATTTTCAAGGTAGCATTTAGATGCTGCTGCTTTAGTTTTAAACAAGGCTCCTAATAACTAGCAAGGTGAAAAAAATTTAAGGAACATCTTCCCTGCAAAACAGTGTTTCTTTGTCAGGAATCTTTGGCTGATGAAAGCACTATATTCATTGAAAGCCAGGTAACTTTTCCCAGCAGTGTCTGTTGATCTGGTGGAAGACACCAGAATGCCCTGTGATTCTTACTTGTATTCTACAAGGCTTATGCAAAATCCTCTCAATTATTTTGGATTTAAACATTAACAGATTTTTCCCATTGGCCTGTGAGAGCAATTCAAAATCATGTGAACTTTAATATTTAGAACTTAGTACAAAACAGCATAATTACATACAATAAAGTAGGGAATCCCATTCAGCTACCAACAAGTGCACTTGCATCTTGCAGACATATGCCTAAGAGATTTGGAGTGTTAGAAACTGAAAAGCAAATGTCTTTTTATTTTCCAAGCCTGCCCCAGGGCAGGAATTGGAAAGCATCAACTATCTCAAGATAGCAAAGCCAGAGGGAGACAAGAGAAAGAAGGTTTTAAATATAATACAAGCATGAAGTTCTAAGTACTTTAATGAAGAATGTCCTGAAAGTTACTGAATTATGGCACGGGGGAGGAGGCAGGTGTGACTTCAGTGATGTGGACATACAGAGACTTCACTTTTCAGAGTGCCAAGACAATCTGTTTTTACAAATTACAACGTCTACAGTCTGTGTGGAAGGGAGGGATGTAAAAGACAAAACAAAAACCCCAGTGAACTCACCGAGAATCCATAACAAAAACCACCACTGCTCTCTAAAGTTTAAAATCTGCTTTCCAGTCACTCAGCCTGGCAGACTTCCAAAAAGCCCTTTCCCACTCATATGCTGTCAGTGATTTCACAAATCATTAAACAAGAAGTGAATAAAAATATGGATACCTTCAGTGAAATAAAATAAAACAGCACAACTAAGAAATCTTTTGCAGATTTTCAGGGGGTTTGGGACAAAGACAGTTTAATCAGCTGTCTTTAACCCAAAAGTGGAATATAGGCTATATTCATACACTCAAATACCATCCTATGAGAGTGCAGCTCATACAGAAGCTGCAAGAATTATGCTAAAAAAAGCTCAGTACTAGAAAATCAGAAATGACTGCTTCTGTGTTCAAGTCCTTTAGATTCAAGTATTTAACAAATGCAGCTTTCCCTTGATTATGTGTATTGCTAACACATCCTCTGATTCTATAATTTCTGTGCATGAATCAGTGCATTTGCAACATAGAGCTTTCAAAACTTCCCATATGCAGAGCAATGTTCACTTCCACAACTGACCAAAATTCACAAATGCTGCATGTGACAATGGACTTCTCAATCCGCACATGAATAAACAGAGAACTGACAAAGTTTTATGTATGAATAGATGCTACAAGATAACAAAAAGCCAGAAATAACATAGAGTTGTAGCCAAAACATCTCTGATGAATATGGAATTGAAAATTCCCTGTTCAATATCTAGATAGATATTAAACAGTCCATTCTGTCATGCCAACTGCTAAGTACTTACCAACCCTGATGCATTCTTTCTGCTATCTGTGCTCTATTTTTATTTTTAAGCACAGAGCCATTCAACTTATGTGGAAGTCAGATCAAAGACAGTGGTGGACTTGAAGAAAAAAATTTAAGAAATCAAAAAGTGTTACAAGACAAATCAAGTTTGAGATCAGTGACACGGAGAATTAAAAAATTACTTGTAAATGCTTGCTTGAATTGCACTACAAACAAGTTCTGTCCAGCAAATGATGAAAGCTTAAGCTTTGTTTCTGAAATTTTTATTTAATAGAACAGTTAAAGCATTTGGCAACAAAAATATTAGTTAGCATGTTAAAAAACAAACTGTGGGAATTATTCTCTGTGTGTGTGTGCAGGCACAAATGCATGTGTGTGCTTGTACAAATACACACAGCAGCCCATTAAAAATCATCAGGTAGCCCATTAAAATATAACCTCAGACTGGCACCTTAATCATGCACCAAATACCAATACAAAATCTCACCAGGACTAGGGAAAATTCATATCAACTATGTACCACATCCACTGAGATACCCAGTGTAAGATAAGGAGTGATTGTTCACAGGTCTTGTTGATACCACACAAACACCAAAGATATGAGGGATCCACTTGTCCCTGGCCCAGGATTTCTGCATTTGTAACTCAATAAAATCATTCAGCAATTTAAAGATTTGCTAGAGAGAAGCTGTTTTGCATTGTGGGGTCACCAGTGAATAACAGAAAGAGCTGAGCCAAAGAACGTGACTCAGAAAAATAACTTTTTTAAAAGGAAAAATACTAAGGCTAGGTCAAATGCCAAGAGGAAAATTTATTTATTTGCCTTACTTTCAGAATATCTTGAGTTTCATTCCACTTGTTAGTCCACTCTTTGGTCAGTTCTTGTACCTATGAAAAAAAGACAAATATTGAAGGAAATCACATCTCTTCCAAAGTTCTTGATAAATGCATTCTCAAAGAAGTTCTAAGGATTTGTGTAATTCTTCATGAAGTTCAATACTTAAGCATTTAGAAGAGCACTGATGCTCCTGCAATAAGTTGCTATACCTACAATACTTCTCCCTCAAAACACAAAATTCTTATTTACACTGTAAGATGAAATGAAAGTCTGGGATAATTACTTCAAATAATTATCTGCCTTCAAATAGTTTTGTAAAGTGCTTCAATCCTACAAAGTCTACTGGCACAGACTGATCCCCTAGGTGTAACAGGACAGCTCCTTTCCTGTGGCACAGGTAGGCATGTTAAGGCAAAAATCCCCTCCAGAGGATGGCATGCAGAGGGAGAGGAGACCAGCAGCCTTCAGGAGTGAACCAGAGCAAAACTGGCAACTTAGAAACTGCCCATTTCACTGTCATCAGCATAGAAGTGAGGAGATGCTTGCAAAGGGATTACAGACAGGGAGAGCACTGGGTATAGAATCATTTAGTTAGAAAAGACTTTTAAGATCACCAAGTCCAACTGTTAACCCAGCACTGCCAAGCCACTACTGAACCACATCCCTCTGAAGTGCCACATTTATAGGCCTTTTAACTATCTCTGGAGATGATTAATCAATTGCTTCCCTGGGCAGCTTTTTCCAATGCTTGACAACCATTTCCATTAAGAAATTTTTCCTAATATCCAATCTAAACTTCCCCTGGAGCAACCTGAGGCCATTTCCTCTTATCCTGTCACTTTTTACCTGGGAGAAAACTGATCCCCACCTGGCTACAACCTCCTTTCAGGTACCTGTAGGACGTGAGATCACCCCTGAGCCTCCCTTTTTCCAGGTTAAACAACCACAGCTCCCTCAGCCACTCCTCCCTCACACTTGTGCTCCAGATACTTCCCCAACTCTCACTGTCCTTCTCTGGACTCTTCTCAGTCTGAAGGACCAGAGCTGAATGCAGCACTGGAGGTGTGGCCCCACCAGTGCCAAGGAAGAATCACTTCCCTGATCCTGCTGGCCACACTACTGCTGATACAGGCCAGGTGTTATTGGCTTTCTTGGCTACCTGGGCACTGCTGTCTCATGTTTAGCTGCTCTCAACCAGCACCCCCAGGTCCTTTTCCACTGGGCAACATTTCAGTTCCTTTTCTTCCAGGCTGTGGTGCTGCCTGGTTCACCTTATTGAACCCAACTGGCCTCAGCCCATTGATCCAGCCTGACCAGACCCCTCTGCAGAGCCTTCCTACCCTCCTTCCTACTCTGCTACACCCACACACCTTAGTGCCAACTGCAGCTTGACTGAGGGTGCACTTGTTTCCCTTGTCCAGATCATCAACAAAGATATTAAACAGGACTAGCCCAAATACTGAGCCCTGGGGAACACCACTGGTGTCTGGCTGCCAACTGGATTTAACTCCACCACTTCTCTTGGCTCAGCCATTCAGAGAGTCTTCTGAAACAATGCACCTGTGCAAGGCATGAGCAGACAGTTCCTCCAAGAGAATGCTGTGGGGGACAATGTCAAAGGCTTTCCTAAGTCCAGGTGAACAATACTCACAGCCTTTTCCTCAGCCACAAACCAGATCATCCTCTCACAGAAAAGCAATGGTCGCTTTCCTGCAGGATCTGCCTTTCCTAATCCCAGGGGCCTCATTCCCCTGGTTGTTCTGTACATGCTTTGTGACTGGACTCAAGATGACCCACTCCAGGACCTGCCCCCAAACTGAGGTCATGCCAACAGAACACTGAGGATTTCTCCTTCCTTTCCTAATCAAGCAGTTGTCCACCTCTTGAGTTAACTTTCTTTCATTGTACAAAGAAGGAACTCTTTGATGCAGTTGCTCCAAACATCTCCCCATATGCTACCTGCATTTCTTTGGTCTTTGCAGGTCAGCTCCAAATTAATCCATGACAGCTACAGAAACTTCTCTCATCCCTACCTGCATCTCAAGATTTGACCAAAGACAAGTGAGCTCACTTTTCAATGCATCACTACAATTCCTAGTGCTGCTAACTGAAACGTTAAAACAAAATAAATTTCAAAAGATTAATGAAAAGCATGAAGAAAGTCTATCACAGCTCTATTCACCACACCAGAACAATTTGTACTGCTCAGAAACACTTCACTTCATTTTTAATTAAAAATTTTAAATGAAACATTTTTAAATTAAACTGCTCCAGATTACTCTTATATAAGGAAAATCCACTCATTAAAGAAAGTCACCATATACTTGTCAGGCAATATAAATATGGTGATAAAGTCTTTAAATCTGTACAAACAAATTAGTTATTGCCCTCATTCAATTATAAAAAAGCTATAACCACTGCAATATCTACCAAGAATTTTCAGTAATTATGTCTGCTGTAATTATCATGAATAGTAATCAAATAACCTTTTAATGAGGCTGACAAAGGTAATAAAATATGCTTGATATACACCCCACACAGCAGGGCCAACACTTCTGAGCAGGGTAAGCAATGGTTACTGTCAGAACATGAATAACATATTCTAATTAGCCTGTAGTCAGCAATTTATATTACTGAGCTACTCTTAGATAAAAGCTTTTTGTTTGTACTCAAAAATAAAACTAAGGATATAAATAAAACAGGATTCTCAAAGCAGGACATTAATTTTTTAATTCTAAAGGTCCAAGCAGGTTTACCACTGTAAACCCTACCATTTAAACCAGCTAAGGAGCCCCTTTTTTTAAAGGCATCACATCTAAATTTCATTGGCATCTTTCAACAGTATTCAGAACTAAATATTTGCTGCCATGTAGCTGAATAATTCCAAATACTTCCCTCCTACCCCTTCCAAAGTATGACTTTTACTCTTTTTTTTTTAAACTAATTTGCAACAGCTTTCAAAGCAAGCTAATATACAGAAAAGAGTTAACACAGAATGATAAAATAAAGAATGAAAGATTGTTTGTCAGAGAAATGATAGTACCATTATATCTAGATTATTCTGGATGCTGTGAGTTATCCAAACTGTCTGGAAACTTTTTCCAGTCTCTACACTTGGCTGGATTATTGAAAAAAACTTGGTGAGAAGCACACTCTGAATTACACCTAGAACTAAGACCCTCCTCCAAACAGGTAGCTAATTAGGCACTTAACATATTTGTACACATCAGATTTAAATACTGAAATTTTCTAAAAACCTACCCCACCCCACAAGTCATAAATTACTTGAAAGCACAGAAGAGATGACCATTCTCCCCATAAATCTTTTGCTGTTTTTTCTACACACTTAACATTTTATTACTGTGATTACTTGCTACTCATTACTGTGATTTAGTGGCTTTTCCCTCTCTAGTCTATTTACAAACATACTTTTTTAGTAAGGCAAACTGGTCAGGGAACAAGTGTTTTCATTTCATTTTCATAAACAGAACTGCTACATAAGTATCAAAGATACACTTTGTTCTTAGTGACAATGTTATATTAGTAAGATAAAATTACAAATCCACATTTTTTTTTAAAAGCATCAATGCAATGCTGCTGGTGGGACAAAACTTAGTTGCACATAAAAAAAAATCCTGAAAATTATGAACACTCCTGCATCCAGACTACCCACCTTTCCTTTTCTTTGATGTTTAAAACCTGCTTTATGAAATTACAACTCACCCTTGCTTCATTCTGCTGAAGCTTTTCTTCCATGCTTAAAGCTGTCGGAGAATCCAAGAGTGCAATCTGAAATCGTAAAAAGTAAACCCCAAATCAAAAAGAAAACAGTCACAATTTCTGGGGGAACCAAGTGAAATGCAATT
>VYXD01013643.1:266760-311418 GCA_013397195.1 Hylia prasina | reverse complement strand
CGCCACCGGGCTGCCAGAGCCGCGCTGGGCTCTGGAGGAGGGAAGGGAAGAGTGACCCTGGCCGCAGCGCCCGTTAATTGGGAACTAACAGCGCTTAATGGGGATCCCGGGAGAAGCGGCACTGGTTTGCAAATGAACGAGAACACGACCAAAAATTACCTCCCAGCTAATTTTCCCGGTTCCCGAGCGTGCCGCGTGGTGAAGCCAAACCCCACGGAGCTGCGAGTGGTGAGGGGCGGGGAGCGGCGGCGAGCAGAGCTGGGGGCACTGGAGCCGTGCCCTGTCCCTCCCCTGGCCGGGACGGCCACCAAGGGTGGGAATGGACGGCATGACGCCGGGCCGGGGTGGTGCCCAGCACCCCTGGCAACCGGGTGCAGCTTGTCCCAAACACCCAGCGAGTCATGGGTATGCACGGCCACCTCACCTTCCTCCTCCTCAGCCTCTATGCCCCAGGTAGGTGCTTCAAGGTCATAGTGTTCAGGGCACCCTCTGCCAGATCCCGGGTGGATGACTGAGAGGAAGGGGACAGGGGAGAAGCTGTCCTCGGCTGCTCCCACATTTCTGGGGCTTGACCCCCAGATGGGCTGAGGGATTGGCAGCTGCCTAGCTGGGCTGAGGCTGGGAGGGGGCATCACACGAGCATGCTCAGGGCCTTGCCTGGGTGTCCTCAGCATTGCCAGGATGTTACTGGGGCTTCTTTTGGGCACCACTGTGGCGTATCCAGACACCACTGGGGTTTCATCAGGGCATCTCACATAGGGAATTCTGGGGCCTCCCCGCGGCATTGGCAGGGCACACCTGACAGGCTGGGGTGACACTCTCCTCTTTGCAGGGACTTTCGTCAGAGCAACAGGTAACAGTGAAGTGTTCTGGACCCAGCTGTGCCTGGCAGGGAAACCTGTACCTGCATTGGTGCTTAGGTGCAGGAGCAGAGCTCCATAAGCACAGCTGGATGAGCCATGGGTGGTCCCTGGGGTGTCCCACCAGTCCTGCCTGACTTACCACGTGTGGTGGCCCTGAGTGAGGACGCAGTGTCAGGCACCCGCGTCGCTGAGGTGACCGTGTCCTGCAGCAACTCCAGCAGCAGTCCCAATGTCACCCTGGATAGCACCGAGCCCAACCACCCCTTCAACCCCATCGCCCTCAGCTCTGACCCCACGGATGCCACCACGTTCCGGGCAGAGGTGTGACTGGGGAATAGGGAGGGGGGCAGGAGCTGGCAGGCATCCTGCTGAGTGACTGTGTCCCTATGGCAGGTGACACTGCATGCTGGTGCAGAGCTTGATGCCTGCCAGAGAAGCCAGTACACACTGATCCTGCGGGCTGCTTGTCCCGGTGAGGATGAGGTGGAAGAGCAGCTCTTTGTCCAGGTGACACCAGGGCATGTGCTGCGCTGTGACAGCCCCTTTGCCAGTGCAGGTAGGAAACAGGGGCACAGGACAGTGGGGGCTGTGGGTGCCAGTCAGCACCAAGCTCCCACGGTTGTGCTGTGCTCCAGAGGGTGATGCGGTGCAGGTGCTGGCAGATGTGGCACCCCGGACACCCCTGTATGCAGTGCTGCCACAGCCACTTGGTGGGCTGACGGTGAGTGGCAGCTCCCTGGGGGGCCACACCCCCATAGAAGGGAGCAGCCTTGGAGACAGCAGAACCTCGGGTATGGAGGAGTGGGACAGGGCTTCCCATCACCCTCCTTTCTGCAGTTCAGGCTCCGAAACCACAACACACCACTCACACTCACCCGCCGAGGGCTGGTGCTGGCACCTGACAATGGTTTTGACCCCCACAAAGGCACTCAGGTGGGCACCAGTAGCCCCAGGCTGGTCACAGCCAGCTCTCAGTCCACTGAGGCTTAGCCCCACTCTGGCCACAGCTCTCCACATCCTGCTTTTCCCATTAGGCCCCTATCCCCCCCTGGACCCACAAGTGCTCCAGCCCTATCCCCATCCCCTTCTGCATCTCGAGTCCTGTCCATATCTTCATCCCTGTCTGTATTCCTGCCTATTCTAGTTTCCATCTCCATCCCCATCTCCATCTCCATACCTCTTTCCACCTCTGCTCCTACTCCAAGACCCATTCTCATCCCTTGCCCCCTCTCCTTTGTCTCTGTCCCTGTTTCTGTTCCCATCCCATTGCAATTCCTGTCCCTGTCCCTATTAGTAGCCTCATCACCATCCCTATCCCCATCCCCATTGTTGGTGCCTCTCGGAGCTGTCCCACAGCTGCCCCGGTGCTGCCCCACAGACGTTCAGGTTGGAGATTGAGGTGACGGATCGTCATGGGCACAACTGCAGCGGGGCTGTAAAGGTGGAGGTGCTGCCATCACGCCGGCCCCCCATCACCTTCCTGTGAGTGGGGTTGGGCCAGGAGGGGGGTGCTGGTGGCACCAGGTTGCACCACAATGCCCACCTCGCCTGCAGTGAGCCACACCGGGCTGTGACAGTGACAGAAGGCATTGGCCCCTGGGAGGTTGTCACACAGGTCCATGCCAGAGGCGACAATGTCCGCTATGCCATCCTTGCTCCTGTGGCTCCCGTACTCTTCACCATTGACGAGGGTGAGCAGGGCAGCGGGGATCCCCAAGGACACCCTGTCCCTGTGCCCAGTGTGAGGCCATGGCTCCTCCTGCAGTGACAGGTGAGATCCGCAGCACCCGCCAGCTGGAGGTGACCCGTGCCCACCTCCTCATCCGGGCATACAACGCACTGCACCCCAAGGACCACGCCACTGCCACGGTCAATATCACTGTGCAGGGGACAGACCGCCAGGCACCAAGATGTGTCCCAGCCATCTTCGTGTATGGTTCAGGGGGGAGTGGGGTGCATGTGACTCTCTGCTGCACTCAAGTGATGGGACAGAGGCTGAGCTGCTGGTTGCTCTGCCACAGGTGCCAGGTGCCTGAAACTGTGTCCCCCGGCACCACCTTGGGGACACTGAGGTGCACCGACTCTACTAACACTGATGGGCATCTGCACTATGATCTTGAGGGGCCTTCCTCCTCCCTCTCCTACTTCTGCTTGGAGGGGCCACAGCTGAAGGTGAGCAGTGCCCAGGTGGATGGCAAGCCGAGACCATGGAGCCCAGTGGGACAATTGGGATGCTGTGACACGTGCTATCATGCCAGGTTCTGGGTCAGGGCTGCTCAGGGCTCCCTGCTCCCCAAGGCTGCTCATTTTCCGTGCTTGCTCCCTCCTTCTCCCCTGGCATCTCAGCTTTGTGGGACACCCTGGCTTTGTGGGATACTCTGGCTTTGCAGGGCATCTGACCTTTGCAGAGCACCTCGGCTCTGCCTGACATTCCCCTCCTGGCTTGGCAGGTCAACGCCACCCTGGACTACGACTCAGAGGCCATGGCTGCTCTGGGCTTCCAGCTCACGGCCACCATTGTAGTGACAGTGGGAGGGCAGCCACGACAGAGCAGTGAGTTTTCCCTAGGGTGGGAAAAGACCTTTCCCAATCCCAAAACCAGCAGATCACAGAGGAAACATTCCTTCCCTGCTGCCCCAGAGGTGCCCAGCCCAGGGCTGGTGCCTCTATCCCCATATCACCCAGCCCGGCACAGTCTGGGGAGTGGTGCCAGCATGGCTAAGTGTGGCTGTGTGCCGCACAGCCCGTGTGCCTGTGCTTGTGACGGTGACACCAGTCAATGAATTCAGACCGGCTTGCCCCAGCGGTGCCGCCTTCACTGTGCCAGAGACGGCAGCTTTCGGCAGCGTCGTGGGGCGTGTGGCTGGCACTGACAGCGACTACCCCCTGAACAGCCTCGAGTACAGCCTGGAGGGGGGGGCTGGCCCTGCACAGCCCTTCTCCATCGACAGGCGCACTGGTGAGCAGCCGGTCCCTTCCCCAGCCCCCGCCACACCCCATGGCACCCATCGGTTCCCAGCATCTTATGCCTTCCCACAGGCGAGATCCGCGTGGTGGGATCCCTGAACTCCCAGCAGCAGAAGAATTACAGGCTGGTGGTGCGGCTGACGGACACGCACAATGACCTGGACCTAAGGAACAGGCAGAGCCGTCTGTGCGNCCCTACCGCTTCCCCCTGCAGGCTGTGCCGGACCCGCTGCCGGTGTGCATCCCCGAGGTGCAGGAGCTGCGGATCACGGCTGGGTCCCCGGGCAGCCGCCAGCCTGTCACCCGCCTGTTGTGCCACAGCAACCCCGACGGCGCCGCGCTGACTTACACCATTGTTGGAGGTGAGGAACGGCCAAGCCACGGCACAAAGCAGCCCTCGCCGTGCTGCGACACTGAGCGGACCCTCTCGTCCAGGCAATGAAGATGGGCGCTTTCGGCTGGAAGGGAACACCCTTGTCCATCTCCCCGGTGACCGAGCCGAGCCGCGCCCCTTTGTCCTGCTGGTGGAGGTGTGGGGCGGCTCTGGCTCCCGCCGCCGCAGCAGCGTGGTGGCACTGGTGGTGCACGTCACCCCTCGGAGCATCCCGGTGCCACCCAGCACCACCACCCAGCACACGGTGAGTAGAGCCCACTGCCCAGGTGGTGCTCCAGGGTCCGCTGAACCTCCCATGGCCCCTCGCCTCACTGCCTCCACAGACGCTGCAGAAGGAGCCGGTGGTTGTCATGCGGACCGAGGCAGTGTGGCACCCGCCGGCCTGGTTTGTAGCCGTGCTGACCATCTCTGGTGCCCTGCTGCTGGCCACCCTGGGCTGCATGGCCCGGAACCTGCTGTGCAGGTGAGCCCCAGCACCCCTCAGGCATGGCACAGTGGGCCAGACTAAGGGTTCATGGCTGCCTTCCGCTCCTCCCACAGCAACCGGCCCCGGGCAAGCTGTTGCTGGCCAAGAGGTGAGTGCTGTATGGACAGGGTGGTCATCTTGGCAGTTGTATTGTTCTTGCAGGTAGCCAGGGAGACACAGCACACGAGGTATGTTTAAAATACTCTGCATTTGGCCATGGCTTGCTGTGCCAGGGAGCCATCTCTGCCCAGGGCAAGAGTGCAGCCCTGATGGGAGCTATGGGAGCAGAGAGAGCAATTTGGCCAGTACACAGTGATGTTGGTGGCCAGGCTGGGGCACAAACTCTGCAATGGGCAGGGGGGGATGGCACAGTGCTGGTGCCAGTGCCTACTTCAAGGCTGGGTCCTGGCACTAGGGCTGTGGTCACGGCACCTCACCAGGGGAGCCCCTGTTTGGTAGGGGCGAGCCCCATGTGTCAGGGAAAGCTCCCAGGGAGGAGGTGAGCAGGCTGCACAACCCCTGGAGGATCAGTGACAGTAACAGGTGACAGAGGAGAGAGCCTGAGGAGACGCTAGACCAGCCTGTGCCAGGTGTCTGCGCAGCAAGGAGGAGACATGCAAGCTCATGGGCAGGATAACAGTGGCATAACTGCCCCGAGGTGATGCATAGCTGGATCCAGATTCATTGGTAAGGTTGGGGACACAGTGCTTGGTGACACTGGGGCTGTAGTGACTATGCAAGGGAGAAGACCCAGGCTCAGCCCTGGCAGCTCCCCCAGCACAGCCTCTTCCAAGCACAAGAGTGATTTGTGCCAGCACATGGGGAAACAAGCAGATGTGGCAGACCTGCTTGGTGCTCAGGCACTGCTGGAAGGTGGTGGTGCTTGGGGGAGCATGGCCCTGTTACAGCCCCTTTCTGTGCCAGGGGACAATCCGGTAAGTGGATGATGGGCTTAACAGGGTGCAGCTCGCAGGGCAAAACCTGGCTGGCAAGTCTCTCCCAGCAGCATCTCTTGGAGTTGAGGCTGGCAGCCCATCACTGACAGCATTCCCTCCCTTCCCCTCTTCCTTCTGCAGCTCCTGGGATGTGGTGGAGCACAGCGAGGGCAAAGAGGAACAGGGACCTGTTCCAGCAGCCCAGTAAGTGTGTGGCAGCAAGGGTGGGTGCCCTGCCAGGGAGGCAGGAAGAGCTGTGTGGCCCTCAGCAGCCTCTCCCCTCTCTCCTCCACACAGGGACAGTGTGATGGCTGTGCTCAGGACCCACGTGAGTGCCCTTGTCCCACACCCCCAGCAGCCCCAACAAGCAGCTTGGGTTGTGTCCCCCAGGCAGAGGGGTCTGGGAACAGGAGACATGAGGCCCAGGCTGGGGTGGGAGTGACTGAGTGCTGTCTCCATCTCAGGCACCAGCAGGAGCTATTTCTTCAACAGTGTGACCAGGGCTTGGTGCTGGATCTGATGGACTTGGCTTGGTGAAGGGCTCCGTGTGACCCACAGCTCCATATGGGGCAGTGCTGGGCAGAGCACCGGGCACTGGCAGACAGCTGGTGTGGCCCCCAAGGAGGAGACCCATCCTTTGTGGCCAAACTGCTTCACATGGGGTGCAGCCAGACCCTGAGCCACCTCAGCCAGTCTAGACCTAATAAATGGTGTCAGAGATTGCACATACTGCTGTGACTGCCTTTGGGAGTCTCGTTGGCAGGCAGTGCTACTGGTGGCTGTCCTGCTGTGGTGGTCATTAGCACTGTCTCGTCAGCAATGTGAGTGGCATGACCCAGGACAAGGATTGCACCGGGCTTGGCACTGCGAAAAACATTACAAGAGCTTTGGCCAAGTCTGCTTCGGCCACAGAAGCATCTCTGTAGCCTCTGGATGTGACCCTACCGTGGCAGTCCTCCAACAGAGAGGTTATCTGGGGCAAGAAAACCCAGCCACGGGTAATTTTGAGCAATTTTTGCCCCGAGTCCCGTGTCCCCCTCAAGCTCTGCTTTGTTACGGCGCTCGCAGGCGCAAACGGCTGGGATGAGCAGCTGGTCGGCAGAGGGGATGGGTTGATAATTGGGAGGAAAAGTGAATTAGCGTGGGTGCAGGTGAGCGAGACGCCGCAGGAGGAGCTGGGAGCGGCGGAGGCTATAAAGGCGTCAGCGGGAGGCGGAAAACCGGTTATTTGAATTTCAAAGGAGTGCGCCGCGGGACGCCTCCCTGGCAGCTCCTCGGGAAATGAAGCGCTGGCGGGATAAGAGGGAAGAGACTAATTTGGGGAGTAGGTGACTAAGGGGAGGGAAGGGGAACAGGGGCCAGCCGTGAAATTTCACAGTGAGAGGGGTCACCTGTGTGACTTTGCCTAAGGGTCCCTTTTGCCCTGAACCCACAGGAACCGTGACCGTTCGGGAATTTAACCATTTATGGTACCGGAGTGGTGCGTGAGCGTGTCCCATTGGCGAGACACAACTCGGAGCGGCGGTCGGAGGGGGATGCTGAGGGGCGCCGGGGGCTCGGGACGGGGAGCTCTGAGTGTGGAACCGCGGGACGGCCGGGTGTGAGTTCGTATCAGGGAACACGGGGTACAGACCGGCCGGGATTGGGTTCTGATCGGGGAGCGCGGATCTACCGGGGGTGGGTTCCGAGCGCGAAGCCGCGGCCCGGCGGGGCGCGCGCCGGCCGCGCCCATTGGCCGAGCGCCCCGCCTTCTCCGAGGACAGCCAATGAGACGGCGCTGCCCGTGAGGGGGCGGGGCTCTGGCGGGCGTCACGTGTGCCTAACGTGCGCTGCCGTCCACGCTCGGGACAGGGCGGTTCGGCTCCGCGCTTGAGCGACATCGAGTTTGACCTATCAGCGTCCAGAAAGGCCCCCGTGGGGCGGGACTCGGGTGTTGATTGGCGCGCAGGGCGGCGGGGCGGGCTTTGGACGGCGCGGTTGCTATGACGGCCAGCGCCGGGCTCCGCCCGCTCGGGCGCCGCCATCTTGTTGTTGATTCCAGCGGCGGGGAGCGGTGGCGCTGGGGCTCCGCGTTCCCGTGTCCCGGCCGGGCAGGCAGCGCCGGCCCCGTGAGCCGCGGCGGGCGGGGACTGGCCAGGGGGAGGGGCGAGGGGCTGAGCCGAGCGCGCTGCCGTTGAGGGGAGACCCGGGTGCGCCCCCGTGAAGGGAGAGGGGGTACACAGGCACGGCCCCGTGAGCAGCCGGGGTGAGGGGGCAGCGAGCACCGGGATGGGCCTGGAACGGAGGGGTCCGTGCGCGGCCCCGTGAGGAGGGGCTGGGGGGAGCCCGGTACGTCCCCGTGTGTGCGTGGGTGAGATCCGGACGCTTTCCCCTGCGTGGCCCGCCTGGGGCACGGCCGGGGCGGGGTTCCCGGGGCTGGGCAGCGCGGTGCCGGGGCAGGGCCGTGCCCAGCGGGCAGAGCGAGCGTCCCCTCCCTTTGTGCCCTTCCTTGCTTTCCACAGGAGCTGCGCGCAGGAAGGAGCTCGGAAACCGCGGCGGTAACATGAAACCAACATGGTGAGGAGGCTGGTGGGGCTAGGGGCCCGTCCGTGCTGCCCCCCGGCAGGGGAGGGGTGCGGGTGGCCCCGGGAGGGCTGGCTGCTCCGGTGGGGACACCCGGAGTGCCTGGCGGTCCCCCGGGCCAGGTGTGCTCGTGGGTCTGCAGACCTGGACCAGGACCAGCTTTCCCTGGGGGTTTCCAAGGAGGGGTTGAATTAGGGTAGGTGGTACCGACTCCTGTTCGTTTTTCAACTACTCTGAATTTATACTGGTCCCAGGGTCCATAGCCCTTCATTTTTAGGCTCAGTGTCAGCCCTCTTTCTTATTTTTCTTTTATTTTTCTTTTTTTTTTTCCCCTTTATTTTTTCTGAGCAAGATACTTTAGTATGTGCTGCCTTTGTCATTTCAACCTGTCTGGCTCTGGTTTTGCTCCATCTGCTTTTCCTCCCTTCAGGTTTACCTGGCTTAACTTGGTATTCAGAGCTTCCAGAGCTGGATTCCAAAATTGGCCTTTGCTAACGAAACACTGAATGATGCAGGAATGGTGGGGGCTTGGGTCTCTGTTCATATTTAATGTAATGATTTTGTGATCATTAGGGCTGTGTAAGTATAGGTAGTACCTTGTCTCACAGCATAATATGCAGTAAATGTCTTGTGAAAGTCTCACAGACTTTTACCTGCAGCTGATAATGCTAACACACTTGTGTGTGTGGTCAGACTTTTGATGGAGAAAAATAATGGTATCCTTGTTATTTATCACTGAACTAAGATTCTGATTTCGTTTTTATAGAAATTCTGTCAGGAGCTTCAAAGTGTTTTAGAATTAAGTGTATCAGTTGTTGCATGTTGTCACTGTAACCCTAAATAGGTCTCTCCTAATCCCATGTAACAATTTCTTATTATTTAGATTTTGAAGTATTTTTCTGGGTTAGTTTAGCTCTGACCTAAGGTAAGTGCTTTGTTTTGGAGCTGGAAGGAAAGTGGTAGGTTGTGAAAAGATTTATTTGTGAGGTCGATAAAGCAAGATAAGATTGAGTTTTTCAACTGCATCAGATTCTTGTTTTGTGAATGTTTTGAATTGTCCCGATGCTGTTTTTTATTTTTCTTTCTTAAAGGGTGTTTCATACCCTCTCAGCTTTTTCAGCACAACCATTTCCAGGTGCATGGATGAACAACTTATTTTATCCTGATTAGAGGCTGTTAGGCTGATCTGAGATGTCCTTTTTCATGGCCTTGCCTTTGCTTTCTGTCCAGTAAGGACTTTTTGGAGAACAGGGGAAGTGATCCTTAGCTTCTAGAGGGGGATGTTGATGTATACAACATTATTAGGGTAGGAATCTTTGATGGAAAGAGTAGGATATGCTGGTGGGACACTCTCCTGGACCCTCTTGCTTTTCGTTAGGCACTTTGTGGCAGTTTTACATGTTTCTTGCATAAAAGAAGGGCAAGTGAGCACGATTATCTGTTGAGATGAGAAAGGGAACAGTTTTTAACATCTGCTTCTGATCACCAGTTTCACATTCCATGTGTGGTTTCACAGGTACTTCAGCTCATGTAAGTAGAGACTGCAGCCCATAGGAGGTTCTTGCCTTGTTGCTTGTGCCTGTGCAGGTGAGGATCAGAGTTCCCTTACAGACTGATCAGCCTGAAGACAAACTCTCTGTTTTTCTACCCAGTTTTGTGGGTGCTTAAATGATTCTGCAGGTGCAAGGGAAATGGGGCTGGGGCTGGAATGGGGTCTTAGCTGAGTTCAGGATAATCTGCAGTGTGACTGTGTAAGAGTGCAACAATGTATTTTTATATTATCTGTTTTCTTGTATATAAATATAATTTTAAACCACATTTTTACATCTATTTAAGAATTAAATGAAACAGTAGTGCCCATGCTTCTCTGCTTCTGTGAATCACTGTGTGCCTCATCATCAGGCTGACAACACTGAGCAGATCCTTCTTATAAAAATATTATAGAAAGAAAAATTAGATTTGCTTTAAGATCTCCTCTCTTGGCAAATTATGCAAATGAACGGACTTGGAAGTTACTCTGTCTTGCACTGCACGTAGTGGAAAGTCAGGGTTAGAGTAGCAAGCACTCAGATGTCAAAAAAGTGCCCAGGCTGGAGTAGTACCTGTGCCCTTAATCAGCTAATTGGCCTTTTAAACAAGTGTTATGATTTCTTAATGACGCAGTTGCGTGCTCTGCTCATCCCATCAGAGCTGCCTGGTTTGTTTCTTTCCTTCCACAAATATGGAGCTTATTCCTTTTGGGTAAAATGATCAAACCCTGGAATGTGACCTTGTTGAGCTTGACTGGTGTGAGATGAGGAGCCCTGTACAAGCTCGGGGCTATTTGTTGACCATCTGCTTACAGGGCACTGTCTCTTTGGTCCAGTGGATCACCAAATGTTTGTGAAAGGGTTTGGTCGCTTTTCAGATTTCAGTTTTTAGTTAGTTTCTCCATGCCAAAAAGGGTTTTTGTGGATCTGGTGAATTCTGGCTGGCATGCTGGGTATGGAGTGGTACTGATTGTGCTTTTCATTGGGATAAAAAATGTAGGTGCTAAGTTTGAATTTGCTATCCAGAACCCATGCTCTAGAAAGAGGTGTGTTTCTTCCATCTGTGGTTGAAATGCAGATACCGAAGCCATGGAGAATCTGCGAGAGGCCTCGATTATTTCAGTGTAACCCAGGCACTTCACCTGCTGTCAGAAGATTCCCCCAATCCTTCCATCAGGAATTAGCTTGTAACATGTTGGAGATGTGAACATCTGAGTGGAGTGTTGATGCTGGGATTTGTAGTCTCAGAACTTAGTATTGACAAAAAGCTGCAGCCTGATTTGTTTACTCTTGCATTTGACAGTGTCACATTGTCTGTTTGGTGCTGGGCAGGGTTTAGCATTGAACTTGACTTACAGAGTTTGTGTGTAGCTCTGTGCTTCTTGTTTATGTAATGGACATGCCTAGGAGCAACTGCTTTTATTTCTGACCTCTCAATCTTTGAGAGGGAATGTATCAAAACCAAGTTTTAGTAAGTACAGAGGGTCTCTAGTGAGCTCTGAAATGGGTGAACTCGAAAAAAGGAGCAAAAGAAAAGAAAATGTGACAGGACCCTCTGTAAGAGTCATGTCAAGTATTTGTGTTACGTGCTGTAAACTGAAGGAGCCCTTCAGCTATATGGAGGAGCAGCTAGCAGTCTCCCTCATTTCTGTTCCTGATGTGACAGGAATGCAGAGCAGGGTGCTGGCCAGTGTCTGGTATCAGGTTTGTTGCTGGTGTCGTAGGGGTGGTGGTGGGAGGAAGAGGAAGTGTAAGTGTGTGTGTGTGTGGCTGCTTAGTTTCTGTTTTGCAGGCATTGCCTGTGTGCAGTGTTGTGCTGTGCTGATGTGGCAGCAGCTGTTATTTTTGGCTTTCCCAGTGTGCTCTTCGGGTGGATGTGCTTCCTAATAGATGCAATTCTCTTAATCACTGTGTTGGGCTGCCTGTGCTTCCTGTGTAGTCCATGCTGGTGTGAACCACTCTGCAGATGGTACTGAGGTGCAAGTGCTTTGCCTTTATTTATTCCCACAAGCTCCTCTGTATGCATTTTGACTGGCATTAACTGTGTGTAAAAGACAAGCTTCTTAAGCTTGCATTTATTTTGCATCACCCCTGTCAGTGTATGGTGTCATTAATGTTTGAAACCCTTCACTGGGAGTAAAGGAATAAGCTTTGCTATTACAGGGTGTCTATCTATATAATGTGTCCACAGTAGTTAAAATGGGTGCAGTTGTTTTGTTAAAAAATAACAGAGATAGCTGCCATAATTATATGAGCAGATCTGTGTCAGCCAAATCTGATAAAAGCAGTGAAAGAGGTTATGATCTGGATGTGTCTGTCCTGGTAGGAGTGTCACCACACGTGCTTGGGAGCTGCAGTAGATAAGCTGTCTCTGATTTAGCTTTTGTAGTTAGAAATGTTATCTCCTTCACCAGCTGTCCTGCTGCTTTGCCAAACACTACCTCCCTTGTGTTGGTGCCTACAACCAGGCCTGTGCAGCTGCTGGGGTTTAGTACACTCTGCTTCAGCCTTTCTTCCCTAATGCCCATCCCTGCCTGATGAGGAACAGTCATGGATCCTGCTCTGCTCCATGGTTGGGAATTTTCAGCTGAGGGTGGCTGAGGCAACTGGGGACAGTGTGTCCCCTCAGCCCAACTGGTGGGTTTGACAAAGAGCATCTGTCAGAGCCCACAGGAGTGAGTGAGAGCATTTGCATCCTGAAAGGAACTTGTGAATTCCAGTCCCAGTCTCTGGGGAAGGCATGCTCTCAAACATTCTGAATTGACAAGCAAGTAAAGATCTCAATAAAAGCTAATTGAGGACTTGCTAACTCTTTTCCATACATCATTTTGCAGGCTGACTTGCTCCTGGGGTCCTGCTCCCTCTTGATTGTGAGAAGTTGGCTCCATATTCCGGTGACTGCTCAGCCAAAGGAGCTTGGGTGACATCTCCAAGGTGACTTTTTTCTGTTTTGCTCAGAATACATATGCAGCCACCTTAGAGATGCAAAGAGAAATAAACTGCTTGCTTTTCACCTCTCCCTTTGTAATTTTACCCTTCAGGTAAGGATATGTAGATACAGTTTGTGGGTGTTTTGCTCTTATCTTTGAAGGATATGACAGGAACACCCAGGTAAGTGCACTAGTACAGAGTGAAAAATTCAGTCCTGTTCATTCACCAAATCGGTGTCAGTTCTTTGTAATAAGAACTAGAATTCCAAGATTTGGAGGCTCTCTCATGCTTTAGTAATTCTGGCCATTTAGGTGGCTGATTTGCAGCTGAATCACCTTATGATGATTTCAAAACTCTTAGCATTGTGTGCTTTTTTCCTTTCTCTTCTGAGGTTAGTTTGCTGAAAGTTGATAAGGCTGGTCTGATAGTCTTTCAGTTTCAAAGAGGTTACTTCGTGCTGCCGTGAATTTGGAAGAAAGTCAGTCGTATCTGTTTTCCCCCAGCTCTTTATCAACAGAGATATGACTCAGTATACCTGTGGTATAAACAGACTCAAATGACCTTGTTTTCTTTAGACATGGTGTGTCGAAGCAGTGGTTGTCACACAGTTCAGTTTCCTGGTGGGGAAGCCCCTGGCTTGTGTAATAGTCTTAGTTTGAAATGCAAAAGGCAATGACCAGAGAGGCTGAGCTCCACAGGTACCTTCCTGGGGTAGGGAGAGGAGACACGTGGTGCCTTCTCTTCAGGGCATGCTCCTGTGTCTGTCACTGCTGACTTAAGTGCTGATCTAAAGCTAAACTACTGTATAGCTTAAATATTCTGTTCTGACATTTCTTTTTTTCTTCCCTCCCCCCATAGTTCTATGCTGAGCTGCATTTTCCCCAGTTTTTGAAACTTCCAGAGCGCATTAATGCAAAATATCATGTGATCTTTAATTCCAATTAACGTTGTTCCATTGTTGGTATCAAAGTATTGTCAAGCATTTCCAAAAGTGAGTTTAGAAATCTTAAAAAGGGCACAAGAAGATAGGGCTGGCTGTTTGTTCTGTGTCCTTTGACAGTACTGTCTGAGCAGCTTAAGCACGTGTGGGGAGCAGTCATGATCTCATTACAGCTAACTATAGGTGATAAGCAGCTTTGAGCACCAAAATCAGTGCACCACCAAGTGCAGATGTCAGTGAGTTATTTAAAGCAGGAAGGATTTGGGAGAGAAGCCTGGGGGCTGCACAGTCCTGTGTCTTACTCAGTGTCTGAATCAAGCCATCAAGTAACTGCCATGAAATTGCTGGAGCTATTGCAAAAGGTGAGATATGCTGCTCTTGCATTGGTTTGTTGGTTAAAAAAATGGTGAAGTCCTTGAGCTTTGGAAGACCCTCACAGCACTGCTGCTTGGTGAAAGGTTTATTGCACTTTTCCAAGCTGTGTCACCCTAAAAAGCTCATGTATGGTCTCGTGTGACACATCTGAGAAATAATAGACCTGTTGAATCCACAGGTGTTGACTCTGATCCCACAAATGCAGAAATAAAAAGGAACTTTTAACTTCAGTCTTTTGAGCCAGTCCCAAAAGAATTGTTGAAGCAGTCTGAAGCTCAGTTTGTGTTGAAACAATGCATATGCAGGTTTTTTTCAGATAGTTTCTTAAACACCCCCATGCTTCCTGTAATAAAACCCACATCATATTTGTCTCAAAGATGAGGATTTTACTTAGATTAAATGTTACACTGTATAAAATGTTTATGGATCCTCTGTAGTTTTGCAAATAATGGAGTGGTTTGCTTTATTTTCCATTAGCACCAGATATTGTAAGTGTGTTTTTTTATGCTCTGCAGTTGGCGTTTCCTTTACTTGGGCATAAATCTTCTTTATGTAATTGAGGTCTTAATACTTCACAGTTCTTACCACAAGTGTTGACCTGAATACACTTACTAAAATTTGACAGTAAGCTAAATGTGAACCAATAAGCATTATCAGGTATGCTTTATGCATCTTTTATTTTTACAGTACTGGGGAAAATAACTCTATTTTAATAGTCAGGCTGAATAGGTATCACTGTTGTGCATCATGCAGAGTCTGAATAGTTTTTAATTTTCTTCAGGTGCTCTGCACACTGGTATTTTTTTTCTGTAATAACAGCACTTGGGGGCTTCTGTTTTTCCCCTTAATTATTCTTAGCTTTAGTTAAGTAAGATCACAGAAATTTCCATTCCTGTGGTCTGTGTGTTAGTTATGTAGCATCCTTAGCACTGACACTTCCAATGAATTTCAGCAGCTTAGAAAACTGAAGCTTTTGACAATTTGGTTCACCTAATGACAAAATCCAGTTGTCTTAGAATTTCTGATTTGTGAATGTAGTTTGACTCAAATATTCTTAGTTAAAATAGTTAAGGGTATTGTATCACTCACCAGCCAAAAGTGAACCCAGGTCTTTATTTATCGCAGCTAAAATATCTTCCTAAAACCTGGCAATTAAAGATCACAGGTTAGATGGTGAACTGTTTGAGACTTTGCTTTTTGGAGTTCCTCCCATTGTGACGTGACAACCAGAAGACCATTCAAAACCTTTTAAGAATTCTGCCAAAGATCAGTGTCCTGTGGTAGTGAGCTTGCCAGTTTGACTCTTGTGTGAGTGCAAATCACTTTGTTTCAGGTTTCCTGTCATTTGCAGTTTTTTTATGATTCTCAAGGAAGAGAACTCTGTGTTATTTTCCACCCATAATACTTGTTATTTTGTGTTTTTCAGCCTGAGATGATAAGCTTTTGGCACATGTTATCACACTGTATTGATCTGGAAGAGAAAATTAAAGGGAAATTGGCTTTCCCCAGCTATATACAGCCCGTGATGTATTGTGGCTGTGAGAATACATGTGATTTAGCAGACTGTTATTTTGTAGGAAAAAAAACAACCCAAACCAACCTGCAGGATGGCCTTGCAGTGTCTTTAGAAGAATTTAAAGTGTGAAAAACCAAGGTAGCTGTAATACTCTTGAGAGAGTTTTGCTTTTAAAAACGAACTTGCCACAATTTGTGTGACTTCCAGATGGGTGTGCTGTGTTCTTTTAGGATATGAGGCAGAAATTTTTTTATGTATATGCACATGCTGCATTTAATTATCTACAAACCGATTCGACATATCAGGTTTAACTTTCTTTTTGCTTTGGCTTTGTATCTCTTATGTAACCAGTGGCCTCAGTTGGTGTAAGTGGCACACTAGAAAGCCTGTTGGAAGGAGCTTTGAGATCCACTTCAGCAGCTTAACATTTAGATAAGATATTGGGAATTTGTGACCTGTAGAGTCTTTACAGGGACTTGTTTACGACTGCTTCAGTGAACAGGAAGTTAAATATATAGGCTTTGTTTGTCTTGAGTCTTCATTTCAAATGAAGAGGAAAAGTTTCCTGTTCCCTCAAACAGAGCTGGTTGGTGTGGTAGAGCGTTTCAAGGGGCCTGCTGCCCAGGTTAGTGTATAGGAGAGTAATACTGAAGATTTGGAATATTAAAGGTCCCTTTGGAAGGTGCTTGAGAAATACAGTGGAGTGAACTGTGTTCAGAGCTCTCTGCTTGGATATTTCCTTTGAAAAGCCAGATTACATTGGATTCCTTGGAAGTGTGAGGTTTGCTAGAAGAGGGTACCGAAGGATGGTTTTACTGGCTCCTGATGAGGTAAAATAATCTTGCAGACATTTTTAAATGCCAGGTTTTGGGTTTTGTCCTTCAGAACATGTAGCACCTTTCCAAGCTTGAAGTTGTGGTTGTCTGACTCATGCATGTGTCTCCTGAGAAGACAGCTTCAGGTTCAGATTGCCTTTCATCTCTACTCAGCTGGCTGGGCCTCCTGTTAATTCTTTGTCCTTTACCTTCCAGAACATGCTGCAAGCCACAGAACAACCTCAAGATATTTTCACAGCTTTAAGATTTTCAGTATGAGTGATTGAAAGCCTTGCAGATTATGCTGATCCTCAGGAGAGTTACAGGATAACAACAGGCCCAGATGAAAATCCCCTCCATGACCCTGGGTTGTGTGTCGTGTGTTCTGCCATATTGAAGGGATGAGAGTATCCTTGTATGAAACTCTGTTTAGAGTTTTATCTAGGTTCTTATGAAATTACTACCTTAGCTTTCAGTCCCATCAGATACTATGTTATATATATTCTACTTAAATTAAACTAGATTTAGTGCAATGTCTTTATCTAAAGCATGTTTGCCATGACAGACCTCATTATTTCCCATCCCAAACCTCAAAAATTAAATGTTGCCCTTTATCCTTGAATTTTCCATGGCATTATTTACTTTCTTTGCAAAACTTAAATTGAGATTTTTTTTCTCTCTGACCTAGAGCTCGTTTTTTTTCTCTTTCCTTTTCAATGTTTTTAGTTTGGTTTTTTTTTCAGTAGGTTGACAGTACAAGAGAATATACTGTATATAAGAATGTACCTTCATATGGTACTCTCTCATGGAGAAAAAAATCACAGTGAAGTGTCCAGTTGAAAAGTTACAGCTCATGTGTTTCTTGCCTGTGACCCTCAAGGGTCACCTGCTCAGGAAAATTAAACTGGTATCAAGTAGGGGGCATGGATTTGCAACGTGATTATGTGGCTTTAACTCCCCGTGGATGTGCTTCTAAGGTTGTTTCTGCTTCCACTGCTTGGGACAGCTGCATTAATCAGCATGTTCATCCTTACCTAGTGAAGCTCTGCCAGTGGAATCCTTTAATGTAGATGCAGTGATAGTGATAAAATTACACTTTTAAGGTGAAGCTTTTTTGCTGGAGGTGTTGAGAAGGTGAAGTGTGAGGAGTGTTTTATTTGTCATTGTGAGTAGCACTTTTTTTCAAGGAAAAACACGTAGAAAAGTGGGGGCCCAAAATATGTCTTTTCCAGCTGAGCTAATTTTTTCATTGGCAGTATAAAGTTAGAAGGGGTTGCAGTGAGAGAGGAGGGCATCTCTCAGTTGGGCATAGAAGATTTTACCTATCTGTACAAAGCTTGGTATATTTATTCTAGCATGGGTGTCTGCCTGAAATTATTGGGCAATCTACAGTTCCATTTTCATACAGTAAATTAAGTGGTGTCCTGAGCATTGGTATAATCAGGAGTACTGTATGACTGACTGCCTTGTATTTCTCTGACCTTTTTCAGATGTTTAAGAAAGCCCCAAATTTTGTTTAGTATCCATGTCTCAGAATTACAGTAGGAAAACAAATCATTAGGTAACAACTGCTCCTTTTGCTTTTGGCACAAGAATTTGTGTACCAGGGTGAAGTGAGCTTGTTTGGATAATCTTGCCTTTAGTCCCTTTCTGTTGGACTGATGTGCTCCTAGATTGTCTTTCTGTTTCTGCCATACAAACAGAAAAGTTGCTGGAGGATTTGAATCTTCAGCCAAACAGCACCACATTCACTCAAAACAGGTGCCGTAATTTGAATCCATATTAACAAAACCAATTCAGTTGTTCATGTACTGGGACACAAATTCTTTAGATTTTGAGAATTTTAATTACTAGGCAAGACTAAGTTGAAAAGAAGTGCAAGGGGATCATGAAAAGTGAAATGATTACCAAACTTCTGGCTTTAAAATATAGTATAGAGGTAACAAGGTAGTCAAGTAAATTTCCTTTCTGAAAAGATTTTTTTCTGCTGGCTGAAGTACAACTTGATGGTTTTACCAAGGTCATGGAAATATCCAGCAGGAGCATCAAAACCAGTAGCCTGTTCCTGGTTCTTTCCTTTTCATTTGGGTAATCTCAGGTAGATTATGGTTATCTAAAAGACCTGAAATAACCAAATCCAGCAGAGTACTGTGCTGATCTGTTAAGCTTCAGCAGGGAGATGTAAGAATTGCTGCATTTCTCCTGGCTTTAAGTGTTTTACAAATGTTCAGACAGAAGTTGTTCTGTCTGATAAAACTACAGGATGCCTTTAAGGACAACCTGCTAAATAAATATAAGCGTTTTCTGGTTCCCCGTGTAGAAAAAGAAGAGTGTAGCTGAAGCAAAACCTTTGTTTAGCTTTATCTTCACAGTTAGACAGAGAACGACAAAATTCTGATGCACATGCCCTTCCACTCACTCTCAAATGCTGTTGTAACTGCCAAGATGCCCTGGTGTATCTCTGTCTGCATATGTGAGATTAAAGTCCTCTTGGGTACTGAAATTCCAGCTCATATGAGGCTGTGAAGCTGTTAGTGCCTTGCATTCCCTGGAGGGGTAGGTGGAGCTTATGCAGGCAACATAATAAAAGTCAGAGCGTTAATATTTTTGTTCAGAGCTGCTGTTTATCACCTACAATTTTGGCAGAATATCCTCAGCCAGGATGCTGCTCTGATGTGATCTGGTGGTGACGAGAGGCAGAGGTAAAGCCCAAGCCATTGCCGAGCAGATGTTTGTTTCTGGCCACAGAAGTGAGAAGATGAGTGTTTGCTTGTTTGGGTCTTAAACTTATTCTCTGACAACAGGAGTTGTACTGAATGGGCATTGCTACAGATTTTCTGAAGGCAGAGATCCTGCAGTCCCCAGCTCCTTTAAGAGAGCCAGTTGCTTGGAATCCCACTGTTCATTTCCATATAATTAATTCTCAGGCTGCTCAGAAAAAGGGCAACGTATAGATCTGAGGATGAGATGGATCAAAGTGGTGTCACAGCCCACAGTGTATGATAGGAATTGCAAAGCTGCTTTACAGTGAGTTTGAAGTGAACCAAATCAAACACTGGTTTACAGAGGCCCTAAGGGTGAGATTAGCTGGCTTGTGATGGTTCTTTGTGGCAAGTCTGTGTTTGGTTTTGATGCATAACTCTTAGACTTGATGGGTTTAAATCTATATGTTGTCCTAATTCCTAAGGAAACAAAACATTTGCGCTGCTTCCTGAGTACTGGAGCCAGTTTCTGCTCCTTACCAGCTGACTTTGCTCTCCCCTCCCTTGCACAGGATGTGGTGTTGTTCACAATGTGCTTTTTGGATGAAGTGTCTGGATCTTGACTGTGGGGTCAGTCTCTTCAAGATGAGAAACATTTCCCTTCACAGATCATAAATGGCTGCTTACCAGTAGCCATGCTTTGAAAATTCCCTTCTTGTCCCAAGTGGGAATGGGATGTGGGGTCTTGGCTTAGCTCGCCTCTGCAGTCTACAGGCAAAGCAAAGACAAAGGAAAAGTGTTTGAATATCTGTGTAAGTTTTCTGAGTAGCAGGATATTGCAGGACTGTACTCTGAAGGTAAAGAGGAAAGTGCAACTTTTTTTTTAAGCATTGTGAAATGGAAAACTGCACATATAAACAGCAGCATGATGTTCTCCTAGTTAGCAGTGGTAGGAAGAGGCAAGTGGGAGAACTTTTTGCCTGTGGCACTAATGAGGCTTATTTGTCTTTAGCATTTAAAGTCTCAATATAAATAAGTCACTGCAAAGGGATTTTTGCTTAAGTCAGGTCTCAGTCAGCAGCTTAGTAGAATGTGGTTTCTATAACTTGTGGAGAAGGTTTTTGAGCAGTTAATGTGTGTCATGCAAATTTTGCTGCAGTTGCTATTTTTTTCTATACTCTCTTCTTTTATAGTTTTTTAATTTTGGGGTGGTAAGTAGCTGAGTTAAAACATTGAGGTAGAGGACAGGGAGCCTGCATTGCAGATCTGCATTGTGACTTAAGGAGTGAATCAGCTCAGTTATAAGAGTTGAGCTGTTGTGAGTTGTCCGGCCATTTTCTGGCAGGCAAGAGTTCTTGACAGTGGTTTCACTGTATGGGTGAAGAAAATCCAGTTTGAGTCTAGTTCTGCTGCTGCAGGAGATGCATTTAATAACATCCATGACTTTGCTGAAGGGACTTGTGCTTGAGGCAAAAGCTTTCTCCTTTTTTTTTTGTTTTGTTTTGTTCTGTTTTTTGCCCAAGTAAACAGTTTTATCATTGGAAGAAGATACTGAAGTTTTCAAATCCATGTTGTTCCCAGAAGGGGGCAGGGGAGACTTGCGAGTTGTAGAGTTTGATAAAAAGTACTTTTGTTTGGTTTTGTGACACTTCTGTGCTGACTTTTAGGCACAGCAGGCACTGCTGCCACCCTGGCAGCGGGAGTGTGGCACGATGAGACACCTGCTCAGTGCCAGGAACCTGGGCTGTAAGTCTTCCATTCCTTGTCTCTCCTTTCACTTGGGGAGCATTGCAACAGCTCAGAGTTTTCTCCTGCAGTTCCCCCTCATCTGAGACACTGAAATGATATGCATATTAAAGGCATGAGAAAATGGAGTCATCATAAAACATCCCCATTTCTGTACTAAGAGCAATCTGGACAGTTAGCATCTAAGTGTGTGAAAATCTTAGTTCCTTATTCTCTCATCTAGATTTTTATTCTTAATTAAAGCTGGAAAGAAGCTTCTCCATGCCACTTTCTTAGAGATTTTGGGGGGGGGTCTAGGTTTGCTCTTTACAAACTTCCATTTGCTAAATACACTCAGCCTGGCCAACAGTGAGAAGGAGGCTGTTTTGCCAAATGTTTTAGAAATGGGATCATGCAACTCCAGCAAGTTTGTTTTATGTCTGCAAAGTGACCTGGGGTTTCATTGACGACCTGGAATACAGACAGAACAAACTTGGCCATGTTAGTCTGCATTTCTGTCTTTGAAAGGGAGAAAGCAGCTACTTTCTCACAGGAAGTGCTTTTTACAGCATTCCTGATAATTTTGACATAACTTCTACCTCTGCACTGGCGATAAAGGGTAAACAAAGACTCTGCTGAATAAGGGGGCTTGGATGAGGGATGCACAGACTTCCTTGAGATATTTGGTGGTTTTTATGCCTGAGTGAGTCTTCAGTTGCAAGGTCTCCTGGCTCTTGTGTCTAGAGACAAGAGTGAAAGAGGAGCGAGCAGTCAGAAGCCAATGGAAGCAGAGTGGGGGATTACTTGAGAGAGTTGGAGCCATGGGAGCCCATGGGACCTGATGGTGCTGTGGTGCCAGTCCTGGTCATCTTGGAAAAGTCACAGGGGTGCTGGCACACCTCTGATCACTTATCTTCAAACTAGGCCCAAAGGATGATCCAGGGTGGTCAATCTGACGTGAGTCCTGGGGACAGTCATGGGTCAGGTGGTGTTGGTGCACCTTTCCTGTGTGAAACATGCAAAGCAATGTGACTGGGAACAGTTAGTATGGATTTACTGACTGTAAGTTGTGTCTGACGCACCTCATTGTCTTCTGTGATCAAATAATCGGATTTGTGGATGAGGAAGAACACTAGAGGCCATTTAGCTTGAGTTTGCTGGGTGTTTTGACACTCTCCCACAGTGTTCTTGTGTGCAAGTTGGAACATTACAGGCTGGATGGGTGGAGCATGAATTCAAGCACATCAGGGAATTCTGAAGAGTAAATGGAGTCAGACGTGGATGAACGGGTGATTCATAGAGCTCTTTCCACACAGGACGTTAGCGTCTGAAAGTAGGCTCTTAATCAGTCTTTTTTTCCTCCTGAATGTCATTCTTTGCCACAGTGTGATAAGAGTGGATGGAAGACAGTATTTAGGAGGCTGTCTGGTTGAAATTCATCAGTCTGGCTCATTATCAGTGTAGAAGATTAATCTGTCTTTTCTTGGGAAGAAGTGGGGGGGGTTCACATGAATGTTCAAGATTACCTTGTTTTGTTTTTCATTCAGTCATGTGTTTTTGTGATTGCCACTGAATTATAGTTAAATGCAGTACATGGTAGTTTTGGAGATTTCAGTCATACCCAGGGAGGATGTGTTTAGAGTGCTGAGAGGTTAGTTTGGAAAGAAGAAAAAGAATCAGTCAAAACAAAGTAATTTTGTTTTCAGCGGGTTTACAGCTTCTTTGGGTTTGACAAACTTGCTATTATAAAAGGTGATCTGGAGGTTTTCTGTGCCTAATGTGTACTTTGAATTCTCTTCAGTGTTCCTAAGATACTGTGGAGCATCTGATAATCTTTTCGGGATTGCCAGTCTGAAAAGAATGCTGTTTCATTAAATCTGGTCAGGCCAAGGTATATATCCTTATCCAAAGGAACTGTAATTGCAAAATTCAGTGTCTGCTGTTTGCTTTGGGATTTTTTTTTTTCCTTTCCAATACTGCTATTACTGCCTTGCTGCAGCCAGTGGTATGTGTTGGAATTAGGAATTCAGTTTAAGCTTTCAAATGTGGTAGTGTGCTAAATTAAGGTGCCAGTTATGAGCAAAGAGGTTAATGGTCTTACATAACGCTGGTCTTGAGGTTTTTGCCACTGCAGAATCAAAAATAGCAATTAGGAGTTCATTTTTTGTCCTAGTTGTGTGTTTTTCTGCGGGGATCAATTATCTGCAGCAACTGACTTTCTAATCAAAGCTATTTTTTCTGTTTTAAAAGCATCATAATTTCAAAGTTGAAAACAGACTTAAAATCTGAGTTCACCACAAGCTGCTTACATTGCTCTTTCAGTTAGTGGTCTCTTGGAAAGCTATAGATCATTCTTACTTTATCAGAACTGCCTAAGGAATGTAATTTTAGCTCCTCGGCGTTTATGCCTTTAGTAGTAATTTTTCATGGGTTCAGCTCCTTCTGGCTTTTGTGTGTCTGTGGTTAACCCTGTGGCTTCTCTATATAGTTACTGGTTAAAACTCCTTAACTCTTGGCTGCACTTTGCTATTGCACTGTGTAGTCTGAAACAGCCAAAACCATGGAGTGTTCTTACAGATGCATCTGAGATCTTCTCTTGTGTTAGCCAGTACATTTTTTTCTTCTGAGAACACTTTGCCATTTGTCCCAAATGGGAACTGACTGTGTCCATTAGATTTAGCTTGTATGTGTATCTAATCTCATACTAAATCTCCATTCACAGAGATGCTGGCAGTGTGTTCCTTCCTTTTGAGGTTTCCCTTCATTTCTAGTCCCACATTTTTTTGTAATTGTGGAATTCATAATGCATTGTAACTTCGATTACCTGATGAAGAAAAAAATGTATCTGTTCACCTCTGTGGCAGCATGGATTGCTTTACATGTGTGCACTGTTAAGTGCAAGGGGAATGATTGCTGGTTGTGTTGTCTAGGGAAGACTCAGCATTTACTTTGTAGACTCCATTCAGAAGTGTCAAAATGGTGTCTTGTTGGAAGGTGGAAAAAAAACCCAGAAGAACAAGGGGAAAGTTGTCCTCAAATTCTTGGTGTCTGATGTCTGAAAAAGAAGGATTTATGTAACTGAATGTGCTGCATTCTGCTCCTTGGCTTTCCCTCTGAGGTGCCAGCATGTTCTTGCAGGGCATTGCTGCTCTCACTTCCTGACAGCCCACCTGGGCTTAGTGCCTGCTGAGGCTCTGCTTCGGTACATGAGCTGAGGAGCTGTGAACCACATTCACTAGACTTGCCCTAATTTTTTTAGCATACGATGATCTCTGCTTTTCAGTCTTTCCTTGATGAAATGTCTGCTTCCAGGGTAGTCAGCAGCAGCCTGCATGTGCAGATAAGCTGAATTGGGATTTGAGCAGGGAAGCACTAAGCAGATCTGCAGCTGGGTGTGACAGCACAAAGGAGAGTCCCCTCCAAACATCAGTGGCTGTGGCTTTCCCTACTTCCATTAGAGATTCCATTAAAAGTCTGATCTTTGAGCAGCAATCTTATAAATTTTGCTAATATCTCTCTGCTAATAGCAATGAGGAGACAAGACATGGTATTAATGTGTAATAACAGTGGGCTAGTAGCAGAGCAGAAGACTCCCAAGGGTAGGATTCATAATCCTCTTAAAGGAGAGGAGAATCAGAGGCTTTGGAAGGTCACCTTTTGCAGGGTGAGAAACAATCCCTGTGCAAAGCTCTGTTGCCTCTGTGATCAATTCCTCTCCCATTTTCATGTTTCATCTCACAGCAGCAGAAAATAGATCTAGATGAATCCTGCAAGAGTCTTGACCCCTGTAAAACTCCCACTGCCTCAGGTTTGACTACCTGCCAGAAGACAGCTGTGTGTATATGGGTTGATAATCTTGTGTGACAGGGTTATGAAGTCTCACTGTACAGCAGTACTGGTCTGTTCCCCATGAGACACTTTGATCTAAAGGGACAACCATGTGCTTCTGCTTAGCTGCTCTGCAGCTTCACCACAGTTTTACCTTTGCCTTATTTTGTTGTATCTGTATTTTGCTTGTGTTGGAGAGCTGTGAGAAATTCAGATGTCGAAATGCAGTCCTATATGACAGCTTTACTTATTACTTAAATTTCCTTAATGTTTAAAAACCCTGTAATATGTGTATTTCATGTTTAAAGTGCAGTACTTTCAATGTTAGTGACTGTCAGCAGCCAGAAATTTATTAACTTCTTGCTTGTAATTTATGATGTTTTAGTGATGTGTTGGGACGGAGATGTGGCATTTGCTCATGAACTTAGTGTTTTCTTTGAAAGACGTACTTTTTTTGCAAGATTGTCCAAATACAGTGGAAACTTGCTGCTTGTTCAAGCAGCAGCCACAACTTAATCTCTGAATTTTGGAGGAGTGAATTCTACATGGCAGTGGCTCAGACTGTAATTTAAGTGTGCTGTCCTCCATATGACAGCCAGATGGCAAGTAAAAACTGAATTTTCTGCATCTCTGAAGCAAAGCTGGGCCTTCCAGGAATCCCCATTTTGATGAATGCAGTGTCCAGAGTTAGGTATTACAAGCAGTGGTGGGAGCTTGCTACAGTAGATGTTGATCCATGAGGGTGTGAGGCTAAAGTTATGAAACATACCTTAGTGAAATTCTCTGTGAGGAGACCCTACGATGTCCCTGCCATTGAGGAGTTGCTGTGCACAGCCAAGGGTGATGTGTCTGCTCTCCAGCAGTTCAGGGGTACATAAACAGATGCAGTTTTTGGACCTGTGTTGGCACAGGAGCCCTTTCATGGTGAGACAGGGGGCAAATTACTCGTTCCAGCTTTGTATCACCTCAGTGTTGTTGTAACTCCATTGCTTCACAGGAACTGCTGCAGTGGTTTCCTACACAGAGCCCTTTAGATGGATCAGCTCTTCCTTCCTAAAAAGCTTCGTTGTGCAGAAGTGCTCAGCTTTCTGAAGTGACTTTCTTAATAGTTTAACCAAGGTAAAGAGAACCTTGGATGTAACCCAGGCAGCAGTTTCTAAGAATTCTTTGTTGTTCATGAATCTGTGTTGTTTGTATAATGTTGTCACTGTTCCCCCTGGCTTTGCTCCCCAGTACTACTTGTGCATGCTGCTGCTGTTTGTCATGCCCTATTTAATCACAACAGGCTGTTCCTCACTCTCCTCTATATATTTTAGCAGCTCTTTTGCTCTGAAAATAATGCTGGTATCAAATAAATTAAATATTTGTTTTTTGAGGAAATAGGGCATTTTAAATATTAATGGTGTGTTGTGGAAGATGAAAACATGAAGAATTAGATTGCAGATTTTTTAATGTACTGTTTAAGTCTTTTGAACCAAAGTGGTTTTGTATAACTATTAGGTAGTTATGTTGTGATACTTTATCTATGGTGAGTAAGAGAGCAGCTTCACAGTTGCTTGGAGCTGAAGTTTTGCTGTGCCTTGGTTCTCACTTCTTTTCTGACTCGGTTTCTCACATCTTTTGATGCTGGGGGATTGTTGGTCAGATATATTAAGGACCAACTGAAAACTGAAGGCTTTTCTTTTGTTGTATATATTGCTGTTTTGTTTTCCTATCAAATTGGGTACTTAATTTGTATAACTGCAGGGGTGCTGATGCTGGTGTGTAAAGATGATGTCAGGAGAGGTGAAAAAGTCAAACGATGTTTCTGCTGCAAGTGACAATTCACATCTCTTTAAAGTCAGGGGACAAGACTGTTCTCTGAGCGTGTGTTTGCAGGGCAGCTGGAGCTGAATGGAACTGGCTCTGCTCCTCTTGTGCCTGCCCTTGTCCTTCTCAATGATCTTCCCCTTTTACTTTCGTTAGGCACTGGCAGTAAACCAGTTCAGGAAGCCACATTGGCAAAAACAACTTTTCTTTTTTTCCGGGTTAACTTGTTTGCCAGGCTGGTTTCTGAGCAGGATCAGTGAGTGCCAGTGCTGACTCAGGAGAGAGGATGGGTTTGTAGAATGCTTACTGAGATTTACTTAAGCTGTCATGGAACCATAGCCTGAGATGCATGTTAAGGAACAAAGGGTACGGTTTGCCAGTTAGCAATTTTTTTTCAGTTTTGTGTCTTCATGGATTGATGTGATGCCATCTACAAAAAAAAGGCTGCTGAATAGCTTAGAGACTTTTTTTTTGCCTTCTAGAGCAGACACAACAAACTGTAGAAAGCTGGTTTCCTGGAGCTGTTTCATTAATGTGCCTCCTGCCCTGTACTGGGAGTCAGATCTTTATGTGCCTTGTTTTCAATGAAGAAGGCCTTTCTCAATGGTGTGTGTCTGTTGCAGGTACCTGTCACCAGCTGAAAGCAGATAACTAAGTATTTCCCAGTAGGTTCCCAGGCAGCTATCAAAAAAGGAGGTATTTTCAGTTGGTTTTGTGTCAAACAGTATTTGAGCTGGTAATTTGGGAAAACCTTCAGTCTGTTTCTCTCTCAGTTGTTTCTAAAGTGTTCTAGCATGGCATTGTTGCTTAGTGTTTGTTCTGGTTGTCAGTATTTCTGTTTGTATTTCCATGTTCAAATAAAAATTCTGCTGCAATTTGAAGAGCTGCCAAAACTGCAGATAGGCTCCCCTGTTCACTTTTGAATGTCACAGTCTTCAAATGAGTGAGAATCTGCACATCACGTAGGCTTGTGTTTCCTGAATGGAAGATCACCAAGATAGTTAGTGGTTACGCAATTTCTGGGAGAGTTTTGTTTCAGAACTTGGCCCAAAGCTGTTCTTTCGCATTAGTGACTTGGTTAGTCATGTTTTTATGTTTATTTCAGCATGCAGACTGCAAAAATGACTTATAATTTTGGACAAGCAACAGCTCGAGGGAGCTGAGTAGCCATGCCTTAGCTGTAGGATAGACATCAGTGTGACCTCATTTTGTCTCATTGAGGAGACCCTCCACAGTTGCAAGCAGTGGCAGTCAAGTCCCCTACGTGTTCAGTCTGGTCAGTGATCCTGTTCTACAGCAGCCATGAAACGAGGTGAGCTGGGAATGCAAACGTTGGCTTTAGGCACGAGGATAACCATCAGCCATTCAAGCACCTTGTGCTGATACAACTGTTTGTACAGCTGCACAATAGATTGGGGATCTGACCTGGGTTGAAAAGTAATCCTTAAAAAAAACAAAATAAAGTGCTGGTTTATTTTTAACTGCGATCAGTTCCCTAGTTTGATTCATGGTGAGGCTGCAAACAGTTGTACCAGTGCAGCAGAGTTGAGTGGGAGGGTGCTGTTACTGCTCTTCCAGATGTCAAAGGATTGCCTCTGCAACCATGGTCTGAAGAAATAACTGAAGGAGGAGTTAAGACGCTGATTTGGCTCAGTCAGTGCCAGAAGGAATCTCAGCATAATATTGGGTGGTTTTTTAAAGCCAGGCATTCGAGATTGTGGAGGGCAAAGAGCTAGGAAACACACCTTCTTTTTCTTTTTTTTTGGTTGCCCATGTAAGGTCTGAAGCTGTGTGTGCCCTTGCTCTCTTGAGTTGGGGGAGTTGACTGTTTTTCCAGTTGCAGAATCCTCACTTTGGCACCTGTGCTTTGCTTTCTCTGTGACAAATGTAAGGTGCAGCACATCGATTGTTCTTTTAGCTCTTGTCAAACACTCTCTGAAGCCTGAAAAAACTGCTTCTATTGCTGCACTAATACTTCCTTTTTCTGGGATTTTGGTGCTTTTGCTGGAAGTTTCTTCTTGTTTCCTCTCTACAGAAGCTGGAAGGATCTTGTCCCATCTTTTCACCTGCTTTCCAGGTGTCTGTATTAGCTGTCTGAGGGACACAAGGCTGGGGTGCACAACCATTTCTCCTTGTCCAGTCTGTGTGGAGGTGTGAGTGGGAGCTCAGGCTCCAGAGGTGTTTGCACATGTGGATGATGACAACACCTTTCAGCTCAGAGGCCAGCAGTTACTCTGTAGGTGATTAGGCCAAATTGCTTTCCTAACCTCTGGCATGATGCCTTCAAGGTCTTCTGGGGCATTTCAGCCTTAGGAGAAGATGAGGTGGGAACTCTAGGTGGTGCCAGTTGTTCTCTTCACCCCTGTTGTAACACAAACCTGAGTCCTGCTTGCCTGACTGCAGTAGATTCTCCTCAGTTTGGTGTGCAGTGCTGAGCAGCCCTTCCCTGTGCCATCCATCTGCCCGTGCTCTGCCCACGCTCCCACAGAATCACACCTCCCTCTTCCTGCCAGCAGTGCTCACTGTGCAATGCATTTGTCCTCCGGTTCAGCACAGCCATCACCAGCTCTGACTCATTCTCCTGCTGTCAGCAACTGTGGTGCATTTACCTGCTCATCCCTCCTGCCTTCTGATGCTGTTGAGATTGTAGAATTTGGTACCCACAGCTGACATGAAAGTGCAGTTTCTGAAGGGACTTCTCCTTGTGCTGAACTCAGTGTAGTCATTTCATCATCTTGCTGCTGGGGAGGCATTTGGGTGACTGTGCAGGACTTTCTTAGGGTTGTAGCTGCCTTATTTAAACCTCACTGTCAGGGAAGAGGCCAAGGTCTGTGACTAAAGAGTATGTGTACTTTATTTTAGGTGAAAATTTTAAACATAAGATTTTTTGAGACAGGAGGTAAAATTGTTCCCTCTGCTTATTCAGTCCATAAGTTGAGTTATAAATTCTTTCTGAGTTAGTCTTTGAGCCAGGCTTCTTCAGTGGGAATGGCATGAATCTTTTTCCTTTCTCCCCTTCATGCTATGAACGCAAGGACAATTTTCTGCCTGTTGATGAGTTTTTGAGCCCCTGCACTAATTTTAAATTTTAATAAAGGTCTTTCCTTGGTGGGTTAGGTTAATTCATTGTGGGTTTTGACTATTGAAAGTATGTTCCTTTCTGTCTCTGACCAGTGGATTGGAAAGCTGTGCTGAACAGCAGCTTTTACATTGGAATAATTTAAAAATAACCTGTGGAGACTTCTTCCTCTTTGTAAATGATGTGAAGCCAGAAATTAGCTCACAGAAAGCTGGGCAATGAGGCCTCACAAGCATTGATCTTCCCTAAGCACTTCTCTAGAAAGCATGTGTCATAATCTCATCTCTCCCATAAAATGCAAAGCCGATATTGGATGACCCTGCTCTCTTAAGCATGGGCTTGGAAAAAAATCTTCTGGGTTGGTACTGATAAAGCAACCTTTTGTTGTACATGTTCTGTCAGGTCTTGCTGCTGTGGAAACCCTCAGGCTTGGACTGCAGCCAGTGCTTTGGAACAGAGAAGGAAGGTGCCCTTTTCTACCAAGGCAGGGTGTATTTGTGGCAAAGTGCAGCAGGAGGATTCAGCAGCTCAGCTCCCTCTTGCTCATCATCCCCTCCTGCTGGAGAGGAAAGAGTGATGACCAGGGCAGGCCCTTCTTGCAGCCCTTGCAGTGACACTGATAGCAGTGACAAGGACTGGCAGGTCTCCAGACAGCCTGTGCCCTCCTGCCAATGTGCTGCATTTCTCCAGTGAGGAAGGGGAACCCTGGAGAAAAGAGCAGCGAGGGAATTAAATCATATCATCCCTGTTATGTGCAGTCTTCCACTGCTCCCCAGCATGATCTTATCACAGTAGTGCCAGCTTGTCCAGCATCAGACCAGACAGGAATACAAGCTGGAAGAGGCTGTTTGAGCCCCAGCTTGGGTTACCCCCACGTATAGACAGCTGCATGACAGGTGTTCACAAAGTGTTGCAGAGTACCTGTCCATATGTTGCTGAATGCGACAGACCTTCCCTGTTCATGGCTGTGTGCTGAGTTGGCTTAAAAAAAAAGGAGGAAAACAGAGAGAGAGGCTACCACTGTAGCGTGCCAGTGTGAGAAAATGGGTATTGTCTGTGTTCTGGCTCTGAATCCCTAACAAGGACTCCCAGTACCTCATCCCTCCCGGAAAGCATGCCATGCTTTATGCGTAGGTGACAGCAGAAGGGCCCTTGCAATTCTTGCTAATCTGGCCCCTAAAAAAAAAGCCTTGTTTAACCCCAGATCTAAGTACTGGTTTTAGTGAGTGGTTTCAGCCTTCCAGCCAGAGTTAAAAGTACATGGCTCAGCCTCTCTTTCTTCAGAAAGCTGAAAAGGCTTGGCTTCCGCTCCTTTCTTAGGAAAAGGAAAAAATTCTTGGTCTTGCAGGCTGCTGGCAGAAGTGCTCAAGCTTTGTGATCAGTGTGATAGAAGTATGGCACAAATAGTCTGTCACAGTTTAACCTCAGCTAGCAACTCTGCCCCACACTGCCTGGTGGGATGAGGGAAAGAATTGGAAGGGTAAAAGTGACAAAACTTGTGGTTTGGGATAAAAGACAGTTTAACAAGTGAAGTAAAAGCTGCATGCACAAGCAAAGTAAAACAACTCATACCCCACCTCCCATGGGCAAGCAAGTGTTCAGCCATCCTCAGGAAAGCATCACAGTAACAGTGACTTGGAAAGACAAACACCATCACTCCGAACATCCCCCCTTCCTTTTGCTTTCCCCAGCTCTCTGTGCTAAGCTTGACACCAAATGGTCTGGGGTCTCCCTGGGGTCAGTTGAGGTATTGCCTCCCAGCTTCTTGTGCACCCACAGCCTCCTCAATGGAGGAGGAACAGTGTCAGAAGCAGAAAAAGCCTTGATTCAGTTAGCCCTGCTCATCAATAACAAAAACATCTCTATTATCAACATTGTTTTCAGCACAAATCCAAACCACAGCCCCATACGAGTTGTAAGGAAGAAAATTAAGTCTCCCACCTAAAACCAGTACAGTCTTCCTTCAGCTCTTTAGGAGCCAGAAACATAGGGTCTGTCTAAGGACTTGTACTGTAAGCTTAATTTTATTTCCCTTTCTCTAGGTTCAGACAAGCTCTATCTTTAGTAGACCAGGCTCTTTCCTTTTGAGCACTTGGCAGTTGGTGCATATGTGCCCTGTTGATGAGGAAGGAGGAGGATTGGTGAAGGAAGCTCAGCTCATGGCACAGGGTGGAGCATGCCTGGTAGTGGCTATTGTCCTCTCCAAGCCCTTGTTCACTGCAGTTCCTCCCCAAGCCTCACTGTTGCCATTTTCCTCCTCAGCTGGCATTCTTGAGCAGCTTTTCCTAAGATTTCTGTTCCACTTTGGATGCATGTATACAGATTGTATTCTACTTCCCGGCCTCAATCTGACAAGCCACACTTGTCATGGTGAGAGCAGCCTATCCAAAAAGGAGTATTTGGTAGTAGTTCAAGTGTTGGACAAGATGCATGAGAAGGCTCAGGATTCAAAGCTGTGTGCTTAAGCAAGCTAGGAAAGTTTGTAGCTTCCTGGATATCATTAAGGCCAAATGTTTCTGGTTACATCCTAAGTGTTGCTGCAGGTTCCTGGAGGGTTGTGTTCTCTGCCCAGGTCCCAGGGCTCATCTCCATTTACTGCTGACTAGACAGACAGGTCTCAAACCTGTGGGGATCAGCTTTAGTGCTGGGAAGTTGATCTCATAGCACAGTGGGAAACACTTTTTTTTTTTTAAACTTTCTTAGACTGGGTTTTCTTCTCATATCTCGTCCAATCCAGCATGACTTTTCAGCACAGATGCTTCTGCTTTTCTTTGCTAATGAGTCTAGCTCACCAGGAACCAATTGACCAAATGCTTCTTGTTTGCTATACTGGTATTTTCTATTTTTGTGCTTTGCTCCTGAGTGCTCTGGGGTTGTTCAAGGAAGGTCCAGCTTGTTGTCATCGTGACTGGTAGGTCTGTATTTATCCCTTGCCTGTGGCCCATCTCCAGAGTCATCAGTGGCCATCTGCCTTAGCCCTCAGCAGGGCCTGGGGGCTGGAGTTGGAGGAGAGGTGATGCTGCAAACATGGATGTGCAAGCTGCTGAGGGCAGTCAGTGTTCTTGCTGTGTGACACATCACAATTTAAAGCATTTCTTCTCCTTTTTATTTAGGGAAGTAGCTTTACCAGTGAGTTGTGAAGCGTTGCCAGTGTTCCTGTACAAGATGGCTTATAGAGAGTAGGGATATCAGCATCGGAATTCTCACACCCGGGGCACTGCAGCTCCTGCCCTCACCTCTCATTGTGTGGTGACCTCCAAGGCTAATTTTTCTGTCTCCTTTGAGACAGGGTGTAACATAAAACGTTACACCCGCGGAGGAGACTTTGCTGTTCTTGTTCTCTGGTGCTGTGTACTGCCAGGAGCATCTCCTTGGGTCTGATGCTGGTCTAGTAAGACACCTGTAGTCTTCAAACAGGGTTCAGTAATGTTTAAGAGGTCTCTGGCTGGGTCTTCAAGAACACAGCACTGTTTCTATGAATGGATATATTCCCTGCCTGGAGGGTGATGTTTGGTTTTGGGGACTGGATTTAATCCACTTAATATGTTAGGAAGAGCAGAGTTATCTTGGATGTCTTACTGAATTTTGTTTGGAAATATGTGTTACTACAAGAAAAAACATCTTACTGCCAGGAAGTGTTTGAACAGTGGGGTATGCAGATCAGACTTGGAGCAGATACACTGACAAAGATGTCTAGACTTAAATATTGTACAGCAAATTCTGTTCTGGTGCACGAGTCTGTTACTGGGGAGGATAATGAAATATGGGCATAGTATGTCTTTGTAGTCACAGATAACTCTGCTCCTGAACTCCACTCCCCACATTTCCTGAATCCAGCTCAGTGGACACGTTGTCTTGTTAAGGAGAGATCATTCTGCTGGAAGGGGGTGCTAAACTGGTCCGGGTGTTTCCCTGCTGCTTGGGCTGCAGTGGTGGTGCTGGAGGATACCAAAGGATCTGCTTAAATGAACTGGTCTCCCTCAAGCTGTTTCTTGGACTGTGCACTGTGTTTTGCAGTTTAATTGGAAGGACTTGGCATTTTATAAGCCAGCTAAAATAGTTGAACTCATGCCTTTGTTTAACAGAGAAAGAATGAGTAATATTTATGACTTCAAATAGTTTTCTGCTTTATATTCATTTGAGAACTGCTGGGATTCTTCTGTCTTTGTTTGTGGGTAGTGTCCATGTTTAGTAATGACCCTTTATTTTGAGTTAGTTTGATGAAAAACACTAAGCTGTATCTGAGCTATAAAGTGTCTCTGTCTCACGCCCTGTGGAAATCATCCTCTTTACAAATGTTGCCTCTGAAATGCTGCTTGCCACAAAAAATTTTTTTCTCACATTCACTTGAACATGGGAAAATCTGCCTGTATCAGTGTTTCTCTAGTGTCTGGATGTATGTGTGGGCAGTTGTATCTGGCTTTGGACTCTGTCCCCACCTGATGCCCAGCTCCTTCTCTTCTGTCACAGCCTCAGGATGTTTTGGTTTGTCACTTCCTCCCAGGGAGCCTGCACACCCATAACTTGTCACGTTGGGGTTTCCAGGGGGTGCTGGGGTACTTGGCTGTGAGCCCAGGTGGATTGGTGGCCACAGCCTTTTCCCAGCAGCCCTTGGATGACTACAGTCCTGAGGATCATGTGCATGTCTCATGAGTGGGACAACAACTGTCACACAGATAAATCTTGTATTTCTCTTGTCCTGTGAAGTTTAAACTACAGGAAGGTGTGAAGTTAAGTTTGTCCTCTGTATTGCTTGGAATAGTTGAAAGCTCTGCTTTAGTCATCGGCAAAATAAAAGAAATTGAATCCAAGACAGAGCTGGATTAGGAGGGGGAGACTTCAGTCTGTGAAACATTTGTCTGAAATCTGTGAAGTGCTGACCTCTTACAGATGGTGGTACCTCGCTTGTTCTTGGATATTAACTGTGTCAAACCCAACTAAAACATCTATGAGTGTCTGCTGCTGACATTTCTTCTTGTTGATAAAGCAAATAAGAGGGGGGAGAGAAATCTCCAGCATGTGTTTGTTTGTGATCCAGCTTAGGCTCTGAGTGAGTTTGGGAGACAGACTTTGAGGGATTTCTTGAACAGACTTTGATATGAGTTGCTACAGAGAGGGACCATCTGTGTTGTGGGTTTTTTTCCCCCTTCCATTTCCCGGCCCCTGCCTTAAAAGCCAGCTAAATATTCACATTATTCCCCTTGCACCGAATGTGGTGGTGTGGTCACGTAACCACAAAAGGAAATGTTTTCCATGGGATCAGTGAGATGATTCAACTCAAATGTACGTACATACATACACTCATACTATCCCAAAACTTCAGAGGAAGTGAGCAGGAGCCAGCAGACAAGGAGAGAGAAGCATTGTGGAATTTGGGTTAGATTGGGTTAAACATGTTATGAAGTACCACCCCTCCTTTTGAATCTCTTGAGCTCCATCTCTGACATGGCTGAATTGGAGCGGGGAGATGAGCTTGTGTTCATCCGAGTTCCCCCGGCCTGTGTTGTGTAGCCGCAGAGACATCCCGTGGCCGGATGAGGAACAGCCTGAGCCATGGCCCTTGTTCAGGCCTCCAGGATCCCTCAGTTCTTAAATTACTGCCTTTGGCTCTTGCTGTGCAAAGGAACTGGAAATTCGATGCATTCAGAAACCGTAGTCACCACTTGGTTCTTGTACCAACATTTGGATAACTCATCATTGTGAGGAAATCCTGTGACATTTTCCCCAGCAGCCTCAGGGGCAGCTGTGATCTAAGGTGGAAAGAGCAAGTCATCTGGAGAGAATTTGGGCAGCTTTACTTTTCAGTCGTCCTGTGGCTGTACTGGGCACTCTGCAAACATTAAAAGAGCATCTGCTTCTCTAAAGCACTTGTAATCTGATTTGGATTTAGTGGTATATTTTGCTTACCTCTAGATATTAGGACGTTGTTGTGCATGTAGGTGCTGTGAAAGCATTAGAAAATTGTCCTGAAAGGCTGAGAGTAATAAAGCAGAGAACCTGAGCAGAATCCATTCAGTTCCAGCACACACACAGTGACAGAGTAACTGTCTTACTCTGCGTCTTTCATGAGAGTGTCTGAAGAGAAGTGAGTACTAAAGGAGGAAACAGTGTGACAGTAGCAGGTGAACAGGAATTATTTAGTCATTTAGATGTTAAAAATGCAGAGGCATGAGGAGGGGAATTCAGATTCTGGAAATGTTTGTACTGCCTGTGTCAGTCACCATTACTGATGGGTGGGTGTGGGCTATAGCTCACAGTCTGCTCCATTGCCTTACTTATAAAATGAACAGGGAAGGAAATAATATTTTCTAAAGGTGGGAGGCTCAAAATAGCCATATTTCCTCCTTTCCCTGTCTGCTGTCAATCCTATTGGAGGAGCTCTGGATGGGACTGCCTCCAAATTAGTGTGTGTTTACCTGTAGGATTAAAGAGGTGCTGAGGAGCATGCTGGAACAAGCAGGATGTAAACAGAAAACAGAAGGGGATACGGATATAAATACATACCACAAACTTCTCCAAGCGAACAAGGAATGAGTGTAAGTGGTCCTTTACTAACAGGAATCCCTTTTGCTTTTTCAGATCACCACAAGGAAGCAAATTGCCAGGATTTCCCCCCTGTGGCTGCCTGACCTCTGCTGAGCTGCCCCTCCCAGCCCATGCGGCTCTCCCCCATGCTCCAAGAGTGCAACGGGTGCCCAACGCAATGTGTGTTTGTCAAACCATGGAAGTGGGCAAGTATGGCAAGAATGCCACTCAGACCAGAGACCGGGGGGTCCTGCTGGAGCCTTTCATTCACCAGGTGGGCGGGCACAGCAGCATGATGCGCTACGACGACCACACTGTCTGCAAGCCCCTCATCACCCGGGAGCAGCGCTTCTATGAGTCCCTGCCCCCAGAAATGAAGGAGTTCACACCTGAGTATAAAGGTGAGGTCTCTTGGCATTCCAGAATGCAGTTACAGCCTTCAAGAGCCTGCCCTTCCCTTTTCCTGCAGCTGCTGCTGTCTTGCTGTCTTTTAGTGTCATTTCTGCTTTTTTTAAACTGGCTTTTGCGGGCCGGCAATTTGATAGCAGCACTTGGAAAGGAGGAAGGGTTTGGTTTGTTTTTTTTTTTTTTAATGTAGGCACTCTGAGTTGAATGTGCTCCTCTTTTTAGACAGAGAATATGCAGTGTGACAGTTGTAGTCCAAAGTTTAAGGTTATGGATGTGTAACTGAAGCAGTTTTATTACCAAGTTATTGTCAGTTACAGCCTTGACCTTGAGCTAATGAAGCCAGATCATATACTGAGCATTTGCACATTCCAGTTCCATAATTTATTGCTTCCTCATCCCATCTCTTTTATGGACCCATAGCAGCAAGCTGCTGAAGCAGGAAGTATGGCTTTCCCAGTGCTGAGGTGCAACCTTGTCCTCAGCTGCTTTGAAGGAGTGGAATTTTCCAGTGCCTGTGTCATTGTAGGAGGTTGGCAGCTCAGCTGTGTCTTTGAGAAGCTCGATAGGCTTCCAGCCTTGTGTGTTTGTGTTCAGGATGGTGATGTGGTCAGGTAGGCTTCTGGGGGGCTCAGTGTTCCTGTTCCCCCTGCTGCTTTGTCTCCACGTGGCATTGGGAAGGTGGTGCTTTAGGGACAGCTGGGACCACCATCTGTTCAGGGTCTTGCCTTTGCATCTGGCTACAGCCTGACTATCTCAAAGCAGTGTCAGCTTCCCTCCTGGTGTCTGCACACAGGTGGTTTTGAGTGAGGGGTGCAGTCTGCAACAGATGGGTCCTCTCTTACCCTCCAGCTGCTCTGGGGCCACACAGTGCTCAGTGTCCCATCAGAAATCTCACTGAAGCCTGTGTAGTTCCTAGAGCCCATGTGATGGTTTTCCCTGGGGAGGTATTTTTAAATCCAGTGAAGCTGATAGGTCCACATAGACTCTTGTCTTCTTGAGGTTAGGTGCTTCCTGGTACCCTGATGGCATGGGAATGTCCACATCCATCCTAATGGGATTTCATCCTGTGCAGTTTCCTGATAGTCCTAGAAATCTTTGCTACTGCTGTGGGGGAGAGGAACACTGGGTATATTATTTTCTGTCTGAGCACTGGGATGTTACTGTAAGACTTCCCTGAGATATCTTGAGCACATCCAGGCAGCACCTGGAGTAGCATTTATGTAGTGACATTCTGGAGTCCTGATCTGCTCTGGAGTTGTGTTTGAGCCACCTGAACCTTGTTAACATTGTCCTGTGCAGATAAGGAGAATGGAAGGACAAGAGCAGGATAGTCTGCATCAGCTGAGCAGGGCAGGGTTTTCTCAGGTTTGTGATGAATCATTTGATTCAGTGCATCTGTCATTTGAGATTCCTGGCAGCTAGTCAATACTAGTGACAAGCTAATGAAACATTTTGTCATTGCACATCAGGAGATGGGCTGATGTCCTCATCATCAGGGCTTGGGCAGTCCCAGAAATGAAGATGTCAGCCCTAAGTGGAAGTGTCAGCGGTCCTGCTCTGTGGCTGGCCAGATACATTCTGAGTCTGTGCTGGGGAAGAGCTGTAACTTCCCTGGGACTGTGGTGCTTTCCAGGAGCCTTCAGAAAGTAGAACTGGTCCTGCTTGCCTGCACTTGGCAGAGGTTGCTATGCTTCCAGGGCCCTCTGTTTTTATTGCTAGGAAGCCCTGGGCCCTTGCAGGTCCCTTTTTTGTGAGACTGGCTGACTTGTGATAAGAATGTCAGGTGTCATGTCAGTCTTAGGGCTCTGTACTTCATCGCTCTGATGCTGGAAAGCTCCTTTAGCAGAGAAAGGACTGTCCTGCTTGGCCAGCAATGTAATGTGCATGTCAACAGCAGGAATGCTTCTGCAGGACATAGGTACTTACCCAAAGAAACCAGATATTATTTCATATGCTTTGCTCCCCTCAGCATCTTGGCAGACTGTACTTAACTCTCTCCAGTTTGACGACATTTGCTGCAAGACTGAAGGAAGGAAAAAAATCACACCCTCTGCCTACCAGCTGCACTTTTGTCCTTATTTCCTGCGGTGGCAGAGCTTCCCCCTCTTTCATTGCACTGGGTGTGCTTTGCTTCTCTGTGAGCTACATTTCCTCTCCCCTGCAGAACATTTGGTTGATGGTTGTGTATTCCCTCCTCCGGGAGAACTGACACGTTTACTTCTCCATGGCAGGTGTGGTATATGTCTGTTTCGAGGGAGACAGTGATGGCTACATTAACCTGGTGGCCTATCCCTATGTGGAGAACGAGGCTCTGGAGCAGGATGATCTCCCAGAGAGGGACCAGCCACGGCGCAAGCACTCGCGCCGGAGCCTTCACAGGTCAAGCAGCGGCACCGAGCACAAGGAGGAGAAGCCCGGCCTGGCCAGTGACAGCACTGAAAGGTAAAACTTGGAGGGCCCAGTGCCAACAGGAATATCGGGAGATCTCTCTTCCTTACTCCTTTCGTTGAGGATGTTTTCCAGTTTCTTAAGGTGGCCAGGCTGTTGTGAACTTGGTAGCCCGGCATATTTTGGCATTGCAGACTGTGTCAGGAGTTTTGCTGGGTTCAGGACCAGTTCATCCGCATGAAATGCTTCTGACACAGGTTAACTGTTGGTGGTGTATCAGATGTGGAACCAAAGCATACAGAGCAGATTTGAACACTTTTCAGTCCACCTGGTTATTAACCCAGAGCTTTCTTCCCATGGTATTTTGAATATGGGTCCTCTACCTCCTCACCCCAGCCAGACCTTCCAGAGGAACAAGTGTTCCTGTTTGGTCTGTTAGCAGAGATATTAAATGGACCAGATCCTGGAGCATGGGGTCCACAGCCCAGGGTGTTGGTGAGGATTTTCTGTAAAGATTTGCATTGTGGGCAGCAGGAGAAGGAACAGGAGATGATTGTATGCCAGGGAAGGATGTGACAGTCGTAAGTGTATGAAGAACTGATGGATTCTAACAGGCAGGTTTGTTCTGTCTTTATACCAGCAGCATCCAGGAAACGAAGAGTCCCAGGGTGGACTTGCACATCCACTCAGATGTTCCATTTCAGATGTTGGATGGGAACAGCGGCCTGAGCTCTGAGAAGATCAGCTACAACCCCTGGAGCCTGCGCTGCCACAAGCAGCAGCTCAGCCGCATGCGGTCAGAGTCCAAGGAGCGGAAGCTCTACAGTATCCTTTGGGAAGCACAGCTGGGTGTGTCAGGCTGCTGCTGCCCCGGCCTTACCCATTTGTACCTGAGGCAGCCAGGCCTGTGTTTCCTTTGGCATTTCTGTCTTCAACCACAGTTGAGCTGCGTGTTCCTTTTCGCTGTTCCTTCCTGCTTCCAATACTGTGACATTAATGAATCACAGAATGGTTTGGATTGGAAGGGACCCTAAAGATCTCATTCCACCTCCAGGCAGTCTGACTTTTTCATGTGGTTGGAGACGGTTGTTTTCTCTGCCTTCACAAATGAGGACTCCTGCTTTTGCTGAACCAGCTTGTGGGGTTATTTTGTTTCACCTGGATTCTGTTTTCCTCACATAGAAACAAACTTACTTTTAATAGGTGTATTCTTCATCTTTTAACTGTGTGGGCTTCCTTCTCCAGCTCCCAAGTGTGTGCGTGGAGAACTCCGGATTTTATTTTTAAATAGCTTGCTTCACTCGCAGAGAAGTCATTCTCTTTGGCTGCCCTCTCCTTCCTTATTTTTATGAAGTTCCTCTTTCTAAACCAAACACGATTTCTCTTGTACATTTAATCCAGCTGTGCTCTGGTTGCCATTTCAGTGTTTATATCAGTATAATGTTTACATTTCAGTGTTGATCTGTGCCCTGTGGGATTCCTTAGGGCAAACTTCTGGGGTGGTTTTTTTTTCTCCCCTTTTGGAACAAGTTGCTGTACAGAGTGCCTGGGGTGTGTTCTCAGTGCTGTGCCCCAGTGTAGGAGATTGTCCATTGTGTGCTGGTGACAGAGAGCTCCTGTTACTGTTCTGTTTCCTGGCTTTGTCACCTCCCCACTTCCCCCCTGTGTGTTGGGCAGTGCTGCTGTTCTGGACAGGCCAGCCCTGCCATTACTTGACCCCTGAGTTTTCAGGCCCTGGGTTTTGTATTGTTTATCCATGTGGTCACATGCCTAACTTAATTAGACTTGAAGCTCTCTCTTAATGGATCAGCAATTCCTACTGCCATACTATGTCCTTCCTGTCACCAGTGTTTTGCTTTTCATTTTCCCTTCTGAATTTCCAGTACAGCTGCATGTGACCTTCCTGCTGTTGGCCATTCTGCTTTCTAGCTGCCAAAGCCTTGGTCCACTGTTTGGGTTTTCTCATTTTCTTCAACGCACCAAATGGTCTTATCTGTTCTTTGGTTCCTATTTGTTGGTTGCCCAGCCCTATCTCCTGCTGGCCCAAGTCCCTGTCTGTGGTTGCCCTGGGGTGTGTCTGGTGGGTGAGCTCTCCTTGACACATATCCCAGAGTTCCTGTTGCTGGAGAATGTGGTGCATCACTTCAAGCTTCCCTGTGTGCTTGACCTGAAGATGGGGACCAGACAGCACGGAGATGATGCCTCTGAGGAGAAGGCTGCTCGGCAGATGAAGAAGTGTGAACAGAGCACTTCTGCCACCCTGGGTGTGCGTGTGTGTGGGATGCAGGTAGGGATCTCCCAGGCTGCACATGCTGCACCTTCCTTTTCACAGCTCTATTAAGCCTCCCAGTTTCCTGCTGAGCACTGAATTTAAACCTCTCACTGCAGGTAGGTACACCAGTGTTCATGCTATTTTTGTCTTCATTTCTAAGCCTAAAACAAAGAAACCTGCTTCTCCTGAGATGGCCTGCTTTGTCTGGAGCTCTTTTTTTCACAATTAGGGGATTTTCTAATAAAATTGTTTTTGTGGCTTAGTGTTCAGCCAGAATCACGGTGCCTGTGGATGGAGGTGTCTGACATTTCCTTCTATACTGCACTGATCATTGGAAAGTTGCTCTGCTGTGCCTGGGCCCTGTGCACAAGGGTTTGCTGCTGTGCAATAATCGCTCCTTTCCCTACCTGCCGAAGGAACCAGATCTTTAACCCAGATCTCTGCCCACAGACTGAAGTAATGAGGGCTCCTCGTTAATGGCAGTAGGTGTCAGCAGCTCCTGCTGCCAGAGGATTGTCTGAGTTGCTGTAAGACTTGGCTTTTTAACTCTTGGGGTCAGTTGTGTCATGGGAGTGATGACCCCCATTTGGGTGTCCTGGAAGAGGACTAGCGCTCAGGCATCCTGAGTGTGCCCCTGGGCTGCACCCATGAGCTGCTTTGGGATTCAGGGAACGGGCAGAGCTGTGTCCTGCTCCCACTCAATCATAATGGGGGTAGGCTGAGTTCCCCCTGCCCTGTCAGTGCAGGACAGCTCAGGGCTCTCTCTGCGTGGCCTTAGCCTGTTGCTCCGACTTCATGTGCATTTCCTTTGGCCTTCCAGGTCTATCAGCTGGACACAGGGCATTACTTATGCAGGAATAAATACTATGGGCGCGGCCTTTCCATCGAAGGCTTCCGCAACGCCCTCTACCAGTATCTCCACAACGGCATTGAGCTGCGCAAGGACCTCTTTGAGCCTGTCCTGGCCAAACTGCGCAGCCTGAAGGCGGTTTTGGAGAGACAGGCCTCCTACCGCTTCTACTCCAGCTCCCTCCTCATCATCTACGACGGCAAGGACAGCCGGGCGGGGACGTTTGTGGAGCGCCGGCCGGAGGCGCGCCTGAAGCGGGTGGATGGCTCGGTCCCGGAGAGCCTCCAGGACGGCGGCAGCTCGGAGCCCGGCTCCTCGGGCCAGCCCAAGGTGGACGTGCGCATGATTGACTTTGCACACAGCACCTTCAAAGGCTTCCGCGATGACCCCACTGTGCACGACGGACCCGACATGGGCTACGTGTTCGGGCTGGAAAGCCTCATCAACATCATGGAACAGATGCGTGAGGAAAACCAGTAGCCCTGGGCTGTGGCCTCTTATTCTTGTCCTGGTGGCAGGAGCAGACAAGACCACCCACTACCACAGGAAAAACATAGACAAATTCGATTTTAAGCAACTGTATCGCTCCGTTGTTTTTTAAATGTACTTGGATAGAAGAGCTGAGGTGAGGCAGGATGGAAGAACTCCTCGTGCTAACCAGATAGTTCTGACCGCACTTGCTCTGCCTTCTGGAGGAGGCTCTGTAGATGCCTGCTGGGTGTCAGGTGTCCCAGTTCTTTGCTCATCACATGTGCGTTCTGGAGGGAGGACCTGGACATAGGGAAGAGAAAGCAGGAGAGCCCAGGGCTCTTGACGAGGCTGGAGCTCTGGTGTGAGGAGCCTCCTGCCTCAGGAGCTTCCCCTTTGAATTTCTGCTGAGTTATTTAGAAAGGGCGCTCACCTGACGGTTTGGCAGCGTCTGTGGGGCCAGTGGTGAGAAGTGCCAGTCCCTGTGTTCGGTCGCTGGCTCTGCCTTGGGTTTTGCCGATGGGGCTTTGCTTTTGATGCTGCCTTTTTCTGCTGTTTGGGCACTGTGAGTAGCCACCCCAAACATGGAAATGAAATGACCAGATGCAGTCCCTGGCAGAGCTGTGGCCTGGAAGGAATGCCACACACGTGGAGCTGTGCTCGAGCCTGGGGTCTGCTCACTCCCTGATGGCATGGCATGGGCAGGCCCAGGGCTCTGCAGGAGTGACTCTGCCCTGGACCACTGACTTGCAAGCACTCAGCTCATGGGCTAGCAATAGTATCTGTAGCAGTTAACATGACCCCAGCTGTGCAGCGGGGCATTTTGGACCATTTCAACCCTTCCCCTCCCGTAAAGAGTGTATGTCCCTCCAGCACAAAGCTGCCCTCTTCCCCCGGGGACCCTCTGCCCCCAGGCCCTGCTCTTCCAACAGGTCTGGGGGTGGTGGAAGGGGAGGCTGAGGCTTAGGGCTGATCCCCATCTCCTCCTTGAGGGTCTCCAGGGGCCAGGTGAGGGGTGACCTAGCTGAGCAGTGAGTGCCACTGTCTTTCTTGACTGTTGAGTACCACTGCCTGACTGTTCAGCTTTGCTTCACGGAATCAGTGTCTCCCAAAATCAATGTCCCCCAGCCTCCCTTGATCAGGAATTAACGTTTGATACTATGGCCTGGTGATACCCAACCAAACCCTGCTCCACCTCAGCTCCTGTTTCTGTGCTAGGGCCCTGACTGCTCCCTCCTGCTCTCACTGACTTGTTTCCATGATGTTACCATTACCCTGGGTACCCACAAGGCCAGGGTTGGAGGTTTTTTTAATTACTTCAGGAAAGCTTGTTTGGGGAACACTCGCATGTCGCATGTGTGCTGACTCCATGTGCGCAGATGCCGCTCGGAAAGCACGGCTGCCACAGCAGGCACAGGTCTGTGGCACTGTTGTGGAAGGGGACAGGAGAGCTGTCCACTTTCTTTGCCTGTTCCCCAGCTCCTCAAAGCTTGCCCAAGCCACTGCTTCCCTCCCACTCTCGGACAAGGACCTTTATGCATGGCACGCAGCCCTGCACTGGGTTACTTCATTGCTCCTGCGGGTTCCTACCTTGCCAGGACTCGCAGGATATTCAGGGAGCAGGTTTGCAGGAGGGAGTGACGCTGGGTTAGTGCTGGGATGTAGGTACCCTCAACAGCCGATTTATTCCCTGGCCCTGACCCAGCGTGGCCCATCGCTGCCCACCTCTGCATGTCCTTGTCCCCGTGGGCTGTTCTCGGGCGGGTCAGGCCGCACCTCCGGGAGAGCCCCTTGCTGTCCCCCCGCGCTCATTCTCACCCTTCCCCACCTCACTGGGCCGTGATGGACGGGCCGCACTGCCGGTGCTCAGTGGGAGCCTCCCCCCCTTCAGACCAGCGCGGTGGGACTTCACAGCTTGTACATAGCCTTGGCCCCGTTTGTTTTTACATGAATAACCACCCTGTTTGTGCTTCACAGAGAACCAAAAACCATTAAAGGATCTGTTTTTGTCCGCGGTGTGCCGTGCCTGCCTCTCCCACCGTCTGAGCCTTGGGGACGGGGTTAGTGGGCTCGGGTGATCCTCCCCGCCCGGTGCGCCTGTGGCCGCTGCTCTTTTCTCATGGGGGTCGCCCCGTCGCTGCTGCCTCCCGAGGGAGCCCTCGGCAGGGTGCGGTGGCTGCAGCAACAACCTGGCCATACGGCGATGGGACCCCGGCGGGTCTTAAGACCTGGTGGTGCGGGGGAGAGTGTGGGACATGCACTGCGATGTGGGCAGGCGATGTGTCGGGGGCGGGCGGTAGAAGCCGGCGGG